>SSNP01000027.1:0-77471 GCA_006937955.1 Pachypanchax playfairii
AACAAATGGAACTGTGAAAAAAAACAAAAAAATCCAAAAGGAAAAGTACCTTTTGGTGAACTCAAACCTTGGGAAAAAATTTTTTGGTATTTTGTGTTTTGTTTTCTGTTGTGTGATTACAAAGATAAATTATTTAATGTGCTTTCGTTGTTTTCCCAGTGTCTTTACAATACAATTTACTTTAACTTTAAAATTCTGTCTCCTCTCATCATTCATTCACCATACAAGCTCCCATAGCGTATCTGGTCTTCTGTTTTTTTCCAATCACCATCCATTGCAATACTCAGTCCTAACGTCTCTAATATAGTAAGCGTTACACTTGTCTGAATAACAAAGTTTTCAGCTTTTCTTTTAAAGGAATACACACTGACAAAATATCACAGGATCGCTTGAAAAGATCCATCACTAGAAGTTTTAACTCAGTTCCTCGGCACCACTGAGGTCCACGTGTTAACACCTTGTAGAGATACTCAGGAGTTTGACCATGATAGATTAAAAACAACCAAAATAGATTCTAAAATTAACTGAGAACCAATGAAGAGCAGATAAAACTAAAAACCTACATCCACTGTTACAAAGTAGCACCAAAAAAAGCCTGTTTACCTGAGCTGCTGTGTATTTTTTGGGCCAGAGTCTGCATACTGAAGATGTGTCCCACTCCCCTGCTCACAAACATGGTGGTTTTAAACCATCAGATAAATAACAGCAACTGAAGAAATAAATACGTGAACCCTCAGCAGCAAAATAAGAACTATGTGAGTCCACACCTGGTTGAAAACCCTGACTGCAAAATCCACCTACAGGATACTTTGGATCCTTTGAATGGAGCTCAGTCTGCTGTACAATTCTTTAATGATGCATTTTTAGTCTGTGTGCTGTAAAACATCCACATCAGAATGTTTCAATGTTCTTAACAAATGATTTTGTTAATGCAGCAGCGTCAGATGCTCATCACCTCAAGAGATAATGAGCGAAGGCAGCAGCTTACTTTTTCTCCATTTTTCCCCAGAGTTTTAAACTACTGCTGTGCTCATGAGGCAGTAAGATCTGACACTAAATGTGTCAAAAACGTTGCAGATGTTTAAGAATCAGACACTGTTTACCATGGCAGAAACATGGGCAGGGCTTCCTCTGTTTGGGCAAACTGCACTGTCTTTTTAGCAGGAAAGAGCTGCAAAAATCGCCTTGCGACGTCTTTCTGACTTAGAAAGAGATGCAAAAACATGAATTGTGTTGCAAAAAATGTTCAACCCTCAGAGTCTGTATAAAAGCAGCATGGTTGAATGTCATCTAAAAAATGTGATGTAACGTAAAGATATGTTACAAAATGTTTCATTAATCTGACCAAAAGGGAGAACATGAAGCAAAAATAGGACTGGTCTTAAAACGGGACCCTGAGGTACTCCACATGACAAGTCAGTAGAGTCAGACTGATTAATAAACACACTACAATATCTGTATGAATAGTAAGACCTGAACCAATATAGAAAACCCCTAGAACTCCCACCAAATCTTATTGGTAGCGTGATTAACAGTACAGACCGCGATAAGGTCCAACTAAACCAGAACTGTGAATTTACCAGAATCGCATTAAATTGTCACTTGAAAGGAGTTTCAGACGCGTGTATGTTTTTTCTATAAACATCTCAGTTGCTTAGCTGACAATTTTTTTAAATACATTTTTGAAATAAATCTTGATTTTGTTGTTTTTTGGGCTTTGATGGAGCCAAAGCTTTACACAGCTATCAGTTTCCATGGAAACCCATTCCAAACTATTGGAGCTTTCAGCTGAACCACATTTGCTGTTATGAAACAAAGATGGTTTATATTTTTTGTGCAGGTCTCAGTATTTTCTTTCAGTGACATGTGACCACCAGAATGTGTTCTCTTTCTAGTCGTGACGGTAAACTGGGACTCTGTGGTCCAGTTATTATGTTTTGGACTGATGCACAGCCAAACAGTGCAGGCTTTGTTAAAAAGGATTTTTCAATGGTGAACGCTTCGTCTTCTCTGTAGCTTCATGTTTAACCTCATGTGTTTCTCAATCAGTCGTTCACAATCCCACAGTGCTTTCTGTATGCAGCAGCTTTACACTCACACACTGATCAGCACATTAGGACCTGTGAGGGAAATGTTCATTTCTCAAGGACACGTCTGCACACTGCAGGGCGGGGATCGAACCACTGATGTTCCAACCAGAGGACAACCTCTCCATCACTGGGCAAAAGCAAAGACAAGTGACAATATAAAGCAGTGATGCTCTCATTTTATTTGGAGACATTCTGAAACATCGGACTGAATATGAATGAAATAAAAAAGAAGAAAACATCATCATGTCATTTTTTATACACTGGACTGTAAATATTTGCATGTATTTTCCATTTAACACATTCTGAGTCAGTTTATGCTTCAGGCCGCAAATAGAGTTCCACAAAAACCAGTGATGTCCAGTCAGGGTTTAAATGTTTCTCTGCTCCAGCACACCTGACTTCTGCTGAACAGGTAATTCAACCAAGAAATCAGCTAAATAAATTGGAAAAGCAACTAAATCATGTAGGATAGTGGCCCCAGAGGACCAGGATTGGACAGCACTAAGAAAAACATTGGGTCAGATGCAGTTCAGAGGATTGAGGTCAGAGGTCAGCTTTATTTCCTGCTATTGATGGGAAACTAAATGGGAGGTCTGCAGTCTAATGTTAGCTGGGCTTTATTTTCTCATGAATTTTGGAGAAGCGTCTGCTGTCTGTGTAAAACCCAAAATGCCTCCTTTTTGACAAGTTACTGTCTAAATGTTAGTGACTTTCTCCTAACCAGCGTATCACACAGTCACATATAAGATGTTTGGATCATCGTCATCACTAGTTAACTAATGTTCCTCACTAACATTCTTTAACTCTGTGTAACTTGTTAAAATTATACACATACTTAAACTAACTACTAAAATAAAGTTTGTGAAATAATTTTGTATATTCTGTATCTTGTATTTCAAACACAAAATATGATAAAGTAACAGCTGGGCCATTGTAACATCTTCCCTCTTAAAATAAGTAATGAAGTAATCTGTTTCTCAAATTTTACATCAGTGTGAAAAATGACAGACTTGTTGCAGAGTGATTACAGTAAGAACTGAAGCTGACAAATGCATCAAAGATTGCGCTGCTCAAATACAGAAATGTTGTTTAAACTGCGAGTGTTTCAGTCCATCCAGGCCTGAACATCAGGACATTTCACAAAAACATGAACCGACAAACAATCTTTTCTTTTAAACAGGCCATTTCATACAAATTTCAGGACATTGTGGTTATTTCTTAAGTATTAACCAGTAATATGAAACATTTTATATCTAAAAATGTTATGAAACATTTATTAATAGACCTTTCAATCTATCCGCATTAAAATTCGTCTTATTATATTAGTTCCCATTTTATTTTTCTGTAACTGTAAATGGACCTGTTCCTTAGAGAATGTTACTGAACAAATTGCGCATGTTCTCTGTACCTCCACTAGAGGGCGCCGTGACACTCCACACACACCTCAAAACTTTTAATGAACCCTGTTAAATAAATGCTGAAACCACAGTTGACTTTAAAACAGAACAGGAAACCTGTGATCATCATTAACTTATTTGTGTTTTTATTAATGCTTTTATTTATTTGCTTTCACTGGGTTTGAGTACTGAAGGCAATGTGAAGATCTGCTGAAATGTAAACATTTATTTTAATTCTCTCCTCGTGGCTGATGAGGGTTAACATTTATATTCTGTCAGGACTTTTCATATGAGCATGACCAAAGGGTTTAAACCAGCACCACATTGATAAACAGCTGCTCTGAAATATAATACAGATGGACATAAACTCTAATATATGTAAATACTCAGTACATACAAACCTTCCTGAGAATCAAGAGGAAGATCATTTTAGACTTAACCCACCATTTTGTGAATTTAACACACATATATTTATTTAAAGAGACCATTTCATGCACATTTCAGGACTTTGTGGTTATTTCTGAAGTATTAACCTGTAATATGAAACATTTTATATCTAAAAAACATCAGGAAACACTGATTAACAGACAACACCGGCTCTTTCCGTCAGGCTGCTTCGTCAGCAGCTCCTTCATAGTCATTGTTCGAATTTGCTGGACTCTGATTGGCTGACAAACTAGCCTATGAGAGCAAAGAGTAATGTTTCCTGCCCCGCTGTGCATGGCAACATCAGGTGTCTTTCTGTTTGCTACATTATGCTAACAGCTTTTAGCTAGCACCATGCTAGGCGTGGTTTCAACTGCAGGATCTGCCGAAAACTAACGAGCAAAGGAGTTGTGACGAAACAGATACAGGCCGTTCGGACTCGGGAGAACTCGGGTGTTATCACCACCTGCGTAGTTTGAGAGATTAAAACTGAAAGAGAAGTTGTTGACCTGTTTTCACACCCACTATGAAGGTAAGAACACCTGTGGAGCTAAAATATTCAACAGAAACCTTAGAAAAACTGTTTTTAATGCAAGGACCTCTTTAAAAAATGTCTTCCTCTCTTCCCGGAGCTCCCCGGGATGCCTTCTGAACTACCCTATCAGTCCTCGTCTCAGGTCAGAACTTCAGTCTGAAAGTTCCAGTAATCCTGACAGTCTGCAAACATTATCCAGGTAGACTGAAGAGTGAAAATATTAGATAAATAAATAAATCATTCAGTTATCTTTGTAAGTGAAGCTGTCTAAATAAGAAGCTCATCTTCTCAACACTGTTATGGAGTTATGGGGTCTGAGTCTGGGTTTTCTTTTGTTTCATAGTGTTTGTGTTTGTCTCCCTCTGGTGGCTGTTGCAGAATATTTTCATGTCTTTGCTGTTTGTGACTCATCATCAGTTGTCAATGTTTTTAGTTACTTGAATTCTTGTTTGTTTTTAGTTATTTCTCTTCCCATTTGGTTATTCAGTCTATTGTATTTTTACCATCAGGATTTCTGTTACTCCTCAATCCTTGTTATGTTGTTCATCTTCTGCTCCAGTATTTATTCAGTTCATTAGTTCCCCACTGCAGCTTGTTTTCTCATCATGTGTTTATTCAGCCTTTGTCAGTTATTTCGCTCATCCTCCTGCCGATGTGTCGTCATGCATCTTCTTTTCCTTGAGCTGATCTTTTTTACCAGTAAGTGTTTTTTTTGTTTTCTTTTTGGTGGTCCATGTTCAGTGTGGTGCGCACTACGATACTGAACAAGAACCTGATAGTTCCCTTGAAACAGGCTGAATCTTTGATTGATTGTACAAGACATACAGAGAATCAATATTGCATTACTTTCAATCTGCACATACAGTATAATATCGAAAAGGAAGTAAAAAAATACTAAAAAATAAATCTAAAATCTAAAACATCTTTCTTTGCAGGATTGTGCTGGGGAGGATTGCATAACGCAAAACAGGTTTGATTATGGAAGGGGTCTGGACGTATAATTGGTGGAGCAATATGAGAAGACGGGCTTTAAAAAGGGTTGACAAAGTTATTGAATCTTTAAGAAACGAGCAGGAAAATCATGCAGATTGTAGAAACGTGGTGCCAGGTCTAAATATTGAACATCCTGGAGCAGACTGGATACCATTTAGGACCAGGGTCATAGTTACATCAAGTAAGTATCATCTAGTAGTAGTTAAATGTGTCATTTGGCTTAAGTAGGGTGAGCAACATGGGTTGAAGATTAATCTTACATTTTTCCCATACCAAATTCAATTTCCTCTGATTTTTTTTAGATGACTACAATGAGGCAAGGTGAAAGCTTCCACAAGCTGTCCTACACACTGACCTTGATACAGATGGGGAGGATTCACCAGTTAAGCCAACAAGGCGAAGAGTGTAATCTGTTATCGTTCAGTTTTTCATGCCAGTTCGGATGTGCATTTTAAATAACATCATGTTCTTAATTAGGCGAAAGAATATCCTGTTACCTGATGAGGAGGAAGATGAACCTAAGATTCTTGTTTCCAGCCTCCACCACATGAGCAGCGAGTCCCCCAGCCTCCACCACATGAGCCGCGAGTCCCCCAGCCTCCACCACATGAGAAGCAGCGAGTCCCCAAGCCTCCACCACATGAGCCGCGAGTCCCCCAGCCTCCACCACATGAGCCGCGAGTCCCCCAGCCTCCACCACATGAGCCGCGAGTCCCCCAGCCTCCACCACATGAGAAGCAGCGAGTCCCCCAGCCTCCACCACATGAGAAGCAGCGAGTCCCCCAGCCTCCATCACATGAGAAGCAGCGAGTCCCCCAGCCTCCACCACATGAGAAGCAGCGAGTCCCCCAGCCTCCATCACATGAGAAGCAGCGAGTCCCCCAGCCTCCACCACATGAGAAGCAGCGAGTCCCCCAGCCTCCACCACATGAGCCGCGAGTCCCCCAGCCTCCACCACATGAGCAGCGAGTCCCCCAGCCTCCACCACATGAGCAGCGAGTCCCCCAGCCTCCATCACATGAGAAGCAGCGAGTCCCCCAGCCTCCACCACATGAGAAGCAGCGAGTCCCCCAGCCTCCATCACATGAGAAGCAGCGAGTCCCCCAGCCTCCATCACATGAGAAGCAGCGAGTCCCCCAGCCTCCACCACATGAGAAGCAGCGAGTCCCCCAGCCTGCAGCGAGTCCACAGAGTTCATTGTTACATGTGAGTAGTTTATTGAATTCATAACAGATCTTCTGGTTATTAAAAAAAAAACGACTTTTAACAAGATCAGTTGTTTAATGTCTTGCCCACAAATTAAAATAGTTACTGCAACTGTCCAGGGACTGAAATCAGCAACAGAAGATGATCTTGGTCTTGAACCAAATCTACTGCCATTAGCTGACCGTCAGGCTGTTGAAAACTTGGAGGAGTGGATCAGAAATAGTCCTGACTTCAAAAGTCAACTTGTCAGTACAACTTCAGGAGAATAAATGTTTTATTTTTTAAATTTCTAACTAGACTGTCTATCAATTCACAGAGAAATTCTCTGGCTCTGAAAGGTGGAGGGGACATGAAAGAGTGTGTAAAGAGAGTCATGGCAGCAACACTCATGCACTCAATGGCCAAGAGCATAAACATGCGAGGCATAAATGGGAAGCTTGGGTTCCAGCACTTGCAGTTAAAAGATGTTGTAATTGGTAAGTTTGTCTTGATTTTCTGTCACAGGCTCAATCTGAGTTTTGTATAGATTTACACTGCAGGTACTGATGTTCCATTAATTACTCTTGTTTGTTTTGTTTAGCTGCTGTGCGACGTAATCGACCAAGAAGTTGAAAGCAGGATCAACAAGTGGTTTCAGAATGCCCCCGATCGGAATGGTGGGCGAAGTGAAAGAATGAAAAGGAGAAACCAATCCAGTGAAGGAACTGTTAATGGATTTTAACTTTTTTTTATCATTAAAACATCAGATTTTATAAGGAGTAATTAGCATAAATATCAACATGTGCAATCTTCCTGGATGTGTGCAATGACAAATGTGAGCAGGTACTGTGATTTTATTATCGTTGGTTTTATTATTACTTACATGATGGTATTAATAATGTTGACAATAAGCTGTTAATGTTGTGTGGCTGAGCTGCCTGTGGGTGTGGCTGTGTGTGTGGGTGTGTCTGCTTACCTCCTCACAGGTGGATCAGCTCTGGAGCGCAGGTGTGGCTCATCTCCTCATCACCTGAGTTGAGATTTAAGGGGAGGATCAACATGAGATGGGCGCCAGATAGTTCTACTTCCTTCGTGGTAGAGTGGGTCCTTACCTCCTATCCTGGGGAGCAGTCCGATCCACGGTTCTCATACCAAGTCTGGTTTCCCGGATCTGCTCCTAGCCCGTCTCTCGTCCTCCCCGGAGCTGCACCTGCTGGACCATCAAACAGAGCCTGAGCCGATCTGTCCACCCTCCAGCACCTGCACACCTTCTACCGGACCCACAGTCCTAGCTTTCAGCCTCCAACCACTCCTCCTCCTCACAACCACCAGCACCATCGACCTCTCCGTAAGCTCTCTCTCCACATTCATGCTTGCTCATCCCTGCTACCAACCAGTCCACTAACCTGTCTTCTCCACACCTAGATCCAACCCGTTCCTCCAGTGAGGCCCGGTTCCTGTACTGCCAGCCGCACAGGGACTCAGTGCCTGGCTGTTGTTTTCTCCCTTTGTTTCATTAAACACCTTAAAGTCTGTTTTTTGTCGTCCTGGAGTTGTGCTTGTAAGAGGGTTCTAGCATCACAAAAAACGGTCATGACAGTTAACAAAAAAGTGAAATAAGCTTCCTAAATATTTGGATGCAATGATTATCTTATGAGCAAGTTTTATTCTTTATTTTTGCACAATGGTGTTAATACCAGTAAGCTATGAACAAAAATGTTCAATAATCTTCCTGGATAGGTGCAATGACAAATGTGAGTAGGTACTGTGGTTTTATTGTTTATTTTATTCTTTTATTACTTACATGATGGTATTAATAATGTTGACAAGCTATAAAAAAAACTCAAATCTTGAATGGAAGGGTGCAATAACTACAGTGGGGCAAAAAAGTATTTAGTCAGCCACCAATTGTGTAAGTTCTCCCACTTAAAAAGATCAGAGAGGCCTGTAATTTTCATCATAGGTATACCTCAACTATGAGAGACAAAATGAGGAAAAAAAATCCAGAAAATCACATTGTCTGATTTTTAAAGAATTTATTTGCAAATTATGGTGGAAAATAAGTATTTGGTCACCTACAAACAAGTAAGATTTCTGGCTTTCACAGACCTGTAACTTCTTTAAGAGGCTCCTCAGTCCTCCACTCGTTACCTGTATTAATGGCACCTGTGTGAACTCGTTATCAGTATAAAAGACACCTGTCCACAACCTCAAACAGTCAAGCTCCAAACTCCACTATGGCCAAGACCAAAGAGCTGTCAAAGGACACCAGAAACAAAATTGTAGACCTTCACCAGGCTGGGAAGACTGAATCTGCAATAGGTAAGCAGCTTGGTGTGAAGAAATCAACTGTGGGAGCAATTATTAGAAAATGGAAGACATACAAGACCACTGATAATCTCCCTCGATCTGGGGCTCCACGCAAGATCTCACCCCGTGGGGTCAAAATGATCACAAGAACGGTGAGCAAAAATCCCAGAACCACACGGAGGGACCTAGTGAATGACCTGCAGAGAGCTGGGACCAAAGTAACAAAGGCTACCATCAGTAACACACTACGCCGCCAGGGACTCAAATCCTGCAGTGCCAGACGTGTCCCCCTGCTGAAGCCAGGACACGTCCAGGCCCGTCTGCGGTTTGCTAGAGAGCATTTGGATGATCCAGAAGAGGATTGGGAGAACATCATATGGTCAGATGAAACCAAAATAGAACTTTTTGGTAGAAACTCAACTTGTCGTGTTTGGAGGGGAAAGAATGCTGAGTTGGATCCAAAGAACACCATACCTACTGTAAAGCATGGGGGTGGAAACATCATGCTTTGGGGCTGTTTTTCTGCAAGGGGACCAGGACGACTGATCCGTGTAAAGGAAAGAATGAATGGGGCCATGTATCGTAAGATTTTGAGTGAAAACCTCCTTCCATCAGCAAGGGCATTGAAAATGAGACGTGGCTGGGTCTTTCAGCATGACAATGATCCCAAACACACCGCCCGGGCAACGAAGGAGTGGCTTCGTAAGAAGCATTTCAAGGTCCTGGAGTGGCCTAGCCAGTCTCCAGATCTCAACCCCATAGAAAATCTCTGGAGGGAGTTGAAAGTCCGTGTTGCCCAGCGTCAGCCCCAAAACATCACTGCTCTAGAGGAGATCTGCATGGAGGAATGGGCCAAAATACCAGCAACAGTGTGTGAAAACCTTGTGAAGACTTACAGAAAACGTTTGACCTCTGTCATTGCCAACAAAGGCTATATAACAAAGTATTGAGATTAACTTTTGTTATTGACCAAATACTTATTTTCCACCATAATTTGCAAATAAATTCTTTAAAAATCAGACAGTGTGATTTTCTGGATTTTTTTTCCTCATTTTGTCTCTCATAGTTGAGGTATACCTATGATGAAAATTACAGGCCTCTCTGATCTTTTTAAGTGGGAGAACTTACACAATTGGTGGCTGACTAAATACTTTTTTGCCCCACTGTATATCTGAGCAAGGACTGAAGTGTTTTATTCTTTTTATTGCTTAGTTTTTACATTTTGTTTCTATCTTGCAATTTTAAATTTAAATTAAATTTTTGCACAATAGGAGAGCTGTACTTTGTACTGTAAATAAAGACTCTATTTTTTTATTGCCCAGCCCTGTTCATGTTGTTGCAAACTGTAATACCTTATTGAAAGTTTTTTTTGTAAATATTTGTTTGATTCAAAATAAATTTGTATGACAGTATCACTGTTATTGCATTTTCAATATAGATTGCATGTGTTTATTTTTTATTTGGCATGGCTTTATTAAGGCACACACACTGGGCCAGCTGTGGGGGCAGTGCTAACCTGTAGCTGGCCCATCTGTGGGCCACCTCTGGAAAGCCAGCTCTGGGACATCATTCTATGTGGTATGTGGGCCAGGTGTAGTTGCCATGCTTAGGCTGGAACTGGGCCAGACCAAATTTGCTATCTGGTAACTGGAGGGTTGCTTGTTTGAATCCCCACTCAGTCCATAAAAATCTTTGCGCAAGTCATGTCACCCACTTCGCCTTAATGTGTCTTATCTGTTGGCATAAAGGAGAATAAAGGGAAGTGGGTACAGGAAGATTTAATATATATTAAATAATATATCCTCTACTATAAATCTTACTGTAATGTTTTTGGCCTGGGACTTGTGTCAACCTGATGACCTTCCAAACTGGAACTCCCCAATCTCGATTCGTTTAGTGAAAGGGGATTCCTTTAATCCTACATTATCTGTCTACATGAATTACTGCAAGCCCTTTTACAAAGCAGCTGTGGTTGCTCCATTACACTAATAGAAAAAGCTCTTGTAAGATAAGCAGAATTTCTTTATGCTCATCTCAACTTTAATTGTTTCAGATAAGCACAAGGAAAAGTGTGAGTCAGTCAGTGTGGAATACACTGAGGTTCATAGTTTTACCACAACACAAAATCTTAAAAAGGGCTTTTATAGAAGTACTTGAAAATACCCGTGCAATACTCAGTATTCAGCAAGTTCAGTATATTTATAGTTTCACTATAAAAACACGGTGATGATAAGAAAAGCTCCGATCACAACAAACTCGGTCACTGTATGAAAAGAAAGTTATTCTCATGAAGAGTTCAGTTCACTGAACTGAAGCAGTTCAGAGGAACGCTATAAATTTTCACTTTCACAATCATGCAGAAGGAAAACCATGTGCTGTTGTGTTCAGAGCTGCTCGTCACGGCAGCGAGATAAGACAAGCCGAGCGTTTCACATTCTCCCTACCTCTATCACGGCCATCATATTGGTTCAGGTTAAGTAACACCCTGTTCATCTGTAACTTAGTCAGCATTTCAGAGTTGAGAAATAAAAACTCTTGTCTCATTTTTCAGTTTGACTGACAGTGTGCTTTTTAAATTTGGAAATGAGGGAGCTCACCGAGGATGCTCACCAAAATTTGCTCAAATAAAAAGTATAACAAGGTGTTGACCAAATATATAACTTCCAATGTTTAGAATTTAACATTTATGTTCTCTGTAACGTTTCATTTAGCCGTTTAAACACAATCCAGTGTTAGATAAATGTTTTACAGTGTAAAAAAAAACCTGAGTCATGGTGCTGCAGAATCTACAGTTTCAGTTGTAAACTGTCTACTGTTCTAGCACCAAGAAGCAAACTTACATAATGTAAATCTCTGAGCCAAAAAACAGATGTTTTCCCTCAAAATAAAAACAAAAAATGCCCCCAAAAAGAAGTGCAACATATTCACAGAAAACCTTAAATATCCTGTATTTACCGGAAATGTATTTTCACATGCATGTCATTCACATCAGAGTTTTTTCTGAAAATAGCTCATAACTTTAATATATTATCAGTCTACATCAGAAGCAATGCTGCATTTAACATCTTTGTGGCAAACAGTATTGGCAGCTGATGGGATTTAGATCAATAATCAATAACCTCTCTCAACTCAGTTCCGTTTAAACTCCCCACCACTTACTGGTGCCCCCACCAGCTGATGCACTGATGGTTCTTAGAGTTCTGGACTGGAGGCCTGGGTGTGTGCTGGCCTGCTCCCTGTGGACCTGGGGGATTGTCCTGTACAGTATACGCCACAGCTGCCCCACAACCACAATACAGATGCTGCAGGGTGTGATTCTGGGGTGGCTGCCGCGGGGGTCGCTGATGGCCTTGTCTGGGGGGCTGTGGTTGCCCCGTGGTGGTCCATCTGGACTCTCCTACTATGGAGGAGGCCCCGGATGTCCTAGGCGTGGGTTTCCCTTGTGGTCTGCCTCTGGGTCTGGGGGGCAGGGATGGGGCTTTTCACAACCTCTGTTAAATAATTTCATAGAGAAACCCTATAGTCACAAGTACGTCCATGTACACAGGTGTTTACACAGGTACCTGCATAGATTAGTGCACTGCACTCAATCTCTCCCAGGTAAAGTTACTGTGTTGGACAAACCTAATAAAACTTGCATAAAGCCAAGTTATTGGAGATTTCAGAACGGGACCAGTAGAGATGGAACTTTAATTTTGAGATCAACACCCGTCTGGATGGGGATTACGGGTGGGAGGAGGTGTCTGCAGATAAATCCAGGTATCTTATCAGAGATCCGTGCAGAACGACAGACCCTGCTGCAGAGTATCTAAAAAAACTGAAGAATTTGTCCCACAAATCTGGATTTTTTTTTGGTAATATGTGCAGTGTAGAACTTCAGCTGGAGCATGGCACAACAATGCTGAGAGTCTGCCATGTTTGCTACAGAACAGCTGAGCCAACTTTGTAGGTGTGGTCTCACCTGCAAGAGCTAGTGAAAACTAATAAGCAAAATCAATGTGACATCACAATGATAGGACTTTTGAACCTGGCTGATTCCTGCACCTGCTTCATTTAAATGAAAAAAAAAACAGTTATTGAACAATTTTCACACCCAGTAGGAAACCAAGAACCAGTGGACCTAAAATATTCAACATAAAACTCAGATTTTTTTTTTAAATATAGCAGTGCACCTTTAATCAGTGTGTCATTCATTGTATCCACAGAGATATTATCAATGTTTAATTGCAGATGTTGGTCGATGCTGTGGTGTCTCTGCTCTTGTTTTTGTCTCTCAGCAGGTGTTGAAGCAGATTTCTAGTTTTTCTATCTCTCACCTTCTTCTCTTCTGCCTTCTTCTCATTTCCTTCCTCCTTTAACACTGTGTCTGCCCATTCATTAAAGTTGTAATAAACAAAAATAACATCTAAATAAAATCACAGTAAATAAAATATAAATAACTAGCAGAACTTTGCAGTGATTGCTGCATGTTCAGCTTGTGAGAGTAAACAACCTGTCGGACAATTCTGATTTCTTTATTGACAGGATATCATTATATACATATATATACTGTATATATACATATACGTCGGTCTGTCCATCTATGCCCACACCTCCAGACTTCTCCTGAAGTCTCAAATGAAACTTAGGTCTGCCCACATGTTTAAAACAATTGCCCATATTTTGCTCGACAATAAATCAAATTTATCTGTTAAAGCACAAATACGTCTAAATTTGTTCATCCTTAAAGACTTAAAAATGTTCTAAATGAAATTAACTAGAAAGATAAACGAGTGTAGAAGGTATGAAACTAGTGTGGACAAATGGACAGAACAAACAATGAAATGAAACCCTAAGAAAAAAGAGATAGGGTTTGGGTAAAACCCCATTACCTTCTACTGAAACTGAACTCAATGAGCTGCAGACCATTTTCCATAGAAGACACTTGATGCAAGTAAAATTAAGAGGACGTTTTACCTCAGTGCAAGCAGCTGGAGGTCAGACAAACTAAGATCTAGCATTACATGAGTGAATCCTAACACCACAGATTTACACTAAGATCATCTAATGTTGGTACATGATAGAGTTTTCAGTTCAGTCAAGTCTTGAAAAAAACCCTGAAGGATCTCCAGCAATGTTGCAAGATGTCATTAAACCTTTTAGCACTCAAATACATAAAAAAAACCTCACAAATTCCAGCTAAATCTGTAAAACTGATTCATTTACTGCCATCTTTTGTGGTATCTAAAATTAACTAACTGTGGGCATTCTGAAGTGGATTGACAAGACGTTTATCAGTTTGAGATGTTTATGTAAAGATTAATTTCTAAAAGTTTCATCAAAATCTGACAAGTGGTTCTTGAGATATTTTGCTAACGTACATGTAAACATCTTTACTGTCCATCTCTTGGTGGTTGGTGATAAAGATCTTGTCATGAAGTTGTGTGGTCTAGGATACAAACGTAGGCATGACTCAAAAGCTCAAATAATATAATTAAAACACTTTATTGAAGAGCCCTGGGATGGACTGGTAACGTGTCCAGGTGTAGCTCTGCCTCTCATCCGATGACTTCTGCAGATAATGATGAACTGACTCCATTAAAGAAAACACGGTGCTGATGTGGCAGCAAGAGAACAACTTAATCCACAGAGAAACATATGGGAAGACATGAGGAGCTGGAGGCGACATTAACATGAGAATCTGACAAACTGAAGGAAACTCAAGTGAGTTATACAGAGGATGATTACTGACTGGGAACAGTTGGGGGGAGAAGACACAGGCTAATCAGGCTGAAACAGGTGGGAATAAACTGGAAAGACTACCAAGGAGACAGAGTGACTGATCACAAGAAATAAAAATCCTAAAGATGAACAACTGAACACACAAGAAATAACTCAGACAACCCATGAAACTCAGCGAACCACAAAAAAAACTGAACACAGATAAATAAAGTGAGCAACAAGAACCCAGAAAAACAGGAAACAAGAATTACCTTCAAAATAAAATCCCAGGAAGTACCTGAAAAAAAAAAACGCTCATGAAAAATTAAAAAAAAGCAACTCAAAACTCAGCTTGCTTCTTTGTTTTGGTGAATATCAGTATTTTTGATCCTGCTTCAGTAAAACGTGCAGCCTCCTGTGAATGTGCTGAGAGTTTGTTTCTCAGGCTGCTTCTCTGGACATCCACCACAGTCAAACATCAGAATCAGAACCAAGTTTATTTGGTCAAGTAGGTTGCACATACTAGGAATTTGGTTCAAGTTCCCTTTCCACCTGTACTTGCAAACAAAGAAACATTTATTAAGATAAATAGAGTTAGAACACACATGAGAAACACTAACAGCTTTGTCTGCCATGGGGCGGCTGTGGCTCAGCGATTAGAGCGGTTGTCCTCCAACTTGAAGGTTGGTGGATCGATCCCGGCTTCCACTGCCAAATATTGAGGCGTCCTTGGGCAAGACACTGAACCCCATGTAGCCCCCCGATCTGCGTATCGGGTACCCTCTCCCCCCGGTTTACATATTGGGTTGTGTGAATGGGTGAATGAAAACTTGTAGTGTGAAAGCACTTTGAGTGGTCTGAATGACTAGAAAAGTGCTATACAAATACAGGACATTTACCATAAATGACTTATTTTTTGGTTTGAGGTCAGATGGTACAGTACAGGTTAAAAAACAAAAACATATTTATATATATAAAATCGAATAGGTGATTTCTATATTAGGGGTGTCAATTGTGTTTGTTGATGGTGTGGGAGAAGAACATGTTTAGGATCTTGTGGTTTTGGCGTTCAGTGTTCTGTAGTGCCGTCCTGAGGGGAAAAAAGAGAAGAGGGTGAGAAGGTCCTGCTGACGCTGTCACATGGCGATTTAGACAACAAGTCAGAACATTATTTTTACTCAAATGACAGAACAGAGAGTTTGTACTACCTGGTTACTCATTTCCCAGTGAAAGCCTCCAACTGTTTGTTACTGTAGGAAGTGTGGTTAACCTACGTGAGATGATAAAAACTCATTCTTAAATGCAATGTATTGTTTTCCCTTTCTGACTAACTCTGATGACCTCCAACAATGTGTCTTTGAAAACTTTGTATTCTGGTGATTTTCTATTATCAAGTGACCTTTTTCTTGTATCAGACTGAAATTTCCATGATCTGAGCAAAAACTTTTACAGTTTTAAACAAGATTTGAGTCCCACACTCCAAATAAAGCAGACAGAAAAACCCTTTCACTGATTAGTTCTTCTCTTCTTTACCCCAGTGTGTTAAATCATTTAGGTTTCAGATATTATCTCCTGCTCAGCTTTCTGAAGGTCCGACCAGTACTTTCAGTGGTTTTAGATCACTTGATCAGTTGATTCTGAATGTAGAAACCCATTTTCCTTAGAAACTTTTAAACCTTACTTAAGACCAGGGCTGTAAATTACCGCCCAAAAAAATGCATATTAAAATGCACATTTGCAGGACCAATAAAAATCTACAGGCCACTTTGGCCAGTGATGAAAGCAGCAAATAATTTCAGTTATTTATTCTATCACTAATATTCCTACATTTCCTGTGAACGTCTCATACAAACATTGGCTGCTAGCTAACGTTTGCGTGGGGTCTGTCGATTATATGCCAGCAGAACTGAGTCAAACACTGAGTCAAAAGGCAGAACATTAACGGACTTCACATGGATGAAGTTCTTTCATTAATTTTATTCCTTACATGTTCAAATACATAATGAGACTGTGTGATAAAATGTGTTCAGTTGCATTTATAATCTGGTTTATTATCCCTGAATAAAAACTGGCCAGTGGTAATTCTGTTTGTTCTGTCAGGGTTCTGATACCAGGTGGGTTGTTTGCGAGCTCCAGAGGTGACCCAAACACCAGACACACACAAGCGAGGAAACAGTTCTTTGCAGTTGAAACAGTGTTTAATATTTACAGTGGAACATGTACAACAACTGGGAAACTGTGCTCGGGTGCTGAACTCAGGACAGGTCGGTACGGGACAGGAACGGTCCTGGGTTGTGGAGAGAGAGAGGTTAGTGACAGTCTGTGAACCAGCTTGCGGTGTGCGGGGATCGTGCTCGTTAAACTCACGGTGACGGTTTGTGCGTCTTGCTGTGAGGAGGGATCCAGAGATGCTGCCGCGGGGGTGGTGATCCAGACTGTCCGGGTTCTTGTAGGTGATCCGGGTCCGGGTGCTGTTCGTGCCTGCGTCGTTCCAGCAGGGGTGACAGCAGCGTGCTGACCGGGAAGGTGTGGATCCAGAGGAGCCAGAGACAGACAGGGAGCCAGGGGAGAGAGCGGGTTGCGTGATCCAGCAACCAGGCTCTAGAACCATCCGTGTGGAAGCCAGTCCTCTCGATAGGCGGGTACACAACCACGCTGAGGCACTACGATCCGGAGAATCGCTCCTGGATGCGGGCTAGGCACAAAGGGAAGAGAAGGCAGGTTAAACTACTGCAAAATACGGCTTAGTCTGTATAATAATAGGTACTGGCCACTCTGTTACCACGGAATCTAGTGGAACAAACTGGCGTCTGTCTCTTGTTCCTCCTCTGCTTAAGTACCCAGCTCTCCTGAGCTGGGTAATGATCCACACCTGCTTCCACTGATGATCCTGCTGCCACTCCCTGCAAGACAATTATTCACAGCAGCACCACCCACCAGCAGCAGAGATCCTGACATGGGGTCCTGGTTCTGACCATGTTCAACATTCAACCCAGTATGAACTGTTTGCTTTGTTTTAAAGAGGTCCTTCCATTAAAAATGTTTTTTCTGAGGTTTCTGTTGAACACTTTAGCTCCACAGGTGTTCTTACCTTCATAGTGGGTGTGAAAACAGGTCAACAACTTCTCTTTCAGTTTTAATTTCTCAAATTACGCAGGTGGCAATAAAACCCGAGTTCTCCCGAGTCCGAACGGCTTGTATTTGTTTCATCACAACTCCTTTGTTCGTTAGTATTCATCAGCTCCTGCAGTTGAAACCACGCCTAGCATGCTGCTGGCTAAAAGCTGTTAGCATAAGATATAGCAAACAGGAAGACACGATGTCTGGTGTTGCCATGCACAGCGGGGCAGGAAACAGTATACCTTGCTCTGATAGGCTAGTTTGTTAGCCAATCAGAGTCCAGCAAATTCGACTAATGAATATGAACGAACTGCTGCTCGAGGCCTGGCGGAAGGGGCCGGAACCACCTGAATTTTAAGGCAGACAGATTGAAAAGTCTGTTAAAAACAGTTTCCGGACGTTTTTTAGAAATAAAATGTTTCATATTACTAGTTAATACTTAACAAATAACCACAAAGTCCTAAAATGTGTATGAAATGGCCTTTTTAATACACTTTATTGTATATTATGCGTGTTGTTTTTTTATTACCATTCACGGATGTTTTTTTGGGTTGGATGGCGCAGTAGTGAGAAGGTTCTGGGTTCAAATCCAAACCTGGAGTTTGGATGACTTTTCTCCAGGGACTTCACATTCTAAAAATATGCATGAGGTTAACCTGCAACTTTAAATTAGGTCTAGGTTTGTGTGTAAGTAGTTGATAATATGTGGCTCTGGATGGATTGGCAACCTGTCCAGGTGCAGCCCCGCGTCCCACCCAGTGACAGCTGGAGAAACCAGTGACACCAGCTCCCTGCAACCCTGAACAGGAACAAGCAGGTAAAGAAAATGACTGATTTTATTCAGCATCTGCTGTTTTTTAGTGTTTGTGGATTAACTGAACTGAATAGTAACGAAATGTGAGAGTGGTGTGATGCAGAGGTGAGACGCTTTTTACTTACCCTCCTGTATCCAAATATTCTACTTTCATTACTTCCTCAAAAGTGTCTTAACAGTTGATCATCTTCACTCCCTATTTAATCTGTGTTGTTTACAGTGGGGCAAAAAAGTATTTAGTCAGCCACCAATTGTGTAAGTTCTCCCACTTAAAAAGATCAGAGAGGCCTGTAATTTTCATCATAGGTATACCTCAACTATGAGAGACAAAATGAGGAAAAAAATCCAGAAAATCACATTGTCTGATTTTTAAAGAATTTATTTGCAAATTATGGTGGAAAATAAGTATTTGGTCACCTACAAACAAGTAAGATTTCTGGCTTTCACAGACCTGTAACTTCTTTAAGAGGCTCCTCGGTCCTCCACTCGTTACCTGTATTAATGGCACCTGTGTGAACTCGTTATCAGTATAAAAGACACCTGTCCACAACCTCAAACAGTCACGCTCCAAACTCCACTATGGCCAAGACCAAAGAGCTGTCAAAGGACACCAGAAACAAAATTGTAGACCTTCACCAGGCTGGGAAGACTGAATCTGCAATAGGTAAGCAGCTTGGTGTGAAGAAATCAACTGTGGGAGCAATTATTAGAAAATGGAAGACATACAAGACCACTGATAATCTCCCTCGATCTGGGGCTCCACGCAAGATCTCACCCCGTGGGGTCAAAATGATCACAAGAACGGTGAGCAAAAATCCCAGAACCACACGGAGGGACCTAGTGAATGACCTGCAGAGAGCTGGGACCAAAGTAACAAAGGCTACCATCAGTAACACACTACGCCGCCAGGGACTCAAATCCTGCAGTGCCAGACGTGTCCCCCTGCTGAAGCCAGGACACGTCCAGGCCCGTCTGCGGTTTGCTAGAGAGCATTTGGATGATCCAGAAGAGGATTGGGAGAACATCATATGGTCAGATGAAACCAAAATAGAACTTTTTGGTAGAAACTCAACTTGTCGTGTTTGGAGGGGAAAGAATGCTGAGTTGGATCCAAAGAACACCATACCTACTGTAAAGCATGGGGGTGGAAACATCATGCTTTGGGGCTGTTTTTCTGCAAGGGGACCAGGACAACTGATCCGTGTAAAGCAGGGGTGCCCAAAGTCAGGCCTCGAGGGCCACTATCCTGCATGTTTTAGATATTTTCCTGCTTCGACACACCTGATTCCTATCTGCAACATCTCAGCAAGTCCAGCAGAAGCCTGTTAACGACCCATTCATCTGCATCAGGTGTGTTGAAGCAGAGGAACATCTAAAACATGCAGGATAGTGGCCCTCGAGGCCTGGAGTTGGACACCCCTGGTGTAAAGGAAAGAATGAATGGGGCCATGTATCGTAAGATTTTGAGTGAAAACCTCCTTCCATCAGCAAGGGCATTGAAAATGAGACGTGGCTGGGTCTTTCAGCATGACAATGATCCCAAACACACCGCCCGGGCAACGAAGGAGTGGCTTCGTAAGAAGCATTTCAAGGTCCTGGAGTGGCCTAGCCAGTCTCCAGATCTCAACCCCATAGAAAATCTCTGGAGGGAGTTGAAAGTCCGTGTTGCCCAGCGTCAGCCCCAAAACATCACTGCTCTAGAGGAGATCTGCATGGAGGAATGGGCCAAAATACCAGCAACAGTGTGTGAAAACCTTGTGAAGACTTACAGAAAACGTTTGACCTCTGTCATTGCCAACAAAGGCTATATAACAAAGTATTGAGATTAACTTTTGTTATTGACCAAATACTTATTTTCCACCATAATTTGCAAATAAATTCTTTAAAAATCAGACAATGTGATTTTCTGGATTTTTTTTCCTCATTTTGTCTCTCATAGTTGAGGTATACCTATGATGAAAATTACAGGCCTCTCTGATCTTTTTAAGTGGGAGAACTTACACAATTGGTGGCTGACTAAATACTTTTTTGCCCCACTGTACATGATGTGAATGTGCAACAAAGGCACTTCAGCATCTGCAACCTACAGAATAATGTTTCCACCCACTGACCAAAAGTAGTAATAATGTTTCCATCATTTCAGGGTGTGCAGACCTGTTCGATGGCTGACACACTGCAGTGTGGCTCACCATCATCTGCTGTCAGCAGCAGCGAAGCCAGATTCAACACAATGCATCGTTTTACTGAGACATCTGGCCCTTCTAACAACATGGTTGTGTATCTAAGGGGACGCGCTGCTGTCAAGTTGGATGTTCGCTGTTGTTTCATCTGCTTCCTAGACAAAACCACAGAAACTGCTACTCACGTACTATCCCAAAAAGGTCAGATGTGATCAGCTCATCAGTGTGAGTATGACACCACAACATTTTGCAAATCATCAGCTGACACAAAATCGGATGGATGGGAGGATAAACGTCACTTCTCTATCAGCTGCAGAGTACATTCAACATGAGGATGTTTCCACACACATCGGTACAACGATGGTCGAAAGCTGTGTTGTACTGCAGAAAGGATGATGTCAGACAGATTAGCTCTTACACCATCAGAGCCGGATGTTAGAGGGTTTCCCCAAAAACACATCAAATCATGACCAGCAATGTTAAAGAGGCCATTTCATACACATTTCAGGACTTTGTGGTTATTTCTTAAGTATTAACCAGTAATATGAAACATTTTAAATCTAAAAAAACATCAGGAAGCACTTATTAACAGACCTTTCAATCTGTCTGCGTTAAAATTCGGGTGGTTCTAGCTCCTTCTGTCAGGCTGCTTCATCAGGCTGTTTCGGCAGCAGCTCGTTCATATTCATTATTGAAATTTGCTGGACTCTCATTGGCTAACAAACTAGCCTATGAGAGCAAGGTATACTGTTTTCTGCTCCGCTGCGCATGGCAACAGCACACATCATGTATTCCAGTTTGATACGTCTCATGCTAACAGCTTTTAGCTAGCAGCATGCTAGGCTTGGTTTCAACTGCGGGAGCTGATGAATACTAACGAACAAAGGAGTTGTGATGAAACAGATACAGGCCGTTAGAACTCGGGAGAACTCGGGTTTTATCGCCACCTGCGTAGTTTGAGAGATTAAAACTGAAAGAGAAGTTGTTGACCTGTTTTCACACCCACTATGAAGGTAAGAACACCTGTGGAGTTAAAATATTCAACAGAAACCTCAGAAACACAGTTTTTAATGGAAGGGCCTCTTTAATAGGGCACAACTCTGACCACAAAAAGGAGTGTCCATCAGGTCCAACACACCTGATTAGAACAAGCTCAACTTCACCGTCTGGTCTGCATCCAGTCCGATCAGGGTTTGGGGGACATTTAATCTGACATACTGGGGTCTCGACACATCAGCTGTCTCTCTCTATCTCTACACCCTCTTATCTAGGTTATTGAAGTCCTACGGATATGATTTGGGTTTTTGGTGTGGTCGTTATTTAGCACATTCCTCTGATCCCCTGAACAAACACACGTGACACACGTTTGAATCCCAGAAGGTTAGAGGTTCTCTCTGGGTTCGGTGAGGTGTTGCTGATGCTTCCAGGTTGATGAATGATAGAATCTGACTTCTCACCTGAGACGAGAGACTGAACAGGGTGACACTAGATGGACTTCTGGCAGCACATATAAAGTTATTGGAGGAGAATGTTGCAGATACATCCCTGATAGACTCACAAGCTACAACTCAGGATGTCTGGAAATGGTGTTCTTTTGTTGGATTGTGTGTTTACTTGTGTTGTTGTGATTCAGGAAGGTTCTTGTGTGCAGAGTTTCAGTCCTGTTCAGGTTTAGGACTCTGAAACCAATGACACAGAGCTGAGATCAGACTCAGGTCTGACAGAGGGATTTGATCTTCAACTGGATTATGAAGACGAGGAACTTTTTACCTCAGTTAGACTGTGATGTTTAAATGTTTAACACGTAAACGTGTTTTTAAAGGTACAGTATGTACGAATTTTACTGTGAAATACTCACACAGCAGTCTAATGTCCCACTGATGTTGAAAATAAAGTCACATTGAAACAGATCTGGATCTCAGCCGGCTGGGTGGTCGCTAGTTTCGGTCATTTTAAAAAAATCTAGCCTGGACCAGAATCATTATTTACACGTCCAGACTTCCTGGTTCCATAGCGAATCACATGTGAGTCTGCAAGGCTGCCAAGTCTTCAACACAAGCAGCAGTAATTCCACGAGCAGCAGCAAAAAGTAAGAAACCAGCACATCCTTTCAACCGAGCAGCCGAGCTACACGTGATGGGGCGTTCAAACGCACTTAGGAAAACTCATTGCTTAAGAAATAGGCCTTCAGACATTCCCATAAATTGAACAAATACAAGAGAAACTAAACGAGGGTCAACATCAGAACTGGCAACTCAACATAAAAATCAAGGAGGGGAGGAGGTGAGTGGCTGAAAGCGGATGTTTTTTTTTACATGAACTGCAGGATTTGGATTTAACAACAAGGTCTAATTCTTACATACTGTAGCTTTAAATTTTCTTTTCTTTCTTTTTGTTTAAAGCTTTTCATCAAAAATTACTAATGTTGCACAGAAACAGCTGCTTCTTTGTCATATATGACTTTATTTATAAAGATACTGCACAGGGTTAAATGGATTTCAGAGTGTTGTAACATATATAAGTCAGGTAAAGCTTTACTATCATCGTTTACATTTTTTATATTTTACTGAAGATATAATCCTTTTTACATTTCAATCAAGCATTTGTTTATTCTTTTAACTTTTATTCTGGGTTTTTTTAGAATTTAATAAGGTAATGATCTTTAAATTATTGACGTTCAGGAAGCTGAACAAATTTCTAATTTCATGATTAGATTATGAAGTTTGATTATTGTTTTTTCTAGGATATTACATTGGTTTGACATTTTACTTGTCACTAAAGGTTATAAGCTGGAAGCTGATTATTCTCCATTTAATCTTTTTATTTATTTTTCTTTCTCTTTATGTACTCAGATTATGTTTTACATTTTAAAGGGATTTTAAGATTTAGCTGTAATAACTGTTGGTCGTTTTATATGATACTTTGTTTGATGTATTTCAGATAGACGTGGTTTTGTAGCAGATTAAGTACTGTATGCTGCTTTGTGCCAAAGTTATTACCTCCGCCAAGGCGTTAATGTGTTCATCTGGGTCTGTCTGTCTGTCTGTCTGTCTGTCTGTCTGTCTGTCTGTCTGTCTGTCTGTTAGCAGGATAACTCAAAAACTAATGGATGGATTTTGATGACATTTTCAGGAAAGGTCAGAAATGACCCAAGAAACAATCTGTTAGATTTTGGGGGTGATCCGGATTACCGTCTGGATCCAGGAATTTTTTAAAAGTTCACGAACATGGTACTTTCTACAATATGTCCGCTTGGCAGAGGTCAGCGCTCTCCGAGTGCTTTTCTAGTTCTAATTGTGGTGGTCACCCAAAAAAGGCTAAAGGCACTTATTTCCACCGTCTTCTTACGCATGAATTTTAATAACTTGTTTCCTATTTAACTCACTTCTCACACCTATTCTAAAGACAAGCCATGTCATAAACATCAGTAGGATCTGATACAGGAGTTAGAGATGACCAGGAGTATAAATACCAAGTGCGCAAGGTTGAGGTGATTAACGGATGGGGAACAGGTGTGTGTGTGTGCATCTATTCTTTAGTAAAATATCTCACTGGATTCATTCCTGTAACTGAATAACTTGTGGAATCAGTCCAATGGCAGCGATCGGCGGTTGTACTTTGTTTTTAAAAAAACTGGGTCACTGCGCATGTATGTTTTTACACGAGCAAGTCGGACAAACTATCACTGTGACAGTTGGGTGTCTCAGTCCTCACACCTGAAACACGTATAGGGTCACATGAATATTTTTTATTTTTACATTGGGAAGAATCTATAGAGATATATAGAGATAAATATTACCTTTAAAGACCCACTCCAATGAAAATCGTGTTTTTCATGTTTTTAACATGTTCTTGTGGCACTTTTCTGATAATAGAAGACGTATCTTCAGAAAATTTACCCCAAAGTAGAATTTCTGCTTTTAAATCGCTGTGACTCATTAGTAATTTGAAAAATAATGTTTTAGTGATGTATGAAATGCATTGGGTGGGCTTATGGCGCTAGCATAAACAGAGCTCTCTTACCAATGTGGAAAGGGGCGGGGTTATCCTCCTCACCAATGGTTCCGCCCACACAGAGGCGAATTGCTAATGAGCTACTGCCGGTATGGATAAACTATTTCATAGAAAACAGTACAGGTTTTGGGATTTTGGGTTAAATGTCAGGTTCTGTCCCAATACCCACACTGTGTAATTACAATTAATTGATTTTCTGTTGTAAAGACGTGTCACATATCTGATAAAAAATATAATTAATTAATAACGGCACTGATGTGTACTTTCTGACATGATATACTAACAGTCAAGTTTAGAAACCTGATCGATCACATGACATCTTGCAATACTCCATAACAGTATATATAATGTTTTCATGATTTGACCAAAATTACAGTCTGACATGAAAGGCAGCAGATGTGCATTGAGGAACAGCTGTGGTTCGGTCAACAAACTCCATCCAAAGACGCAATAATTTATACATGAGACACGTCCACTTATCAGGAAAAGGTCATGTAAAAGACAGAAACAACAATTTATAACTAAATAAAATGCAAGTTCAACTCCAAGCAACTAAATAAACCCACAAAGAAATATGTTAAAGATGCAAACCAGCAGAAGCTAACGGAAAAAATGAAATAATCTCTTACTGAACTAATACAAAAATAAGCCATGATGTTATTGAAATAAATTCAGTTAATTTCTAGCAGATGTGTCAATAAAAGGCCGAGAGTTTAACAGGTTAATTACTTAAACTTTTGCTTTTTTTGCAGCCTTGAGAGGATAATGAGAAAAATAACAGAGAAAATAGTTTTGCTTGTAAATAGCATCAGTATCTAGTTCCTGCCTAAATGTCCACCAGCATTGAAGAATGTTGCTGTGTGGTTTTACTTTCTTAGAAAACCACTGCAAGGTGTAATCTGTGGCATCACCGTCATTTCTCAGTCTTCCCCGGCTGCAGCCTTCATTGCGTTACAGAGCCTGGGGAAAGCCTTGATTAAACTGCTTAATGTGGAAATTAGTAAAAACTCACCTATTTTAATCTCCTTTTTTTGGAAAAGCAAGCTTTGATCTTTTGTTTTGGTCTCGACCAGATGGTAAATTACATCACCTAATGGGAAAGGTGTTTTCTACTCCTTCGATAATGGAATTTTAATATCTTTTACAGCAAAGAAGAAAGGCAAAAGTAGAAAATAACATTTTTGTCACAGAAATTTTATTTGAGCTCACAATGATTTTTACAGACACGTGTTCTTTAATGTGTTAATTTATAGAATAATTGTATATTCTAATAAAAATGTGCTTGAATGTTAGTATCTGCCAATGTTACATAATAGTTAAAGAACATTTAAATTACCCTGGAATAAAACAAACCCGGATGGATAAAATGACACATTCATAAACACACAGTAAAATGTATTAAAGTAAAACCAGTAAAAGTTAGTTGTTTAGCGGGCTGTGTAGTCTAGTGGAAGGGAGATCGCCTTTCATTCAAAGGACTGTGGGTTCGATCCCTGGTGCCGGTAAACGTCAAAGTATACTGACCCTGCCGCTGCCTCAGGATGGCCGTAGTCTATTGGGAAGGAGGTCATCGTCTGATCGGGAGACAGGAGCTTGATCCCGTGTCCCAGCAAGAGGCTATGTGTCGAAGTATCCTTGGGCAAGATACTGAACCTCGAAACTGCCCCCTGGGCGCTGTACAAGATGGCTGCCCTCTGCTTCTCACCTCATAGAGAGGATGAGTAAAATGCCGAGTTGAATTTCCCCACGACGGATTAATAAAGGAAAAATATAATTATATATTATATACAGTATATTAAATAAATAAAACTTTTTACATTGAAGATAGGATGAAACAAAAGGTCGAACAAAGACAACAACGTTCTGCTGGAATTGAGGTGAGTCTTCTGCAGAGTTCTGAAACATCTACACTGTGAGCAGATTTAATTTGAACTGACAAATTGTTTCACAGGCTTGTGGCGTGCGCATGTCCTTCACGTGCACGTGTGGGTTTCTCTCCAGCGACCCTGGTTTCCTCCCACAGACCAAAAACATGCATGTTAGGTCAAGTGGCAACTCGAAATTGGCACTGTGTGTGTATGTGTGTGTTTGCTGTGTGTCTCGTATGTGGCCCTGTGATACATTAGAGAACTGTGCAGGTGTAACCCCGCCTCTGGAGAAGGACACCTGTTCACTGTGACCTCTGGAACAAGCAGGTATAGAAAATGGAAGGAGGTTGTTCAGCAGATGAGCAGCTGCTGATGCTGAGGACCATCTCAGAGCATCTTGTCTTGGGAACCTCAGCAGTCTAGTTGGAGTTACATGATGCAGACGTCTCTCTGAACAGTCTACGCGCCACTCAGAACAAGAATGAAATCTTAAAATCCATGGCATAATCCTGGAAGCCAGTCGATAGCGACTCATTACACCAGATGGGGCTAAATAATTTGCTGCCAGCAGAAAGAAAATCAGGCAGTGAATTAAAAGACAAGTTGTTGCACTTTTTAACTTCCAAATAATTAGAATTTCTCTGTTTCATCTTCATTAAAGTATTAATTAAAGCTTCTATACTTCATTTGCATAACAAATTAGCTTAACATATTTTTTTTCATGCCCATTAAATACGTTTTAACCCAGCATGGAGAAAAATATGTTGTAAAGATTTTAAAAAAATAATAATTAAGTGGTTCTCCTGTATTTGTCTAAAAACATCAACCAATCAAATGGTTCGGCCTGGAAGGAATGATTGGACAGTCTCTCCAGTCATACGGACTTCTGCATTTATTTGGCTTCTGTGCTCCTAAAAAACTGAGACATATTACCGCAGCACACCACTGCTGGGAGTGTTCGCCGCTCTACTAGGTCACAGCAGAAGAAACAGCCGCCGGCTGGTTCCGCGTCAGGTTCAGGACAAAGTAACAATTAATGTCAGTTGTTCGTTGTTATATTGTTTTCACTTACCGGTGATTCCGCCATGTTACAGTACTTGAATGAACTGCAGACCAGTGTCTTACACTCGGTCGTCTTCTGGGGCTACACATGTTTCCAAACCTGGGGGGGGCGTGGCTTAGGAATTCTACCCGACGGGAGGGGCTGAGAGTTCTGGGACTTTGTTGACAGTCTAAGCTAGACAATCTGAAATCAGAGATATCAGCTTTAATGCTTTGATTACATCTGAAGTTGATGAAACGCTACTATAAAAATGATTTCCTTTTTTTTAGCAGATAATTCTGTATGTCGTCTACATAATGGCGAAAGGTCCAATTTATTGATACTGACCATGACAATCAAATATCAGGAACAGGTGGAAGTGGAAGAGCTGAAGTTGAGGTCTCACCTCTTTCCCTTCACCTCATTGTTTTAGTCTCAGATGACCAGGGCTGCACGGTGGTACCTTACAGTCGATATTGGGTTTGAAACCACGCTGGTTCTTTTCTGCATGGAGTTTACATGTTCTCCATGTGCATGTGAGAGTTTTCTCCAGCTTTATCCCACAGACAGAAAACATGCACGAGGTTAACTGGCGACTTTAAACTCAACTCAAAGTGTGTGTGTGTGCGTGGTGACCTGTCCAGGTGTGACCTCGCCTCTCACCCAGTGACTGCTGGAGACAGACACCAGCTCCTGCAACCCTGAACAGGAAGATGCAGAACACAACCCACATGAACAAACACAAAAGGCCTTCTGTGCTTTACAGCAAGAAACCATCGAAATGTGAAGAATTTAGTCTGAAACATAAAACCTGCTCGTTTGTTCACTAACATCTTTACAATTTTAAAACCTACAATCTTTGAGGCTGTTTTACGAGGCAACATGAAGAATTTTTATATCCTATAAGATTTGTTTAATTCAGTTTAGTTTAGTCGGATTATTAAAGCAGCTGACTAGCCGGCGAGTTTCTCCATTCTCTACTACAGTATTAATATTAATTTATCCTAATGTACAATTTAAATAATAATTTAATAGAAGTTTATATATTTGAGGGAAAACCTGAAAAGACTAAATAATTAGAAATAGTGTTTCATCATCAGCTGCATCAGGATCATGCTACAAAAAAATCAATCTAATACCAAGTTAGGGGGGGAGATGTAGATTTAGTGGATCATTGTCTTTGGGTTGATGATGGAGATTTTACCTGTCTCACAGCAGCCAAACTGCAGGAAAGAAAAACTTTGTGTCTTATTTTCCTTTGTGCAATCACAGCCAGGTTTTCAGAGAGGTGAGGAAATGCCGCAACAGTCATAAGTAGCCAGATTTCACAGATATGTGGCTAACTCTGCAGCAGTCTTGCCATTGTTTCAGGGTCTTGTTGAGTAAGGACATCCTGCGTGGGAGCTTTTTGAATGAAAATGATCAAACCATGGACAGCAGGGATTTCCCAAAAGTTAGGAAATGACCCAATCGGTGCATTAAAAGCAGCAAACCTCTCCCTGTCCATCAATAAAGCAACGAGACTCTCTTACTGTTCTGACACTGGCAGGATCTTTACACTCAACTACAAGTTTAATCTACATTGTCAAGTGAAAGTTATCAGAATCTCTGTTAGTCATGGCTGGATCATTCTGCTTGTCCTCTGCATGGAGGTCCCTCCTGGTGCTGCTGCCGTTCCTCGTCCTTCATCAGTCGACTCCTGTTCCAAAGTGCGAATCGTCCGAGCTGGATTCACTTTTAGGATTGCAGTGCAAACAAGTGAGTGTAAGATTGTTTTATTGTAGGAAACTGTATCCTGAGTTATTTAATCCAGAACCCCAGAGAGTTGGACTACTGTCCTAAACCTAGTGCGATACGAGAAAATAGCAGTTTTCACAAATACCATTGTGTGATTGTGCAGCACTGCAGTAAATATTAGTGATGCAGGATGTTCAACGTGCAACTTCTGGGTTGGTTTGAACCAAAGCTACTTGTAGAAAACGAAAGTTTTGTGTTATTATCACTAACAAACACTGAAATGCAGCTTCCTCATTGTCGTGTCAACTAGAAGAATCTGATGACTGTGGGTTTAGAGCTAGATAACAAACACGCTGCATGTCAGATGCTGCTGCTTCTGTCTGACTCGTCTCATAGTTCTGATTCCACTGCTATAATAACCTGTTTTTTTTTCTTTTTCTCAGACCCAGACACAGAATTGTCCTGAGATCTTCAACAGTGCCTTTTCAGTAAGTATAAATGTATTTTTACCACATTTTTCACTTTTCAGTGAATTGAATGACTGGATTTGATTTGTTTACATTTTACATGCCTACAGTTTCTGACAAATATAAATCTTGATGTCATGCAAATTCAAATACAATGCACTCTACGTGACTAAGTGCTTGTCAGTCTATGTTTCTGCTGTTTGTTATTTATGATGTTTGTTTGCATCATCTGGTCTGGATATACTTCAGTCTTAAACTGGTGTGTCGTCCATGTTTCCTGCTCTGTTTTATTATGTAAATTATGTTTTTATTCATTCCTGTCAGTTTTACTCTGTTTCTGTTCTTCACTTTGTGATATGAGATATCCTCAGGACAGGTTTTGTTGTTGTTGCTTGTCGGATCTCTGTTGATCTTTGTTGTTTTCATGTTTCTTGCTTTAAACTTGTTTGAAATGAAACTTCTATCTGCACGTTTTAGTGTATTATGATATGGACTGACTTCTATAGGATTTTCTATTCTCTTCAGACTTTTAACTTAATAGACAATGTCTAAATCTTTTATTTTATTTTTTTACAGATAATTATTTATCACCACTTTATCAGTTAGCACAAAAATCATAATCCTTTCCAGTTTCTGGTGATTTCAGTTGGTTATGATGTTTTTCATGACTCTCATGCACAGTGACAGTAAAATGTTAGAAAGTTAGTGGAGATAATAATCAGATATACTGACATAGAAAGATGAGATATTGCATTTAAATGTTTCCATACGTGCACTCTGCGCAGCTGCCTCATCTGCAATGTGCACAAACAAGTCTTCAGCATTTCTTTACCACTTCCTCTGTCCTCTGCTGTTATCTTGGAGGACCAGTTAGAGGCAGAATTGCTTGAGTTCTTGTATTTTGCAAAGCTAAGTACTTTGATCCTCCTCAAATTGGTTAAGAAGATTCTTTGAACTTTGTTCGTGTGGACAGGGTTAATGGTTTATGATCGTTATCCACTGCAACATTTTGACATCATCTCATTGTTTTTTCTCAGAATCCAAAATGTGATCAACTCAACCTCACAGCGCAGTTGCACAAGGTAGGTGTGGTGTGTTTTGGATGTTTGGGCATCAGATGATTATTTTTTAGTAATACAGTAGAAAGAAATCTGGGGCAGATATTTACCCTGAAATAGAACCAGGACACGAGTAAATGTTCTGGATCCATGTCAGTGTTTGTTGGTGGCAAAAACAAAACCATAATATGATGTTTTAATGTTGATTTACGTCTCTGTAGGTCATGTAAACTGAATACAAAGAGCTTGTTTTTAAAACTCTGCTGAAATTAGCTTTTAAAAAAACAGGATTCATTCAGTTTCCAAGCATTTAGTGACACATTCAGACCGGCTCAGTCTGGTCCAGGCTAAAAACCCAAAGCAGAAGAAATCTATAAATAACAATACTTTTAAAACTGTACTTCAATCTGTGGATTTAATTTGTTTTTAGGAGACACTGGCTGCAGAACTTTGTTTTACTGATGCTCAACCTGAAATAGAAAAAAGCCACTGAAAAATAAAAACCAATCACAGGCTTCCCTGTGACTGATTACCATGAATACAGCTGATTTACATATAAAGTCATACAGTCAGGTGGTGAAACGCATCACAAATAGAGACTTTTCTCCTGCTGGCTTGTGCTGTAAAACATCTGTAAAACACCTTGTTGCTGTTGACTCAGTGTGTGAGATAGTTTGTAATATTCTCCTTTTCTGGAAAGCCGTGTGCCTTTCCAGATTATTTCATTTCAGGCTTTAATTTCATACAAGCAAACTGTAGCAGCATCGCTGACTCTAATACCATTGAGCACATCTTGGGCCAACTGATGAACATCGACAGGAGTAGCAACGTGGTAAGTGATAATGAATGAGGATTTGTGTTGAACCATGACTCAGCTCAGTCCAGGTGGAATGTGATTTTATTCAGGTGGATTTTGTTGCTCTGCTGATGTTCTGCAGCATCAAAAACTAAACATACTGAAAATTCACTCAGCGCATGTTAAAAAACTTAAAACTTCTCTGTAGCTGCAACAGAAGTTTTGTAGGAAATTTGTAGCGTTAATACTCGATTATTTTTTTATATGAATATGGATTGAAAATATATATTTTAACAGTTTTTAGTGTGATTATTGATAGAAAAGAATATATCTGGTGTTATATGAGGATCAGAACAAAGTGTCATCTTAAAGAGACCCTTCCATTAAAAACAGTTTTTCTGAGGTTTCTGGTAAATATTTTAGCTCCACAGGTGTTCTTACCTTCATAGTGGGTGTAAAAACAGGTCAACAACTTCTCTTTCAGTTTTTATCTCTCAAACTACACAGGTGGTGATAAAACCCGAGTTCGAATGGCCTGTGTCTGTTCCGTCACAACTTTGTTTGTTAATATTCATCAGCTCCTGCAGTTGAAACCACGCCTAGCATGCTGCTGGCTAAAAGCTGTTAGCATAAGACGTAGCAAACAGGAAGACATGACGTCTGATGTTGCCATGCACAGCAAGGCAGGAAACAGTATTCTTTGCTGTCATAAGCTAGTTTGTTAGCCAATCAGAGTCCAGCAAATTCAAACAAGGAATACGAACGAGCTGCTGGCGAAGCAGCCTGACGGGAGGAGCCGGAACCACCCGAATTTTAATGCAGACAGATTGAAAGGTCTGTTAATCAGTGTTTCCTAACGTTTTTTAGATATAAAATGTTTCATATTACGGGTTAATACTAAAGAAATAACCACAAAGTCCTGAGATCTGTATGAAATGGCCTCTTTAACAACAAAAGCTTAGCATTCAGGCAGCATTCATTTGATCACATGGTGATGTGGAACATCTGGACTAACAACAGGTTGTGAAGTGACAAATGCAGCAAGCAGCATCTCTCTTGTTATGACTATCCCATTATTTGTAGTAAAAGGATATAAATATATAATTAATTGTGATTTTTGTTTTCACTTTTCAGATAAACAAATTCTGTGTGCAGAAAATTGTTTATGAACCCATCATTTCACCCCAAAAACTTTTCTGTAAACTACGGGAACTGAAACAGAGGTACAACAGCATGTAAAATTCTGTCTGAAAATGTCTTCAGTTGTGAAGTGAACAATCCAAGACAACTCTGCCCCTGCACTGACCTCTGACCTCTGGAAAACACAGCTGATCTTCAGAAATTCTTCTGGCTGCTGCACAGCGTCAACATCTAAGATGTTCTTCTCCAAACTGAGTCGGACGAATCAAGAATTAGAAACGAACGTTCTGAATGTTTTTTACTTCATGAGATATTTTTCTATTTACTTCCTTTCAATATGTATCAGTAATTTATCAAATCAGTAAGTCATTGGATTTTAAGAAAGTCGAGTTAAATCAAACACTATGTCAGAATGAAGATAATACTTTTATAAAATCCAACTCAGTGATGCTGAAAATGAATGTAATGTATGATTTTTAATCATTGATTTATTTATTGTATTTATCAATTATTTATTAACTATTTAAATGTAAACAGAGCCATTTACCTGTTTGTTATTGTTGGGTTTGCTTCCTCTAAGTGTAAAAACATAAGAACCACCTAAAACTTTATCACATTGGGTGTTAACCCGTGTTTTTTTACATTTTTCTGATTTTTTTTGTAGTATTTTGTTCCTAACAAGACTTTTGTTTTGTACAAATAAAAGTTTAGTTGACTTTATTCTGGTCTGTTTATTTGAGAATATAATCACTTACTTCCAACGCAGTTCACCACGTGATCCACAAACACCAGTTAAAGATGGATCATGTGAAGAAGAAGCTACATGTGAACACCATCCACAAACACAACTTTTTTAAAATGGTCAGATGGGGCGTTAATAACTAATATTACTGTAGGAAGTAAACAAACTGTTTATTGATGATATAAACAAATTGTTTGTTTGTCAGTCATCTTCGTGCAGGGGTCATCAACTATATTTGTCAGAGGGCCAGAGTTTTACCTGTCTCCTTGGGGGCCAGAACACCCAAAAAAAAAAAAAATCAAATAAAAATCTAATTTTGGCTTAACATTATGTTTAATGTTTATACTTTTTCCATTTCATTACAAAACTGAAGGCATTTGATTCAGGCTCCCATCACCTATACCACAGTCAACCACTAGGAGCTGCCACGGCGCTACACCGGGGCTAGGGGGTGCTGTAGCCCCTTCAAAAATCTGTGTAGCCCCAGTTAAGCCCCTCAAGAAATTATATTACAAAAATCATTTATTCCTACTATAGTAATTTATTAGCCTATTTTTTTCTTTTAAATAGCTGTTCTCATCCAATTCAATCCCCGCTGGCATGTTTCCGCTGCACATGTACCCCACTCAGCAGGGCCCACTGATTAGTGAGAAAAACGGAACAGAGGTCAGAGGGCAGGCGGAGTCTTTTAGTTGAAACAGATGCTGGGCTGAAGACGGTTTGTGTTGCAATGGATCGTTTTATTATCAAGAAAAAAAGAGTTCTGGTCGAAAATGAAGACCAAGATCCTTTTTCCCAGAGGGACAAAGGAGAGGGAGATTCAAAAGAAGAATTTGAGAGAGAAAGTCACGATCCAGGTCCTGAAGGTGAACCGGAGCAGTCTGTCGCTGATAGCTGCTACACACCAACAGTTAGCTGCACTGCGGACACCGACACCGCTCCCACTGACTTAAGCCAGTCACCTGCCGATGAACCGAGGAGACCTCTTCTTCGGCGTTATCCGGCCACGAAAGTTGGACAGCAGGATCGCTACTTCAGTCGTAGATGGTTTGAGGATTACAAATGGCTGGAGATTTCTATTTCAAAGGACTGTGTTTTCTGCTTTGCGTGCCACCACTTTCAGCGTCCTGGTAACCATGGCGACAAGGCGGCATTTACCCAACATGGTTTTCAAAATTGGAATAAATGCATTTGTTGCATTCTGTATGTATTGGCACAGTATAAGCAATGCATAGTTTGTTTTAATTCACTATGGAATAAATACGTTTGTTGCATATTCTATTGTCTGGTTATCGCATGGTCACTGTCCGGTGCTGAATTACGCACCGCGCACTGAAACATTTTTTGCCGTTGCTGTGTGGTCCCTTGTATCAGGCTTAGTTATTTTGTTTAATATTCTTTGGCCAAACCCATTTAAAGTGCTGTGCATCTTAGCGGCTTGTATTGAAAAAACGATTAACTCTATATAAAAACCAACCTAAGTTATGAAAACAAATTATTTTCTTAGCACCCCCACATATAGGTCAAGTCCCCCTTTAGCACCAGGAGAGAAAAAATCCTAGCGCCGTGCATGAATAGGCGTTGCTTTAATAGTATGGACCACTATTTTATTTTTGATTCTCACCGGCCCGCGGGCCGCCAGTTGATGATCAGTGTCTTAGTGCAGTTAAATTTAAAGGTCCCATACTACGAAAATTTCCCTTTTTCTGAGATTTGGGGTGTTATTGTGTGTCTGTGGTGCATATACACACAAAATTGGAAAAAAAAAATCATCCCTGTTGTTTTGAGCGAGATAGGGGTTTCTGAATTGCCCCCAGTCTAATAAGTGAGCTGTTCAAAATTGTCCCGGCTTCCTACGTCAGAAGCTAGGAGGAGGTTGTGCTTAGAGGAAGTTCACACACCCCGTCTGAGAACTTTCTCCACCCAACACGTAGCCTACAGCAGTAACTTCTCGGACATCCGCAATTTGTTACCTATTCGAAACCACTGGTTCAGATTAGCAAACTGGCTGCTCAGAAAAACACAAAACACTTCATCAGGTCCAAGATGAAGAGGACAGAAGAGTGATATGGGTTGAATTTATTTATGATAGTAACGTCCCTGCTACCATTGGCAAAAAATGACCAGAGCCAAGCTGTAGCTAATGAAGAGCTAACACCGTTACCGGAGCCGAGCTGCTGCTAATGAAGAGCTAACCATAGACATCAATAGACCCCGCATTCAACGCTGCCGGCCGCTTGGCTGACGTGCCGATACGGCGGCCATCTTGGGGCAGACCAGCAGCTCAGACAGTCGCTGTTAAAGTGAGTCGGAGGCACTTGCGACCTTATTCTTAAAATACGTAAAACAGGTCTGATCATAATAAAATTTCACAATAAGCACTTACATGCCTCAACTATTTAACTGGGGAAAAAAGTGCGACGATGACCTCTTTATTTTGATTCCAAATATTTGAGACCAAACAATTTAATTTAACAATTTTAATAATTTAAGTAAATTATTCAACTCAAGCCAACAGAGCAAAATGACACATACTTTTTGGAGAGAAGATGGAAAGTCAAAGACAGATGGTATGACATTAAGTCTAAGATGAACAATCTGTCCTGTCCTGTCAAAGTCCTCTGTCTTGAAGTGCTCACTGCACAGCATAGATCTGTCAGTTGCAACAAAACCTTCTCGTCGCGCAGCCAGCTCCGATTGTTTTCTTAGAACAATATCTTTGGGAAACCTACAGTGAAAAAAGTCCAAATAGATTCATTTCAAATAGTTGCTACATATGATAACACCCCATCTCCATAGTACTCGCTTAAATATCTTTGGGGCTTCTTGAGAGGCATTTAATCAAGAAACTGATATCAATAGAACTTCAAATCACTACATAAACACTTAATTTAGACCGACAGGTCAGGTGGAAAAGTATTTATTCAGGTGAAAAAGTTACTTTGTTCTGACACATGAATTATTTTAAACTTGGCACTTGATTAATTTTAACAAGTGCAGCTTATCCTCAGCACTAGATAATGCAAGTAAACTATATGTGTTTTTAATCATTTTCATTTAAAATAAATAATTAACATTACAGAATTGTGAACAAGCAGTATAGTAAGTACCATATTAAACCTCACCTGTGTGATTTAGTGGCTATTATTTACTGTTAGTCTGTAATCCACAATGATGCTTCATTGACACTTCATTAACTTTAATAAATAACAAAAAGCGAGGTGCAGGTGCCGGGTTAAAGCAGGTTTAGAAATCTGGCCAGCCACTTGTAATGAGTGAAAACAATGGCTGTATCATCCATGGTGAGAACTGTTAGCTTCTTTGCTCTGACTCTATTTACACTCCATCCGCGTACTGTCTCTGACGGCAGCCTGGTCTGCCCCAAGATGACAGCCCTATCGGCACGCCTCTCAGCCGCGGATGCGGGGTCTATTGATGTCTATGGAGCTAACGCTGTTACCGGAGCCGAGCTGCTGCTAATGAAGAGCTAACACCGTTACTGCTGCTGCTGTTTGTTGTTCTGTGTGCATGAAGCGGTACAATCAATAATGCTGCTGGAATAAATAATTTTATCCTTCTCAGCAGCAGCACTGTAGGTGCAGGTCCAAAATGTGCGTAAACCAGGTTCTTAGTCAACTTAAAGTTGCGCACGTTTTTCCGCTACATTTTTTTTTTTAATAAATCCCAAAGTTTGCGTGGAAAGCTGCTTACGACCCCGCTTTATAATGAGACATCAGTCCTCTAAACAGGATCCGAAGCTGGTCCGGCTCTCCGGATCTACCAGCAGGTGTCGCTGTTGCTCTTTCATGACTCTGATCCGCGTGACCTGCCCATCACAGGTGACATCGCTCATGACGATGCAGCTCACACCTGGAGTTCCCTCGAGCAGAAAAACGTAATGCAGTTGAGTTTGGATGTTTCTGTTGTTTCGTCAGAGCCGCGCAAGGTGCCAGTTCACCTGATGTCCACGGAAAGCTGCGGTGCTTTGGGTGTCTGTGAGAAATGAGATGAGGTTTTACCCCCTGAAATTTGGACTTTTGTTGGCTTTTGTGTGTTTTGTGTCGTTTTCTTGGATCCGCTCTGTTCCGGGAGATGAAGGTCAGTGGTGTTCTTCAGTAACTTCCTCAGTTCATTTTACTGTAATCTTCCGGTACATCACGGACTGCTTGGATGCGGACAGCTGTGAGAAAAAGCTGGAGAAAATCCAGCTGACTCTCGATGTGTTTAATAAACCGTTTGAAGTCTGTACACGTCGTGATTGACGGCACTCAGGTATCCAGGTGTGAACATGATGACACTAAACACATGAAGTGTCTTCTCTCCAGTTGGACCGATTAACAGACTGAAAATGTCGAGCGACTAAAACTAAAAGTCAAAATGAATATAGTATTATCTGCGCATCTTTTCAGCTGCAAAGAATGAGAGATTTCAACTCTCTGGGCTTTTAGACAGATATGATCAGGGAAGTTGAGCTGTGGAACTTGTGCACACTCACTGTATAAACATTAGTGTAATTTACTGTGTGTTATTATTTCAGTGGAAGTGACTGCATCAGTCTGACCAGGGTGCAAACAGTCATAAATTTCATTCATGTGGTAAAAATTCCAGCATGTGTCCAAGTGCAGGATGTGCAGGTGTCTGACCCGAGTCCGACCAGTCTGCAGGATTTAATCAAGTACTTTGTTAGTCCTGTTTAACAACTTCAAGGAATTTTAGCTTGTAGTCTCTGTTCAAACGTTTCATGGATCACTCCTTGATGATGAACACGCTGCCATCATACGTGATGATGTGGTTAAAAACTGGAACCCAACTTTTTCCAGTTTTCAGATCCAAAACTTAGTTTAGGTTTATTTTAAGCTTTTTGCACTATCAGCAGTTGCTTCTCAATGTTCTGCTGATGTTAAGCTCATAAACAAACTTCATCCAGTCTTTAGTTTTAAAGATGTTACCTGGTCTGCATGCTGCCCCGTTAGTCAGGAGTGGTCATGGACATTCTGACTGTTTATTACTGGAGATAAGATCCTGGTTTATTTGGATGTAACATTCTTTAAACTGATAAGAATAAAAGACTTTGAGAAAATGATGGTTTTTTTATGTCTTATGTTGTAAATGAGCTGTGACGATCTGCCTCAGGTTAAATTCATGGTATTTTGTAATGTTCATGTAAATTAGGTGGAACTCAACGTGTGAAAGATGAATGACAGGAAGGAAAGCTTCCTGAGCTTCTGAATCTGCCACCGCTACTGTCCAGGTTATACACGGTGATTCTCAGGCAGATAAATCCAAAACACAATCCAGTTATCGAAAACCAGAAGATGAAAAGAGAGTTTATTCACAGGTAGGACAGACTGGAGCACAAGGCGGAGTCAGGGGCACAAACATGTCCGGAGTCCAGGTAATTCAGTAAGCTCCAAAAAGACAGGTGAGTTCAGGTGCATTCCAGGGTCATAGTTCACGGTAAACAATCAGGTAGACAGACAGGAATGGACAGCGAGTCTGGAAGCCCAAAACATTCAACATCCGTGCAAAGTGACAAACAGGTTTAAAGACTGAGACAGAAAGGTGTGTGGGTGGGACTGAGGTGTAAGCAGGTGCAGGACATAAACTAAATGACAGGAAGGGGGGATAGAGTGAGTGTTGCAACACAAAACTGGATCACAGAAACTACAGCATTATTAAAACAGAACCTAAACCACAAGACTGCTCAAAATAAAAGTCCAAACGGTGTGAGGAAACAGACAAACGGGTGACATGGGAAGGGAAGACACATAAAGTAATGCAGCACCAGCTCACACCTGGATGTAACTTCACTGACTGAAACAGAGTGAGTAATCAAGGTAAAACATGAACTCGTACTAATAAAATGAAGAAAAAAGAAAACTCGAGAGGATCCAGATCTATCCCCAGAATAGAACCAGGTTCTTTAACAGCCTCTTCATGTCACCTGCTCTGATGTCTCTTGTCCATCTGTGATCCTCCAACAACTGCAGAGTCATCAGAGTATTTCTGTAGATGACACTCTGACCTGTACTGAAAGTCTGAGGTATACAGAGTGAAAAGGAATGGTGAGAGTACAGTCCCCTGTGGTACTCCTGTGCTGCTGATCACCTGGTCAGACAGTCTGTTTGTGAGGTAGTCCTTAATCCAAGTGATTGTGAAGCCCCCCACGTGTCTTCTGGAGGTTTATACACAGTAAAACAGGCTGAATTGTGTTAAAGTCACTAGAGAAAATAAAAAACCGGATCCTTACAGTGCTGCCTGCCAGATGACAGTGGGTTTGTTGAAGCAGGTGTATGATAGCATCTTACACTCCAACCCCACGGTGATAAGCAAACTGCAGTGGGTCTTGAAAGGAGTTATTCCAAAAATCAAGATACATAACAGTCAGATCACACATCCCTCGTTGTTTGAGTCAAAGAGGACTTGGAAGACACCAGAGGACACTGCAGTCTAAAGCAAATTGTATAAAAGCCAATCTGGAATTAATCAAAACCCTCAGAAAGGAAATCCTTTAGACTGGTAGGACAGAACTTGAGCTTCTGGTCACTCAGATCAGATCAATGTTCACAGAAAGAAGCAAGAATCTTTTAAAGAAAAGGACGCATGAAACATGAAGGAGGTTTAGTTTTGATGCTTCATTGCTGCAGCTAGTTTGTTCAAGGTGTTTTGGATCTGTGCAGGTAACAATGAAGTGTCAAGATCTTCTGGAGTGAAATGTGCTGCTCAGTGTCAGAAAACTTGATCTCAGTCCCAGGTCCTCCAACAGGTTAATGACCCAAAACAATGTCAGTTTGAAATGATTTTCAGTAAATGATTAAATATATAGTCAGTTTTAGGTTATTTGTGACCACTGTGGGACAGAAGGGACCAACAACGTTGTCCACGACTGGAGCTTTAACACATTGAGTTTTACGTCCAGCAACACAATAATATTTAAATTTTCCAGGTGCATCAGCAACAGACCTGAGGACTCTGTACAAGCGATTGTTGGTGGCGGAAGAGTTGGGGGGGCAAGTCAACAAAGGTCTCAGCATCATCCTGGAACACTTGGTGAACATGACCAACATCACATTTCCATACAGTAACACCTCCTTCACCAACCTCACCATCTCCAGAGGTGTGTATCAGAACTTTAAAGGCCACACAGATGTTTTTGTCTTCTCTGGACATTGTATGGTAGCCTAACAGAGACCTCCAACTCTAACCATTACCAGTATGTACTGTACCTAAACTCAGTCAACATCAGATGTAATATATAACAAAGTGTTGTTGTGTTCATTCCTCTGCCCTCCTCATTAGAATTTGAGAACCAGTTCAGAGGGGATTTAAACAGGAACGTGTTCCTTCAGGCCAATATTTATCTCTATATGCCTCACCTGAGACACCATCCTGACAGCCTCGTACCAAACGTCGTGCTGGGGAAGGGACGGAGTGGAGGTAAGGACGAGTTACACAAACATACCTTTACTAAACAAATGGGTAAGATTATTATCGAAAAGATGTATTATGCATCAACAACTCCTCCATAACTAGCAATTTAAAAACTCTTGTTTCTACTAAATCTTATCCAAACATGTAGAGGATCTGTTCTGTATGTGATACAAGTTAAAAATGTACAACTTTAACTTAAGTTTAATTAGGCTCGAGCACTGGAGGTTGTGTGAAGGCCTATTGTATCCTTGCTGTTTTTCTGTCCATCTGTCAAATGAATTGTCTTTCTTTGGGGATTTTTTTTGGGCTCAAACTCAACAGTAAGTCGTCCATCTTGGAAAAAACTACGTAATTTTGGCATTTTCATGCCTCATATTTTCTTTGTCAGACAATGTCAAAGCTTGGGGGGTTAAAAGTTATTAAAAGAGTTTTTAAAAGTTTAATGACGTAGGCGATGCTCACGCCACTTTGTGGTTGTTAAAATGTACAGTCCCGCCAATTGCTTTTGCCAGGGACTGTGAAATTTGGTACACACATGGAGCACTCAAGGACCTACAAACTAGCCCCCCATGTGCTAAAAACCATAGGAAGTCAGCCATCTTGGAAAAACTGTTTACTTTTAGACATTTCACACACGTGGTATTTGAATTAACTACTCCCAGATATTATCATTGGTCACTATCAAACTATGTGAGTACAGTCTGAAGACATGGAGAATTTATGCATGTAGAAAGATTTTATTTAGCTTTAAAATTGTGTGTGTGGCTTAACCTCTAATTTTTATTTTCACCATAAAAATAACTGTTATATCTCCCACATAATTTATCACAGTTTATCAGATCTGATGCAGATTTGATTTGCTTGATCACAGACCTCAAAAATCTACATGTCAATAATCTGCAATTATATTAGCCCCGACCACTAATTACAGGAAGTCTCTTGTTTGTCATTCTCAGAACTGCTAAGACCAAATAACCTGAAACTTTGTCTGATTACAAATAAGCTGTCCATGTAACAAGGTAGAAAAAACTGTCACTCTAAGAACAAAGTTGTTGCCATGGCGGCACATCGAATCTTGATGTCTCACTATGGTTCTAAATGTTTCTGGAACTTTAACATAGTTCAACTAATTTGCGAGTTTACTGGCGTTTTGGGGGCGTGGTCAGGGTGGTGCTCTGGTGAGGTGGCATTACTACAGTGTTCAGCTATTAAAATCTGTCTGGATTTATTTGTACATGCGCCACCACATTTGACACGTTCATAGTCAAAACACGTTGTCCACCTGAACGGACGTGTGAAAACCTTTTGAAAGCATGTGTATAAAAAATGAAGCACAAATAAAGTATTTTTGGTAACTCTTCCTTTAACAGTCCCCTATTACTAAGAAATTACCTGGTACCTATATGGTGTGCTAATCGTAATTACCATTTGTATTGAGTAGGTAAATTAACAGAAAGTAGAGCAGAAATTACTCAGTATTTACCTGATACATATATAAAAAATTATAACATATATGGGGTAATTGCCACATGTAATAAGTAGGTAAGTATAGAGGAAGTACTACTACTACTACTACTACTGTCATTTAGCAGACGCTTTTATCCAAAGCGACTTACATTGAGAGAACATACAAGCAAGAAATCAAAGAGAAGGAAACAATATAAGGAGGCGGACTGTTTGGAGTCCAGTTTAATTCCGACGCTGATACATCAAGTGTAACAATTTTTTTTTTTTTTTTTTTTGTGAGAGATAAATTCTCAAATCGCTATCATAAATCATAAATTACTCCTACATTAAGACTGAAAGTGTTCTTTAAAGAGGTGAGTCTTAAGTCTGCTCTTAAAAGTAGCTGCCGACTCTGAGGATCGGACCGAGTTTGGTAGGTCATTCCACCATCGGGGGACAACAGAGGAGAAGAGTTTGGAACATGATCTCATGCCACGTTGTGGTGGAAGCGCTAGGTGTCTTTCAGCGGCTGAGCGTAGCTGACGCGTGGGAATGTAGGTTTGGATGAAGGAGTGAAGGTAAGTAGGAGCTGTGTGTGTTAGAGTCTGGTAAGCCAGAAGCAGAGCTTTGTATTTGATGCGTGCTGCAACTGGAAGCCAGTGCAGGGAAATGAGCAGCGGAGTGACATGAGCCCTCTTGGGCTGGTTGAAGACCAGACGCGCTGCTGCGTTCTGAATCATCTGCAGAGGTTTAACCAAGGACGCCGGAAGACCGGCCAGCAATGAGTTGCAGTAGTCGATCCGGGACAAGACCAGGGCCTGGACCAGAAGCTGTGTGGTGTGGTCTGTCAGGAAGGCTCTGATTTTCCTGATGTTGTAAAGCGCGAATCGACATGAGCGAGCTACGGAGTTAACCTGCTCTTTGAAGGACAGCTGGTTGTCCAGTATGACACCAAGGTTTCTGGCGGAGGTTTTGGGGAACAGCGTGATGGAGTCAAGCTGCACTCTTATCTGAGGAGGTAAGGAGTTACTTAGGAGTACTGCTGCATTCACTAAGAAAACCGTCCACTTTTACCCATCATCTCAATTAGGTTGTGACCAGTTTAAATTTGTAATACCTAAAGTTAAAATAGTACCTTACCTTTTCTTATATGTCCTTCTGAGTTTTTTTTTAGGCATTTACCTTGTACTTACCTGTAACAAGCCCCTACACCTGCCGGAACAGTTTTCCTCTAGGATCCTGGTACATCTTAAATACTGTCTATGTTCTTGCTGGTGTTCTTAATATTTACTCAGTAAGTAATCTGAAACTGGACCGTAGAAGGACGTCTTGTTTGTTTCCATGGTGTTACAAGGTTCTTATCATATAATTCCTAATACAGTAGGAATAATTGAGTAATTTCTGCTGTACTTTTTGTGTATGTACCTACTTAATTCACATAGTAATTACCATTAACACCTTTATTTACCATATAAGTATCAGGTAATTTCTTAGTAATTAGGGGACTGTAAAAGGAAGTGTTACCGTATTTGGTATACCTAAAGATAAATATAGATGTAAAGAACAAACTCTTGACTGAAGTTGATACATTTCATACGTGAAAAGGTTGAAAATGTGATGCTTCTTATTATAACATTGTTCAAAACACCTGATTTCATTTGCTGATGCAAATGAAAAACCCACATGATAACGTTCATTCACTGTTCCTGTATCTGCTGATTGTGTGTTCACAGTTTCCATCGTTTTGGGAATTCCAACAGTGAAGCGGGAGAAGCAGAGTTACCTGGTCAACACTCTCAGCTCTCTGCTTTCAAGTTTGACCTCTTCACAAAGCGACGACCTCCTCATCATCGTTTTTGTTGCTGAGGTTAAACCTTATTTTGTCTGTAATCTCATTAGATTCACAGCTGATTAAAGGGATCATCTGTTTTTGATGTGCTTGACCGGAGAAAACGTTCAGCTACAACTAATTAGCATTCAAGAATCAGCGAATCAGTCAGTTTGACAGATATTGAGCAAAGATTTTGGATTGTGTAAGTTGAGATTCAAAAAAGACAAAAAAGAATATTCAGGCAGTTACATTCTGTTCAGTTCCTATTCTTCTCCTGTAATTCTTTTTAATTGCATCAGTGTTACATTTTTCTGTCAAAGTTTAACATGATTTACATTTACGTTTATGAAATCTGGATTCAGCCTTTAGATTATGTCCACTTATACCGAATTTACTCCCTTTTCTGTATATTCTTTATTTTTCTTCCCCTGAAGTATTCAGAGTTGTTACCATGACGTGTGGACGGGGTTTGAACTCTTCTCTTTATTTCAATATGTTTAACCAGTTCCTGAACCATTGTGCACTGCAGGTATATTTGCTGTACAGGGTGTTTCTAATGCTAACAAATTCTTTTCTTTCTTTTTAGATAAATTCAGAGTATGTTAACAGCGTAGCGCAGACCATCAAGCAGAAGTGAGTGTTTCTCGTTTACAACCCACGACACAGATTCACTGTTAAATCACTATCAGTGTTTTATGTCTTCTGTTTCCTGCAGCAGCAAATAGATGTTTCTGTTTCCGTTCTGGATTGATCTTTTATTCTATCAGACACTTTCAGTTTGATTCATTGAACAAGTACAATTTCACCATTAAATATATATTTCAGAGTTCTCCAGACCTGTTTCAGGTGTTTGGTTTGATGCTGCATTTACAGTTTAGATTTATAAAATAAGTAAATGAACTGAGCTGGGAATAGGATGGTGGTAAAATATTAGATTTTATGACTTTATTGTCATTACACATGTACAAGTACAAGGCAACGAAATGTAGTTTATGTCTAACCAGAAGTGCAATGAGCAGCATGATATAAATATAAATTACAGGTGCAGATATAAACAGAATGTGGTTAATATTTAGTGGATGTAATATGACCATACTATACAGTTTGTATGAACTATAAACAGGGGTTTCAAGCAGGTAGGCATATGTATTAACCCTGTAAGACCCAACTTATCAAAAAATAGCCAAAAAATTCTGATTATTTGGAACTGGGATGTTTAGGAAACCTTAGAACAAAATTGACAAACGTTTTTTGCTGTATCATGTTATTTATAATAGATTTTTTCTGTCACATTTATTACATTGGCTGTCTTTACGGTTTAATTGTAATATAAAAAATGAGTTAATAATAATGCATTCATCCATATAATAATGATGATTTAACCTGAAAAAAAAAGGCAAGTGGATCATTTACTGGGAGCAGCCATGTTAGAAATGATCAAATATCTCACAGCAGTTTAAAGAGTCTTACATGTGATGCTTGTTTTAAATCAGTACAAAATAACTTTTAAAACTTTAAGTTACTGTTATGAAACTTGTCTGAGTGGATATTCACCAAAAAACTTGTTAATCTTCATATTAGACACTCTGGACGCCTCTGATGACTTTACAATAGACTGAATAACCTCCGTAATTCTAGTTGCAGCAGGAAGTGGTGTTCTGATGATTTATGCTCCCCTGATCAAAAATGCCACCATAGTATGAAATGACAACTTATTTCATAATGAGATGTTATTAGAAGTTTATACAGTATTCTTGTTTATGGGGAGTGTGTCCTGTTAATTATTTAAACATATTTTTATGATCCTTCCCTGATATTTTCTATATAAAAGCCCTCTGGGTCCTTATCGGCCATTGTTGGGTCCTTCTCCTCTGGGTGTGTCCAAACATTTGCCTGTTGCTCTACCAATGTAAAGAGAGTAAAAATAACATCATATTTAGTGTTCCTGTCCTGGGAGAATTTATTTCATAGGTAAAATGTATTTATGGAAAAATATAGAAACAAAAATTAAAGATAAATCTGTTTATTGAATTCAAGACTATAGAACGGCACATGTGTGTAGCACATCTTAACATTTGAACATATTTAGACAGAACAGCGGTTCTAACAATGGCTGTCTGAGACACGACTGCGGAGAAGTTATTTAGTACTGTGATGGACACTGAACACAGCACCGGCTCACATACATTTGTACTTTTTATCATTAAAATATCAACTTTTTAGTCTGAAATGTTCAACTTTCCAACATCAGAGAAAAGCCACGTTCAGATTTTTTTCTTAATTTTACTGCATCATTTAGTTGCTGTTTTTGTAGCTACGGTGGCCCTGATGGGTCATTATTAAAAGGAAGGTAATTTTCTGCAACTGGAAATCTTTCTCAGTTTGTTGAACAGAAGTAAAAAATCATAAGAAGTATAAATAAATACATTTCCCTGTTACCTCGACATATCTACTTGTTAATCCCAGGTTTTGTTCAGTATCTCCCACCAGGCTGTAAATTACAAAACAACACGAGAGAGCGACTTTACAGGTTTCTGTGACTCAGATTCATCACTCAGTATGTTTGACTTGATGAAGTCACGTTTTAAACAGCTAACAGTTTATGTTCAAACATCTGGTAATTATAAAGACTTATCTTATTTTTCCCAAGATTTAAATTTTAATTTGATGCCAAATATGTTCTTATTACAATATTATTTGCCTTCCTGAGTGTTTGGTTTGAACAGCTGGTTTAAAGAAACTGGATAATAAAAACACTGAAGTGTTTGCACTGGGATCTCTTATGTGCACATTTTATTTGCAGAACGAATTTGTGCAGATTTGTGTTCTTAGCCCTAACTCGATGTGTGAGTGAGCGTTTCATCACACGGGAGATTATTTAGATTAAAAATATTGAGAATATTTACAAGTTATAATCTGTTGATTATCCAGTCTGAGTTTGTTCAGGACACGTCAGTAAAAACAAGACGTCCAGTTGCCCTTTTTTTGGATTAACCTGTTTTTTGTTTGTGATGCTACATTTATGTGTGAAAGTAGTATTAGTAGCAGAAAGTAGTAGTTTTCTACTGTCACTCATTGAATCATTTTATGTGGCATTTATTTATTGTGTTTGAACACCGTGATGCAGACGATAGATAGATTTAAAATCAAGTGCAAAGGCCGTAAGGGGATTTTATTTTGAAGGAATGTGTTTTATTCTTGTAAACGTCACTACAATAAAACCTGTTTTCATTAATAATGAACTTTTTCTTTGTAGTTTTCCGAAAGAAGTCGAGTCTGGGTTGATAGAGGTCGTCTCCCCTTCACAGCACTATTATCCCAACTTCACCACCCTCAGAGAAACCTTTGGAGACTCCAAAGATCGAGTCAAGTAGGTGTGATTGTCCACACGCTGGTTGTATAACATGTTTTGACAGGTTCTACTAAAGGAAAAATAACAGCAATTAGTTTAAATTACATTAAACTCATCAGCTTGGTTGTTTCTGTTTGATCAACAATCGTTTGATCTGAATGTCTTTCCAGATGGAGGACAAAGCAGAACCTGGACTTCAGCTTCCTGATGTTGTATGCTCAGAACAAAGGAACTTATTATGTTCAGGTAGGATTCAGACTTACTGGGATCATTACAGCGTCTCCTCCCGTCATACAGACGCTGATCTGGAGCCTCGTGTCCAAAGAGTTTCGGCAGATTTACCTTCTTAAAATAAGAAATTTACAAAAATGTAGTTTGCATGGATCTCTGCTGCTGTGCAAACTGTCAGTGTCAAATTACAAAGTACTGAAACTTGAAATTATAAAACCAAAATCTTAAATAATAAAGGATTTAATTAATTAATTTTGATTTAATTTTAAATTAATTAATAAAAAAACATTTTTCTTCATGTTTTAGTGATTGTGATTTATGCCCTGTTGTGTCTCACTCCTCCTGCCTCTCTCCTCATGTCTCACCCCTCTTGTCACATTTCTCATGTCTCACCCCACTTGCCTTGCTTCTCTTCTCCCTCCTCATTTCCCACTTCACTTTTCTCACTCCTTGTGTCTCTCTCATCATGTCTCACACCACTCATCTCACCCCTTCTGTCTATTTTCTCATATCTCACTCCACTTGTTTCACTTCTCTTATCTTACTCCTTATGATTCTCTCATTGCGTCTCACTCCTTGTCGCTCACACCACTTCTCGATCTAATCTTCTCTCTATCCTCATATCTCACTCCTTGTGTCTCACTCTGTATGGTTCTCTCATTGTGCCTCACTCCTTGTCTCTCACACCACTTCTCTCATCTTCTCTCTATCCTCATCTCACTCCTTGTGTCTCACTCTTCCCATCTCACCCTGTATAGTTCTCTCATTGTGCCTCACTCCTTGTCTCTCACACCACTTATCTATCTAATCATCTCTCTATCCTCATATCTCACTCCTTGTGTCTCACTCTGTATGTTCTCTCATTGTGCCTCACTCCTTGTCTCTCACACCACCTTTCTCATCTTCTCTCTATCCTCATATCTCACTCCTTGTGTCTCACTCTGTATGCTCTCTCATTGTGCCTCACTCCTTGTCTCTCACACCCCTTCTCTCATCTTCTCTCTATCCTCATCTCACTCATTGTGCCTCACTCCTGCACATGGAGATAATATTTACATCTATTTGTATATTTAAATGCCTGGGGGTTTCCTCGCCTACACTCCGTTTTACATTGATTAGGTTGTACAAGGAAGTGTGTAGGATTTAAACAAATGACCTGTTTATCTCAGTTCATGCAAACGCCACGTTTTGTAGTCAGTACTTATGATCTGGGGGAATGAATGACTGAACTGTACTCGTTATTTTTCCACTTAATACAACTTTATATTTCAGTACTTTAAGCTAAATGATGTGGTAAAGTTTGTGTATTGAAAGTGATTTTTCTGTGTTTTTGTGTCTTTAGTTAGAAGATGACGTTGTGGCGAAGGATGGTTATTACAGTGACATGAAGGCCTTCGTCACCCAGACAGCTTCAGACGGGTGGCTCTACCTGGAATTCTCCCAGCTTGGATTTATAGGTGCAGTATTTACATCTGCAGCATCTGGTTGGGTTTTTAGTCTGATGTCCTCTGGTTGTAATTTTCAACGTGTTTGTGTTTTGGTCAGGCAAAATGTTCAGGACTCGTGACCTTCCAATGATCTCTGAGTTCTTCCTGATGTTTCACAAAGACAAACCTATTGACTGGCTGTTGGATCACATTCTGTGGGTGAAGGTTTGCAACCCCGAGAAAGATAACGTAAGTCAGCTGCTCTCTGGAAACAAGAACAACTATCAAACCAAATGCACAAAAACAATTCTAACATGAGATGATCATCAAAGATCTGGGTCAGAATTTCTTCCACTGATGTGAAAACATGCGTGTCTGTGACCACATGGTTCTGTTAACTGTATCTGAGTTTTGCTACCGAGAGATGCTGCTTTCTCTGGAGAGCTTCATTAAAGCTGCTATACTTAATTTGCATAACAAATTAGCTTAACTTATTTTGTTTCATGCCCATTAAAAACGTTTTAACACAGCATGGAGAAAAATATGTTGTAGAGATTAAAAAAAGACGAAAAAAATAATTAAGTGGTTCTCCCGTATTTCTCTAAAAACATCAACCAATCAAATGATTCGGTCTGAAAGGAATGATTGGACAGTCTCTCCAGTCATACGGACTTCTGCATTTATTTGTCTTCTGTGCTCCTAAAAAACTGAGACATATTACTGCAGCACACCACTGCTGGGAGTGTTCACCGCTCTACCATGTCACAGCAGGAGAAACAACCGCTGGCTGGTTCCGCGTCAGGTTCAGGACAAAGTAACAATTAATGTCAGTTGTTCGTTGTTATATTGTCTTCACTTACCGGTGATTCCACCATGTTACAGTACTTGAATGAACTGCAGACCAGTGTCTTGCACTCTGTCGTCTTCTGGGGCTACGCGTGTTTCCAAACCTGGGGGGCGTGGCTTAGGAATTCTACCCGACGGGAGGGGCTGAGAGTTCTGTGACTTTGTTGACAGTCTAAGCTAGGCTATTTGAAATCCGGGATATCAGCTTTAAATGTCTCAGATGATACACTTTCCTGTTTAACTGAAGCAGAACATGACGACTGATAAAGATTCAAACAAAGAAGAAAAGATTCTCATTCCATTACGTGGAAAACGCCAAACTCAGCATCCCGTCGATCTTTCACTCGGTTCTTGATTCAGTGTGTCTGAAGTAACAAAATAGTTTCTTCATCATTTCACTTCTTATGTAACCAAAGTTTTCTGAAATATGAGGAAGTGTGATGGTACTAGTCATTGCAGGCCAAGTGTTTTCTATAAGATATTTTATTTAAAACTAAGTTAACCATTATCATCATTATGTTCCTACAGGAACAATATTGTGTCAGCTGAAGCAGAAACGTTGCACTAAACGTTTTGTGTAAATGTAAATGCATTGTGTCTGATTGATCTGGATCTGTGATCTCTGGTTTTTTAGTGTTTAGCAGAAATGTCATGTACCAAAACTCTCATAACTCGTGCCTAAACATGTATTTTCATATTTGAGTCGGGTTTTCAACCATCTTGATGTTTTTGTAAGTTATTGTCACACATCCGGGGTTAGCTGTGATGAACAAACTCTCTCACTTGTCTCACTCAGCTGAGGTCTTACACAATCAGAACTGCGGCGTGTCTACCTTCGGTTACAGACAGATTATATACAGATTAAATCTCAACTTTACAGCATGATCCTGCTGATTAACATCGTCAACAGCCTGATAAGAGGGACTTCAGGGTTACTCAATGATGCAGACTGACAGGACTGCATGTCACTCCAGAACAGTGAGGTTCAGTTCTGTCTTGACCCGTGATGAGGTACGGGTTGGGGTGTTTGAATCTGTTTCGGAGGGAAAACAGCAGGTTTTTATTGGATTTATGTGACTGTAGCGACGGATCAGATGGACAGACTGGAGGGTAAAACATCCAGAACCAGTAAGGTTCTGATGATGTGATCAGACATATCAGAGTTCAGACCTCCAGCTGTTCTGGTCACATCTTGAACGTAGTATGATGCATGATTTCACACACATCACAAGATCTTGCTCGATCTGTTGGCACTTGGCGTGTTTGTTATAAACAACTCTCAGCTTCTAACAAATGGAATTTTAGGTCAACATCAATAGAGTTAAAGAGGCCATTTTATACAAATTTCAGGACTTTGTGGTTATTTCTTAAGTATTAACCAGTAATATGAAACATTTTATATCTAAAAAATGTCAGGAAACACTGATTAACAGACCTTTCAATCTGTCTGCTTTAAAATTCGGATGGTTCTGGTTCGCTCCGTTCATATTCATTATTCGAATTTGATGGACTCAGATTGGCTAACAAACTAGCCTGTGAGAGCAAAGAATACTGTTTCCTGCCCTGCTGTGCATGGCAACATCAGACGTTGTGTCTTCCTGTTTGCTACATCTTATGCTAACAGCTTTTAGCCAGCAGCATGCTAAACATGGTTTCAACTGCAGGAGCTGATGAATACTAACAAACAAAGGAGTTGTGATGAAACAGATACAGGCCGTTCAGACTCGGGAGAACTCGGGTTTTATCACCACCTGCGTAGTTTGAGAGATTAAAACTGAAAGAGAAGTTGTTGACCTGTTTTCACACCCACTATGAAGGTAAGAACACCTGTGGTGCTAAAATATTCAACAGAAACCTCAGAAAAACCGTTTTTAATGGAAGGGTCTCTTTAATGAAGTTATAGTATGTCAGTTAGCTGTGATGTAGATGTAGATGAAGAGATGATGAAAACTTTCTGAATTCCATTTAAATCCATTCAGTGCACGTACACACACACACTCACCTATTTGCCCAACTTTTGTCTTTCAGTAAGCGATAACAAATATTAGTGGATCTTCGGAGATGTTTGCGATGTTTTACAAGTTTTCAGAGTGAAATCTTTGGAAATGCAGATTTGTCGTTATAAGTCCCACCCACTCTGGTTCATGTTCATTTTAATATTTCTTCAGATCTTTTCAGCTGTTCCGTCTTTGTGAATCTGCAGCTTTTGCATGTGGTGTAATATCATATTATCTTTAACAGGTGTGACTTGTTATTTCTGATGGATGTTTCTTTGATCTTCTCCAGAAACACTGTAATGCACAGAAGGAACTGCTGAAGCAGAGATACAAGCCGTCCCTCTTCCAGCATGTGGGTCTTCACTCCTCTCTGCCAGGGAAACTACAGCATCTGAAGGTAGGAATGCTTCTAATGTCCCTCGCTCGCAGTCTACCTGCCCAAAACAGATAAACAGACTGTTACATGAATGCATTTCAAATGTCCGAGTGCAAGTGAACGCAGCACCCCACCCTCAGGTTGAGTGCTTGTTTTCTTGGTGCATCAAATGAAGCAGAGAACCTGATGAGGCCTGCTCTGTTTAGAGAGTAATAACATCTCTATTAGACATGAATCGATGAGATGAAACAGTGTGTCCGATTGTTGTTTACAGATACTACTGGAACACCCGTATTTATAAATTAAATGCAAAAATGTGATGTGAGCGATATACCAACAGGTCGAGAGGGCGTGGCTATAAACAGCTGCAAATTCAGTCACATGCTTTTAAGCTGACGTTTACAGAATGCAGCTTGTTCTGTTTATATTAACACAAATACATTTCTGTAAAAGTCATTATAGGATTAAAAGCTCTGATCGTATCAGGTTTTCAGCCAAAGTGCTGCATCAGGAAATGTCTGAACTTCTGTAACTAACAAACGTCACTTCGTTTTCGTCTGGTTTTATTAAATTATTTTCTCTCATGTCGTGAAACAAAACTGTGATGAAAATAAACCACAGTTTAGTTCATCGGTTAGACTGCAAGGATCAGCTGGAGTTAAGCGGTTAGAGGAACATGCATTTGGGGAACTGATGTTTTAGAAAAGTTCAGTTGCACAAAATCTTTCGGCGTCAAGCAGCTCCGAACAGGAAGCATGACTCAAACAGAACACGGGAACAAGAGGAAACTGTTGAGGCTGTAAAAAGTAACGATTCTGTCAGACTGTCAGAGAGTCGTAACTCATCTTCATCAGCAAACCACCATGATCTGATCTATTCATAACTGACTTCCTGTTAAAGTCTTAAGTGGGTAACAGGTTCAGGGTCTGATGAGCCTGATGGGTGACAGAACCGTGCTGTGTCCGGTCCACCATCACACCGAGTGATCCTGATGGTAAATTGTTTTTAACAGGAAGTCGTGGTTTACAAAGACAAAGGTAGATGAATACAGTCATTACCAAGAAATAACTGTCCACTCACAGGGACCACTTCACAGGGACCGTATCACAGGGGACGCGTCACGGGGACCGCCTCACAGGGACAGCATCACAGGGACCGCATCACAGGGACCGCATCACAGGGACAGCATCATAGGGACCGCATCACAGGGACAGCATCACGGGGACCGCATCACGGGGACAGCATCATAGGGACCGCATCACAGGGACAGCATCATAGGGACCGCATCACAGGGACAGCATCACAGGGACCGCATCACAGGGACAGCATCATAGGGACCGCATCACAGGGACAGCATCACAGGGACCGCATCACAGGGACCGCCTCACGGGGACCGCATCACAGGGACCAATTCACGGGGACCGCATCACAGGGGACGCGTCACGGGGACCGCGTCACAGGGGACGCGTCACGGGGACCGCCTCACAGGGACCGCGTCACAGGGACCGCCTCACAAGGATTGTGTCACAGGGACAGCATCACAGGGACAGCATCACAGGGACCGCATCACAGGGACAGCATCACTGGGACAGCATCACTGGGACAGCATCCCTGGGACAGCATCACAGAGACCGCATCACAGGGACAGCATCACAGGGACCACTTCATGGGGACCGAGTCACAGGGATCACATCACAGGTACCACGAGATAGGGACCATGTCACAGGGACAATGTCACTGGTACCACGAGATAGGGACCGCGTCACAGGAACAGCATCACAGGGACCGCGTCACAGGGACCGCATCACAGGGACTACGTCACAGGGGCCGCGAGATAGGGACCGCGTCACAGTCCTAGCTTAGACCTGAACCAGATGCTGTGGTGGGATCCTGAAGGGAGGGGGTCACGTCTTTTAAATGGGTTTCTGTGGAAAATGTTGAAACAGTAAATGAACGTGGTTTGGAAGAACATGGATTAGTTCTGACCAGATTAACAAGCGAGGGGCCGGTTCCAGAGTGGATTAGTGCTTTGAAACAAATCTAATCTCAACATTTAGGTGGTTTATATCAACAATGTGTCATAAATATTTATATTTCCATAAAAATGTGTTACATAAATATTTACATCAAAACCTGTAGTTATTTGGGATGGAAACCAGTGACCGGAGCTGCCATGTTGTTTTTTATTTGTACACCAGCGATGTGGGACTGAAAGTCCCGCCCACTCACCTGGTCACAATCACAGTGTTTCTTTTAGCATCAAATAACCAATTACAGTTAAACCTGTTGGAAATATGAATGTTTGAACATGCAGCTGGAGGATAATCTACAAGAGAACACCTGAAAAAGTCGGGGGTGTGTCTTTGTTTTTATCAAAGAAATATTCATATTGTTTACACGGAGGAGGCGGGACTTAAACTCATTTACATAAAATCACCAGCCACTTTATCAGGTCCTTCATACGAGTACAGGTACTGGGTTGGACCCGTTGTGGGTAAAAGTCGTCTTCTCCACGTCTGGATGTCTAAATGCTTTGAGTTGCTGCCATGTGATTGGCTGATGTGTCAGTGAGTGTGTCGGCGGTTTACATCCACGACCGTGTGATGAGGTCGTAGAGAAAATGATCCAACATTCTGGGTCACTTCCTTCTGGAACAGGAAGTGACTGTAGGGAGTTCTTCATTGTGCTGGAACTTTCTGTATCACTAAAACTAATTCTATAAGAGTTACTCTCCATATTTTCTGTTGTTTAACAGTGAAAATGAACAAAGAGTTGTGATAAATGTCACCTGTGATCTCACCTGTTGTCTGTTTTTCCGCCCCAGGATAAGGATTTTGGCAAAGAGCCGTTGTACAAGGCCCACAGGAATCCGACTGCAGAGCTGAACAGCAGCATGAAGCACTACCAGCTGCACAGTCTGAGCAGGTTTTACAGAGGAGAAGACTTCATGTGGGCTCTGACACCTGTGAAGGGGGACTACATCCTGTTCCGCTTCCCCCAGCCCATCCACATCACCGGGTTAGTATGCTTACATTTATTCTACTTGTTCTCCTTTCTACACCTGAGTGCAAACACCTGTAGCCACAGAATAGTTCTGGTTCTGTTCTTACAGATTCTTTATCTCAGTCTGTTTTAAAACATTTGCTTTGACTTTGAAGTGGTTCAGACTGATCGGGGCGTGTTCACACCTGGTGCTCAGGTGAACACCCCTGGTGTACTCGAGTGTCCTCTGTGTCAGCTCGTCTTCCAGCTGCATCTGGATCAGATCACTTCCATGTCAGATTATTCTTTCTGATTGGCAGGTGACAAAAACAGCCTGTTTTTGAATTTCTGTTTCAAATTATCATCTAATTGCACAGATGCACAAAAAAGTGTCTGTAACTGTAAAAATCAGGAGGTTTATTTTCTAATTACCTGAAAAAAACATGGATGTGATGTTTATTGAAATGTTTCTGCAGGCATCAGTTTTACTGTGTGGTCAGTAAATAACTGAAAATAATAAAAAGACTTTCTTTTTAACATAATTCATTAAAAAATGAAGGGTCATATTTTACTACTTGTTGCATGTTTGTGTACAATAAGCAGTAAAGAAGTAACATGTTGTGATGTAACAGCAGCATGTGGTTCTGCAGGTACCTGTTCCGTAGTGGAAACATCAAGACCAGCGGAGATAAACTGTACAACACCACAGTTGAAGTACTTCCCAGAAATGTGAGTAGTGTGTGTATGCGCGTGCATGTGTGTGTGCGTGGGTCTTAGTTTTCATTGCAGGCGTCGATGCCTTCCAAAGGAGTAACGAGGTAACAGTAAACAATCCCCTGCACTGTGTGTGTGTATATGTGTTAGCTGACACTCATGACACACAATAGGGGAAAAGTATTTATACTGCACCTGACCTTTGAGTGAAGTTAGACAAGCAGGAATCTATGAGGAGCTGATAAGAGTGAAACCACAAGCCAGGAGTCGAATTCCAGCAGAGCAAAAAGAAAAATGCTTCTCTGAGTCAGAACAATCTGTGCAAGTAGCTCAGTGTTTGTTTATGTTCACATCAATTAAATTCTTACAAATCTGATTTTTCTTCCCACAAGGATGTTTTTTATAAGTTCAACCTGTAAGACACGCCCAACAGGAATTTATTTAATTGGTTACAGAAGTTCCTGGTTTGATTGTTTTCAACAGATCAAGTCAGTCTGGTCGAACTAAACTCCTTTTCTCTAAACTGAATTCATTAGTAAGATATGAATTATAAATAGTTTTCAAACAGAAACTCATGTTGAAACAGCTGAAATGATTCAACTAAATTGATTTATGTTGTTTTTAAATTCAACCAGCCATAAAATCTAATCAGTTTCTGGTAATTTATAACCAGGAGGCTTGTAAACAGCAGTAAAACATATAATTGGTGTCTGTCACATTTTATATGCATACAGAAATATCCCACAGTTTAATATAACTGTGTGGAAAAGACTGAATAAAGTCTTCTGGATGTTCCGGTTTATAGTTGGACTTTGTTACATGTTATTGTCATGATGGTGATCCAAGTGGATCTAAGTGCAGGTAGATGCCGGAGGCTCGAGGATTGAGTAAATTACAAACTTTAATGAAGAAAGAAAACAAAAGCTGACGTGGCAGGAAAGAAAGATACTTATACCAGGTGAGCTTGAGTCACGACGCTAACGTGGAGGAATGTGTAGACAACTAACTGAGAAGATGGTGATTACTAAACGAGGAGAGCTGATCAGGATGATGATGATGAACAGTTGTGACAAACCAGACATTAATCTGAGGAAAAGAATAAATAAAATGTTAACCAGGCATTAAATAGTACAGCAAAAAAATAATAAACACCATAAACTAAAACCTGAACGACAAGAACAAACCAGACAGAACAAAACAATCCATGAAACCAGGTAAACCAGACAAAGAAGAAAAACTCTAACCAACGATGAGTAAATCTAGAAGTATGAACCAAGGAAACAGGAAACAACATCAATTACAAAATAAAACAACAGGAAACCCTGACAATTACAGAACAAATACATGAGACAGCAGTTCATTCAAATAACATTTCGTTGCATTTATAAAGGAGAGCTGAACAGTAGAATTTAAGGTTTGTTGGAGATGTGCAGCTTTGATTCAAAGGTTTCAAATTAACACCAATTGAATCCATTTTTTTCAATGATGTGTTTTAAATATAGAAAACATGAAGCACACGAAGAGATTCTTTATAAAACCAAACAGCACGTGATGGTGGAGGATGTGGAGCGCTTGGAAAAACACTTTAGTAACTAAACTGTGTCACTATGGAAAAGATGTGTCTGTGAAACAAGTTCAACTTGTTTTACTAACAGCCAGAAATATCAACTCTAAAAATAAGATGTAAAACAGGAATATTTAGATTTTTGTTTTCTTTCAAGCTGTTAATTAATTGGTTTGTTTGTGTGTAGGAAGGGGTGGAAGGGGACGTGGGGGGTTACATTCTAACAAAACAAACACATCAACAAGCTCCTACTGTTGCAAATAACTAAGTGTCACGATGTGTTGCTAGATTCATTCATCGTCATGGGAACATCAGCAGATCAGGTAGAGCAGGTTGGTTAGAATGTGGAGAACAAATCTTCTACAGGAAAAACCCTGTCATCACTGACGCAAATGCACAAAACTTCACATGTCATTCATCATGTTTGTCCAGCCACTGAAACACATTCACACGTCAGGGATTCTGCTGTGGATCGTTCATGTAACAGCTGAACGATGTGGAGGAACAACGATTCTCCTATGAGCTCGCTGGGAGTTTCTATGTGGAGTTTCCATGTTGACTCCGTGCATGTGTGAGGTGATCCAGACCTCCTACAGTCAACAACAGGCATGTTATCTCTTTAATAAAACTGGTTTTTCTGAGGTTTCTGGTAAATATTTTAGCTCCACAGGTGTTCTTACCTTCATAGTGGGTGTGAAAACAGGTCAACAACTTCTCTTTCAGTTTTAATCTCTCAAACTACGCAGGTGGAGATAAAACCCGATTTCTCCCGAGTTCGAACGGCCTGTATCTGTTTCATGACAACTCCTTTGTTCGTTAGTATTCATCAGCTCCCGCAGTTGAAGCCACGCCTAGCATGCTGCTGGCTAAAAGCTGTTAGCATAAGACGTATCAAACTGGAAGAGAGAACGTCTGCTGTTGCCATGCACAGCGAGGCAGGAAACAGTATTCTTTGCTCTCATAGGCTAGTTTGTTAGCCAATCAGAGTCCAGCAAATTCGAATAATGAATATGAACGAGCTGCTTCACGGAACCAGACGAATTTTGAAGCAGACAGATTGAAAGGTCTGTTAATCAGTGTTTCCTGATGTTTTTTAGATATAAAATGTTTCATATTACTGGTTAATAATTAAGAAATAACCACAAAGTCCTGAAATTTATATGACATGGCCTCTTTAAAGTATTTTGGAATTTGAACGTTAGAATCCTTTTAAAGATGCTGAATGGACTTTAGTTGGTCTCCTTGCTGTCATAAGCTCCACCCCTTTTTGTACTGAAACAAATGAACAAACCCATTTCCATTTATTGTAAGAAGAAACAATGAATAGTTTCAAGTTTCAAGTTTATTTATTTATAAAGCGCCAGTTCATGACAAAGTCATTTCAAGGCACTTCACAGAAAAATCAACCAATTAATAATAAAACATTTTCTATCTAAGGAACCAGCCGATTGGGCTGAATTGTTATTTCAGCACAATCCCCCATCCTGAGCAAGCACAATTGGCGACAGTGGAAAGGAACAACTCCCTTTTAACAGGAAGAAACCTCTAGCAGAACCTGGCTCAGGATGGGCGGCCTTCTGCCTTAGCTGACTGGGGTCTGAGCTGACAGGAAAGAGACACAGACAAACACCGATGGATTTTGGCCAGTCGTCATGTCTATAGAAAGATAAACAGAGAAACAGTTAATGGCAGCAGTAACAATCAAAGCAATAACAATTTGATGGCTCTAGTGGGAATATTTCATTGTTTGTTCATGTGAGATACACCCTCCTCAGAGGCAGCCAGAGTAAAGAAAGACAGCAGAGTGAAGAAATGTGGTCAGTATGTCCTCCGGCAGTCTAAACCTATAGCAGCATAACTAAAGGGAAAGCTCAGGAGAACCCAAGCTAACCCTGACTATAGGATTGTGTAAAAAGGAAAGTTTTAAGTCTATTCTTAAAACTACACAAGGTGTCTGCCTCACGGATAAAAAGTGGAAGCTGGTTCCACAGGAGAGGAGCCTGATAACTAAAAGCTCTTCCTCCCATTCTACTTTTAGAAATTCTAGGAACTACAAGCAGACCTGCAGTCTGAGAGCGAAGTGCTCTGTTAGGAGCATATGGAACAATAAGATCTTTAATATAAGCTGGAGCTTGGTCGTTCAAGGCCTTATACGTCAAAAGTAAAACCTTAAACTTTATTCTAGACCTTACAGGGAGCCAATGAAGTGATGCTAAAACAGGAGAAATATGGTCTCTCCTTCTAACTCTCATCAGAACTCTGGCAGCAGTATTTTGGATCAGCTGGAGGCCTTTAACAGCTCTATTAGAACATCCTGATAATAATGAATTACAGTAATCAAGTCTAGAAGTAATAAATGCGTGAACTAAAGTTTCTGCATCCCTTTGATTCAAAATGCTCCTAATTTTAGCAACATTACGCAGGTGGAAGTAGGCCGTCCTGGTAACGTGCTTTATATGAGAACTAAAGGACATGTCCTGGTCAAAGATAACACCCAGGTTCTTTACCTTCTTGTTGGACGCCAAATTAATGCCATCCAACGTTGATGACTGACTACACAACTTGTTCCTAAGATTCTCAGGCCCAAAAGTCACAACCTCTGTCTTGTCTGAATTTAAAAGCAAAAAATTAAGCGTCATCCAACGTTTTACATCATTAAGACAAGCTTGTAATCTCTGCAGCTGGTTGGTCTCATCAGGCTTCATTGATAGATATAACTGAGTATCATCAGCATAAAAATGGAATTTTATACCATGTTGTCTAATAATTTTACCAAGCGGTAACATATATATAGTAAAGAGGATTGGTCCAAGCACTGAACCCTGAGGAACTCCATGACTGACTCTGGTATATGAAGAAGATTCATTATTTACATGAACAAACTGGAATCTTTCAGTTTAATATGATTCAAACCAGTTTAATGCAGTTCCCTGAATCCCAATATCATATTCAAGCCTCTTTAATAGGATCTTATGATCTATAGTATCAAACGCAGCACTGAGATCTAACAGGACAAGTACAGACACAAGTCCACTGTCTGAGGACATGAGAATATAATTAGAAACTTTCACCAGTGCTGTTTCAGTGCTATGATGAGCTCTAAATCCTGACTGGAACTCTTCAAAAAGATTATTGCTGTGTAGATGATCACATAACTGGTTTGAAACTATCTTTTCTAGAATTTTTGAGATGAAGGGTAAATTGGATATAGGTCGATAATTACCTGGAGATCCTGGATCAAGATCAGGTTTCTTAAGTAAAGGTTTAATAACAGCAACCTTAAAGGCCTTAGGCACATAGCCATTCATTAAAGACAAATTGATCATGTCCAATATCCATGTGTTAATCAATGGGAAGACATCTTTAAAAAGTCTGGTTGGAACAGGATCCAACATACATGTAGATGGTTTAGAAGAAGCTATAATTTGTGTTAACTCATTAAGATCAGCTGGACAGAAACTGTCTAAACATGATTCAAATTCTAAAGCTGCTTCACTGGACAACGAACCAGAGACAACAGTGGGAAGGACATTATAGATTTTTTCTCTAATTGACTCTATTTTATTAGTAAAGAATTCCATGAAGGCATCACTACTGAGGGTTACAGGGATACACGGTTCAACAGAAGTTGGGTTTTTTATTAATCTGGCTACAGTACTAAACAGAAACCTGGGGTTGTTCTTGTTCTCCTCTATGAGGGACGAGTAATACTCAGTTCTAACCCTACGAAGGGCTCTTTTGTATATGAGCAGACTATCTCTCCAAGATAAATAAACTTCTTCTAGCTTAGTGGAACGCCAATAGTAAAAAAATGTAGATTTGATTCTGGGTGAATCAAGAAATACGTGTCATTTTTGTGTTTTCTGCTGGTTTTGGACAGAAGAACCAAAACTCAAGCAGATTGTTGTTTTATAATATCTTATTATAGTGGAAGTAATAACGTATGATGTGGAAATGCAAAACAGCAGATGCAAATATAAAGTATGGCCACATGCTGCTCTGCAGGTAACATCACCTGTGAAAAGAGTAACAGTGAAAGTTTGAGACTGCTGCTTACAAAGCTAAAAAATCCAGGAACATTTCTGGTCTTGTAACCTTTTTTTAACCTGTATTCCCTTTAGATCCAGACTCAGCTTACTGAGTGAGTGGATGTTCCTAAAGAGTTGATTTGAATGAAATGTTCATTGTAGGTTAGAGAGGCAACAGGTGTGTTTCAGGCTGTCGGATGGATGGCTGGATGGCTGGATGGCTGGATGGCTGGATGGATGGATGGATGGATGGATGGCAGATTATAAGGCAGCACAACAAACTTACTCGTGACTCTAGATGAGTGCAGGACACATATAGAACACCAGAACTGAACTGGTTCTGGTTCTAACTGGACTGAGGAGCATCTTGACTGGGAGAGGTGATCACTGGATGAGAACAAATGGGTTAATGAAACAAAGAAACAGAAAACAGGCCTGATTAATAAACCATGAACACAAGAAAGAACAAAACTCGACGCCTAAAGACAGAAACACACGTAGGAACAGAGCTTCATGACCTCATTTCCTGTAGATGAAATGAAAACTTTACATCTGCTGAGGTTTGACTTGTCCTGCTCTCAACACGTTCCAACATGATGGAGACAGAAGGTTGTTTGTACAACGCTACTCTGGCTCACTGAAACACTGGTTGATCTGGTTTTTGAGTATCTGTTTGTTTAACCAGACAGCTCTTATGATCTGTGATGATGATTGTTACCAGAATTCCTTCATCTACTGGACAGAATCTGACTGATCTGTGATTCTTTCTGTTAGAAACCAGCGAAGGACAAACTTCTGTCTGGCTCATCGTCCAAATACAAAGAATCAGCTGATGGCTTCTTCATTGTTGGTAAGAACTATAAACATAATGTTGATTAAAATATCAGTGAGCAGCTCACTGGGGTTTAAAAGCGCCATTTTTAATTGAAAAAGCTCATCAGATGAGTCAAAACTAGAAATCCAGTAACTTTTTAAAAATAACTGAGGATCATCATGTCCTGAAGGTATAAAAACAAACGATTGTAGTCACTTTGTTAGAACGTGGTCACGACGTTCAGGAACAGAAAGAAAACAAAGAAAAGTGATATTTATGTAGAGATGTGGGTGGAGCTTGTTTGCTCAGTTTCAAGTTAAAAAGAAAACGTTTGTACAGGTTTAACTGATAATCGATCATGTTCCAAGTTACCTGCAACCTGGTTTTTACTGTTGGTGTTTGAACCGTTCAGGAAGTGAGTCAGAACTGAACTCAAATAAAGACATAAAAATAGACCTTTTCATAACTCCATGGGTGATCAGCACACCTGTCTTTGATCTAAATTTATGACTGGAAATGAGAGTAACAGTTCTGTTTTATCTGATCTGGTTCTTTGAGAGTGAAGCAAAGATCAAAACCTGAAGAAGAACTCGTGTCTGTCTCAGTGGTGGAAGCTGGGAGGAAGATTCACTCTCTCTCGTTCATTTTCTCACTTTCTCTTTTACTTTCTCACCGTTCATACTGAATTAATTTGTTCTAATTACTGTTGAGCGTGTTGGTCAGGTTTTTGACTGATGAATCTTCTGACAGATGAGTTTCTGTAGTTCTGTTTTACTTGTTCACCTTCAGCTTGATGCAGATGTTTCTGGAAATTTGTTCTTTTTAATGACTGAACACTCTCATAAGAGCTCCTGTGTTCCAGGTGCATTTGAAAACGGAGTAGCTGAAGGTGAAATTGAAGAAGCCCTGCAGCCGGTGTCGGCGCTCCGTCTGATTGTTCACACCAACTCTGATGTCTGGGCTCTGCTGAGTGAGGTCTGAAATCTGCACTTTATTCATACTCTTCTATTCAAGTATCACCCAGTCAGCTTTACTTTTAGATTGTCAGGACTAAAACCCTAATAATCCTTAATTTGAAGGATTTGAATGAATCTGTAAAACTGCTGGATGCCTTCATGCATGTAGCGGTCAGATGACCAGATCCTCTCGTTACATATTAAAAACTCACATCTCGTGGATGGAGCTCAAGTTCCTTAAAGAAATAGTTTGATATTTTGGAACGATGAAACTTTTCCTACAGCAGGTGGGCTGTGTGTCATCCTCCTCAGACTAATGGCTGAACCAGGGTTCTGCAACCCTACAGGGTTCTGTATCCCTGCAGGGTTCTGTTTCCATGCAGGTGTTCTATATCCCTGCAGGCATTTGCATCCCTGTACAGATTCTTCATCACTGCAGGGGTTCTGCATCCTTACAGGGGTTCCCTATACTTACAGGGTTCTGTAGCCCTGCAGGGGTTCTGTATCCCTGTAGGGTTCTGTATCCCTGCAGGGGTTCTGTATCCCTGCAGGGTTCTGCATCCCTGTAGGGGTTCTTCATCACTGCGGGGGTTCTGCATCCTTACAGGGGTTCCGTATACTTACAGGGTTCTGTAGCCCTGCAGGGGTTCTGTATCCCTGCAGGGTTCTGTATCCTCGTAGGGTTCTGCAACCCTACAGGGTTCTGCAACCTTTACAACTCAAAGAGCCGTTTTCCATCATTCATAACAAATTAAATTTGTGAAGAACTACAAAGTCACTTTGACCCTCCAATTTAAGATGAAACAATTTATGCAATAAGTAACTCATATATAGGTAAAGCATGAAGTTCCATCTTTGACGGCTGCTGTCATCGTGAGGACAGAGACTCAAAGTGAGTGATCTTGCGTTGGGTTTTTGTAGAGAATACAATCTCTGCAGGCTGCAAGGTTCAAGGAGAAGTTCTGGTTCTGTTATAGAATAGTGAAATGTATTGTGACAGCTTGTTAGAGAAGTTCTGCAATGTTACTAGCAATTTGTATTCTTGCTTGCCCTTCCCACCTGTCTGTCTCCTTCCTGGAGAAACTGAACAGGAACAAGGCAGCAGGTCCAGATGCTGTTAATCCCACTGTCCTTAAGGCTTTAACACAATTCAGCCTGTTTTATTGTGTTAAAACCTCCACAAGACACAGATGGAAGCCTTCACAATCACCTGGATTAAGGACTGCCTGACAAACAGACCACAGTTTGTGAGACTGAAAAGTTGTACATCTGACCAGGTGATCAGGAGCACCACAGGGGACTGTACTCTCACCATTCCTTTTCACTCTGTACACCTCAGACTTTCAGTACAGGTTAGAGTCCTGTCTTCTACAGAAATACTCTGATGACTCCACAGTTGTTGGTGGATCAGAGACGGACAAGAGACTGAGTACAGAGAACTAGTAGACAGGAAGATGCAGGTTTAGAAGATGGATGGATGGATGTTAAAGAGAAAAAAGCAAAGTATAACTGGCCGTAGTTAATATGTGAATGTCGTCTAACAAATCTAGTTCTTCATGACCGTCTTGCTGCTTTTCACACAGTGAACGAGAAAAAGGTTCTGTCTGCTGTGACTTCCTTCCTGTGTGATGTGACCTTTCCAAAAGGTCAGCTACAGGTCAGAAAGGATGAAGCTCACTGCAAAGAGTAAAACTTAAAGCCCGACAATAATCAGATAATTTGTCAAACAGAAAAAGTGAGTCACTTAGTACAAAAGGTGAATATTGCATTTTGTCATTTTTTAAAAAGGTGCAGCCGTCCTTAAATCAAATCAAAAATACTTTATTAAATTAAATAACACGGAGGAGCGAACATCACCTGCTGCCTTCATGTCAGAGTTTTAAACCATGTGATCTGTTCGATCTCAGAGTGTTTGGTGAGCAGGACTCACACCAACATGAAACTCAGTATCTATTAACTGAGCTGTAGCCGTTTTCATGTTTGCTAATAGGTTACATGTGGCTTTCATCTTGGATGGGGCAGAGTCCAGAAGTTAATCAGTTGTAGATTTACTTTCTGAACATCTGTCCAGTAGTTCATGAGATATTTTGCTAACAGACACACACACGGGTAAAAAAAAACCTTTTAGAAGATGATACAAGGGGTTGATCCTTTATATTAAAATATAAAGAGGTTTTAGGGTCTCACTTGTTTTAACTGTCTCTCTCTCTTGTTCCTGTCAGGTGCACATTAAGGTTTGAGGAAACCAGGTGTGAGAATGGAACCTCTGGATGAGGAGCGCCTCCTGTTGGACATTTCCATGTTGAAATACTGTCACCTGTAACTGATCTGAAAACAGCCGAGGTGCTTCAGAGTGATTCGTGTCGAGGGATGACGTGAAACAAAACACTGTGTTCGTGTGAACTTATTGTTCCTGTCGGAAGTTGATCCAGTTCAGCCTCAGACTGTTGAAACTCAGTGACTCCATGAGGGATGTTTTGCACTTTAACAATAGATTTGATCACCAAATAAAGAGTTATATTTAATATCACACCAGCTGAAGGGTTTTATTATAATGCCTCTGTAGTATCTCACTGTTTATGGTGGTAAAATTACAATCTGTTCCATCAAAGTTTGATGGTTCTTCAGGTTCAGTGTCAGTAGCACTCTGACACACAACCAGATCAAAATCCAACAAGGTGGAGCTTATATCTAGTTTCTCACACACCTTCATCCTTCTAGCCTGAAGCAGTGACTGTGCTGGTATCCAAGTGTCCCAGGAAAACAGGTCCCACTGGATCTCAGTGTCCAGGACTTCAGTTCAACATGTCCTGTAAACACCGATACATGCGTAACAAACATCAGAAACAATGGCAGCAGCACTGAATTAGAAAAATCAAGAGAATAAAGAAGTGAGTGTTTTGTTCTTTAGAGCTGCTCAGTGAGTCATGTGATCAAAGGCACTGCAGACCTGAATGGAGGAGAGCAGGTTTTCCTGTCATTGAGGATCAAACCGAGGAATGTTTGAAGACATGCCTCAAACATTTCTGTAGAAAAAAAGAGCTGGTTATGTTCCAGGAAGCAACATCTAATATCTGAACAAAATGTTTCCCCTTTTGATCCTGTCACAAACATTTTCAGTCATTTATTGACTTCTGCACCTGTCCACAGGTGTTCTACACCTGCTCCAGATGTCTCAGGTTTAAGAGGTTACTTCTCACAACAGGTGTGGAGTTCTTTATTTTCAAAGCTTCATGTTTCCTTCTGTGAACATTGAGCTGATCTGAGACCAGAAGTTCCAGTTCTGTCTCATCAGTCCAGGATCTTCTCCTTGAGGGTTTTGGGGTTCATCAACATGCATTTAGTTGAATTCCAGTCTGGTTTTAGTGTTTTTCTGTTGAGCATCCTGGATCTTCTTCCATGGAGTTCATGACTCTGTAGTTCAGCTTGATGGTTTCTCTGGTTATTTTCTTTCTCTCTGATCCACCTGCAGTTGTATGTCCTCTCGTGTCCACGTCCTGGGACATCGTCATGCTACAGTCACATCAACAATATCAGCTGTGGTTACAGGAACATGAAGCTGCTTGGAGATGGTCTCTAGTCTTTAACATGGAGATCTAAAATCTTCCCTGAGCTCCTCAGACAGATCCGGTCTTAGCAGCACCTGGAAGAAGGACTCTGCTACACTTATGACACATACTGTAAAAATAGCATTTATTCAAAACATAATTTAGTAAATAAAAATCAAATTAATGAACACAAACTGAAATTGAGCTTCATGAGACAGTGGAGTTTTATATTTCATGGAGATGTTTCTGAATCGAAACTAAAGCTGGTATCACAAATAAAAAGACTCAAACAGTAACTCAGGATCAGGACGTGCTTTCACAGATGGAGGTCCCCCCAAAACCTCCAGGACACGAGGTCCTACGCAGCTAAACGCTCTCTCCGTGGTAATCGATCCAGATGTTTCAGAGTTTCAGATGTTCCTGGGTGCATCCAGGGATCTGCAACAGTTTCTACTGAACTCTCATGGTTGAACGTCTGAGGGGAACGCTCAGGAGAAGAGTCTTCATCAGACACATCCAGTCCTGCAGAAACAAAACCATATCACCCACCGCTTTTCACGCCAGATTTAAACTCGTCTGATGATGAAAAGTCACAGAGCTTTTAGTTTCAGTCGGTTCTGCGTGTGATTTCATGAAATATCACTAGATCAAAACTCTCAGCTGCAACGACATCACATCAAAAGATAAAACTGAGTGAGTCAGAGCCGCGTTTGTGTTAGAGACGCACGCATGCACTCACACACACACACACACAAGTGTGTTTTGTTATCCTTATGGGGACCGTCCATTGACTTCCATTGATTTTAGTAACTAGATTTATACCTAACCCAAACCCTTTTACTAACCTTAACCATTACTGATCTATAACTAACCCTAAGACTAACTAAAACTCTATTCACACCATACCTATAAACCTAACCCCTAACCCTAAAAAGGGGAGTCCCCCTCATGGGGACCAGGCTTCGGTCCCCACAAGAACCCTCGGACCCCAGAAAGATAGTAAAAGTCAGGAAACGGGTCCCCAGGAGGTCAGAAATACAAACCCACACACACACACACACACACACGCTCACACTCTGTTCAGAGTCGTTCTTGTGTGAACTGAGCGTGATCAGCTGACCTGTCCTGTTCCGGCGCCTCCGCTCGCTGCCCCGCCCTACGTCTCCAGATAGTTGTTTACCGGACGGGCCGGTGAAGTTGCTCCGATGGTCAACAGGCTGGATGGAAGCAGCTCGGTCCTGGAGGTCCCAAGAAAACCAGAACAATTTACGAAATGAACTTTAAAACATGAGACTGCACATTCTGAGTCCCACAGCTGTCCTTCAGACCTGAACCTGGGGACCCTGCTGGACCTGCCGGGTACGCCTCCTCCTCTCCCTCGCCGACAGCTGATGGATCCTCTCACACTCTGGAGTTTGGGGAACTGGAGAAACTTCACCAAGAGGGTCTAAATGCAAAAACACAACCAGAAAAAATTTTCAAATAAATACTGGGACCCTACAAGAGGTCAAACGTCCCAGAAATGTTGACTTGTCTGCTGAAGAGTCAATTTAAATGAAGGTCACCTGACCTGACCCTGGGACTTTGTTTTGGGCTGCAGAGGTTTTTTAAAATTCACCACAATCTTACAGTCTCTTTTTAACAGTATCTCGTCCTCCCAGAACTTCCACAGTCCACCTCAGAGGCAGAAAGACAACCGTCTGTGTCCAATGTCCACTTCAATAATAAGGACTTTTTATTTAGTCGTTGCTAAAGTAAAGCCATGATATCCCATTTACAGGTGCTGCTATACGTAGAGACAGAGTCTGTGTAATAGACATGTTGGGCTGGACGTCCAGCACTGGGGTGGACGTCCCACCCACTCGCCTGCACACAGCTGTTTTCACATAAGTAACTACAGAAAAATATATAGAGAACATGAATATTTTAACAGAAATCAAAGTCTCGTAACTGCCGTAATCAGACTAACCGATGTGTCCAGCTGATTTACTGGCAAACGAGGTGAAAATAAAAAGTTTAATTACTGAGACTTTCACTGGTTTTCATGTACGATGCCGCCACATGAATCTGAAGTCAGGATAAGTTGGAAACTCTGACTTTCAGAATTGGAAATCCAGTTTCATTGTTGTTCCAGGAGATTTTTCTACTTTGTTTTTTGTAATTTCAACTTCCATGTGCAGAAAGAATACGCAACTACTTCCAGAGTCCTTTATATGGACACTGAAGAGAAGGACAGTGTTTCACTGTAACAGTAAGATGAATTAGTCCTGTTGTATTAGGACCGGCTTTTCACTGACATTCCATTAAAATGTTTAGAACTTTGTGCACTTGTGTAAAGACGCATATTTCTGATGAAACAACTTCTTTTGTTTCCAACTTTCTGATTCAGATTTGGTTAATATGAAATCAGGAGAGTAAATCATGTTCCAGTCAGATTCAAGAAAAAAAAAAGTTTGAAAAAATCCCGTCTCTTTAGAATGAACTGAAAAACCTTAAAATCTGACACAGCGCTAAAGCTTAATGTGGTGGTGGAGGTGTCATGTGAGGCAGCAGCAGCTCGGCAGGTAAAGAGCTGATCAGCTGATTTCCATTAGAGAGAAAAGGTTTTACCGATGAAAGCGCTCTCTGACTCCAGCAGGTACCCTCTTCTGGATGAACCGCTCATGCTCCTCTGTAACAAACACACACCTCTGATCAGTTCAGCTCAGGTGTGAGTAACATTATAACTTTAGATTAGTGAGAAGTCAAACCTTCAGGTCTCACCAGATAATCGCTCTGATGCGCCGGAGAAAGGTCCAAATAATCTGCAACAAAAGATACAGATTAATAATTTAAACTAAACGACAGCGTTCCTGCTTCTTCTAAGCTGCGATGCCTGATGGATGCTGCAGTGTGTTCGGACCGTCTTGGACTGTAGATCTGTGACTGCTGAACGGCTGATCCCTGTAGTCTCGCCTCCTCCTGCTGAGTTCCTCTGGTAGAACTTCTTCTCTGGATCCCGGCCTCGACTCTCCGTCTGCTTCACCCAGAAACACGTTCACACAAATGTCTCATGATACCGTGTTAATGTTTCCACAGCGCTACGAGACTTCGGTGTTACCTGTGGGTTTCAGCTGAAGGGAGTCGTGGATGTGCAGCAGGTTTTTGGGCTCTGTGTTTCTGGAGTTGGATCTTCGGACCGGAGCTTGGAGGCGGAGCCGGGCCATGTCAAACACATCCACCGCTAGGCGCTCCCGGTGTCTGGACAGGTGAGGACAAGCCATCAAGACCAGCTAAAGAATGATGCACCTCTCTGATCAGAGTCTGGTTCTAGATGTTCTTCTGTGGAGCTTCAGATTTACCTGCTACAGAAAGTTCTGAAAGCTCAAACCACACGGTGCGTCATGTCACGACGAGCTTAACCTAAACACTTTGAAATCACTGTGCTGATTCAAAAGGAGCTTTACAACAACTTGGTTATCAGTTATCAGTATTCATCACCTGCCTGGAAACTAAGTTACAGATACTTTTGTGCTCAGATTGTCTAGTTGTGGCAGCCATCTTGACTCCAAATGTTAAAAAGCTGCAAATGAACATCTAGCAAAAACTCTAAAGATCATTCAAATCTGTTATGAGATATTTTGGTCATTAAAACACAAAAACTGCCTCTTTTAGTAGCACACGATTTTAAAAAATGATAAAAACAGTCAACTTCCCAAAACTTTAAAAACTTTCCAAGCTTTCAGACCATCAGGAGAACTACTGATGAAGACCACCTGATTACGATGATGGAGGATTCAGGAAGTAGACTGCTCTGTGTTTCTGATGCACATCTGTAACTACGACATGCAGAAACTAAATCTGGCTTGTTGATCTCGTTAGATTATGAAGTTAAACATCTGCAGAATCTTCTTCTTCTTGATAAGAAGTTGTTTTCATACCACAGCGCCATGCACGCTTACACAGATAGCAGCCATCACTCCCTCCTCCAGCTTCGAGCCGGATACACAACAACTGTGTCTGATTCTCTGTGAAGAGCAGACGCGGTTTATAAAATAGGTTATACCAAACTATTTAACTATAGATTAAATTTAACTAAAGTTTATGTCTCAGTTAAAATTCTTCATTATATAATTTGTCCCTCTGCCGAGGCGGCTGCTCGCAGCATCGACGTAACAAATTAAAACCTAAAATGATTCTTGTTTGCTCGGACACTCACTCAGACGTCTGTCCTTCACCTGAATCTTTGTTAGAGACGGTAGCAGAAGATTAAAGATCTGATCAGCTGGTACATGTGAAACATATTCAGGTGATTCTGAGTAGAGAGAAGATGGTTCTGACCTCATGGGAGAGTCCAGTTCCTCCCAGTCACCCTGCTGCAGGTGACACTCCAGACGTTTCTGTTCATTTCGAAGCTGCCGCCGCAGCGCTGACAGCTCACTGAACACGTCCCGCTGGTCTCCTGAAACACACAAACGTTTAGTCTCTGACCAACATGAAGGAGCAGTGAGCACTAAAGATGAATAAAACACATCAGCAGGGTCGGTTTGTTTTCCAGTACCTGCAGCTCTGAGCTGGTTCCTACGAGCCGGGACGGGAGGAGACTGAAGGCCTGAAGAAGAGCACTCCTTAAAAACAAAGACAAGAAAAATGAGTAAAATCATTTTTTATCCAGACAGGAAAGAATCATCACATCGCTCTAAATGTTTTACAACACTGATTTAAAGAGGCCATTTCATACAAATTTCAGGAATTTGTGGTTATTTCTTAAGTATTAACCAGTAATATGAAACATTTTATATCTAATAAACGTCAGGAAACACTGATTAACAGACCTTTAAATCTGTCTGTATTAAAATTCGGGTGGTTCCGGCTCCTTCCGTCAGGCCTCGAGCAGCAGCTCGTTCATATTCATTATTCAAATTTGCTGGACTGTGATTGGCTAACACACTATCCTATGAGAGCAAGGTATACTGTTTCCTGCCCCGCTGTGCATGACAATGTCAGACGTCATGTCTTCCTGTTTGCTACGTCTTATGCTAACAACTTTTAGCCAGCAGCATGCTAGGCGTGGTTTCAACTGCGGGAGCTGCCGAAAACTAACGAACAAAGGAGTTGTGATGAAACAGATACAGGCCATTCGGACTCGGGAGAACTCTGGTGTTATCACCACCTGCGTAGTTTGAGAGATAAAAACTGAAAGAGAAGTTGTTGACCTGTTTTCACACCCACTATGAAGGTAAGAACACCTGTGGAGCTAAAATACTCAACAGAAACCTCAGAAAAAAGCGTTTTTAATGGAAGGACCTCTTTAATGAAACAGTTGAGGCAACAGTAAACAGAACATGGACTCCTGGGACCAGCACAGCTCCAGATCTCCTAACTGAAGCCTGTCTGGAGAACAAGGAGTTGACTGTAGCATCACCTGCTCATTACAGCTTCAAACACTGTACAAATAATTCTCCTGCCAGGCTGCTTCTTCTGACTCTCCTCAACTACAGCAGGACTTTCAGGAAAAACATCTTAATATTTACAGAAAACAGCAACAACTCTGATACTGAACTGTAGAAATCAGCTGTTTTCGAAACCCAAAATCACTGGATCCACTCGTATAAACAGGTCCCAAACATGGAAGGATTCCAGATGGTCAGAAGAATGTCACGGTTTTTAATAGAAGAATAAATGTCTCAACAGAAAGGATCCAGACTGGATGTTGTTCACATGTACAGTGGGGCAAAAAAGTATTTAGTCAGCCACCAATTGTATAAGTTCTCCCACTTAAAAAGATCAGAGAGGCCTGTAATTTTCATCATAGGTATACCTCAACTATGAGAGACAAAATGAGGAAAAAAAATCCAGAAAATCACATTGTCTGATTTTTAAAGAATTTATTTGCAAATTATGGTGGAAAATAAGTATTTGGTCAATAACAAAAGTTAATCTCAATACTTTGTTATATAGCCTTTGTTGGCAATGACAGAGGTCAAACGTTTTCTGTAAGTCTTCACAAGGTTTTCACACACTGTTGCTGGTATTTTGGCCCATTCCTCCATGCAGATCTCCTCTAGAGCAGTGATGTTTTGGGGCTGACGCTGGGCAACACGGACTTTCAACTCCCTCCAGAGATTTTCTATGGGGTTGAGATCTGGAGACTGCCTAGGCCACTCCAGGACCTTGAAATGCTTCTTACGAAGCCACTCCTTCGTTGCCCGGGCGGTGTGTTTGGGATCATTGTCATGCTGAAAGACCCAGCCACGTCTCATTTTCAATGCCCTTGCTGATGGAAGGAGGTTTTCACTCAAAATCTTACGATACATGGCCCCATTCATTCTTTCCTTTACACGGATCAGTCGTCCTGGTCCCCTTGCAGAAAAACAGCCCCAAAGCATGATGTTTCCACCCCCATGCTTTACAGTAGGTATGGTGTTCTTTGGATCCAACTCAGCATTCTTTCCCCTCCAAACACGACAAGTTGAGTTTCTACCAAAAAGTTCTATTTTGGTTTCATCTGACCATATGATGTTCTCCCAATCCTCTTCTGGATCATCCAAATGCTCTCTAGCAAACCGCAGACGGGCCTGGACGTGTCCTGGCTTCAGCAGGGGGACACGTCTGGCACTGCAGGATTTGAGTCCCTGGCGGCGTAGTGTGTTACTGATGGTAGCCTTTGTTACTTTGGTCCCAGCTCTCTGCAGGTCATTCACTAGGTCCCTCCGTGTGGTTCTGGGATTTTTGCTCACCGTTCTTGTGATCATTTTGACCCCACGGGGTGAGATCTTGCGTGGAGCCCCAGATCGAGGGAGATTATCAGTGGTCTTGTATGTCTTCCATTTTCTAATAATTGCTCCCACAGTTGATTTCTTCACACCAAGCTGCTTACCTATTGCAGATTCAGTCTTCCCAGCCTGGTGAAGGTCTACAATTTTGTTTCTGGTGTCCTTTGACAGCTCTTTGGTCTTGGCCATAGTGGAGTTTGGAGCGTGACTGTTTGAGGTTGTGGACAGGTGTCTTTTATACTGATAACGAGTTCACACAGGTGCCATTAATACAGGTAACGAGTGGAGGACCGAGGAGCCTCTTAAAGAAGTTACAGGTCTGTGAAAGCCAGAAATCTTACTTGTTTGTAGGTGACCAAATACTTATTTTCCACCATAATTTGCAAATAAATTCTTTAAAAATCAGACAATATGATTTTCTGGATTTTTTTTCCTCATTTTGTCTCTCATAGTTGAGGTATACCTATGATGAAAATTACAGGCCTCTCTGATCTTTTTAAGTGGGAGAACTTACACAATTGGTGGCTGACTAAATACTTTTTTGTCCCACTGTAACTTCTTTTTTAACTGGTGTTTGTGGATCATGTGGTGAACTGTGCCGACGCTGGAATCTGGATTTTGTTACTTTTCAAGTTCCAACTCTGAGATCGTTACTGCCATCAAATTCAAAAAGAGTTAATAGTTTCTATGAAACTATGAAAACATTTCACGTTAAACATCTAACGAGTTGTTTATGATCACCTGGGGAGGAAATGAAATCATTCTTTCTGTTTTCACTCACATCAATTTTTCTCTGAGACTCAGTAATAATCAAAGAAAGAGAAATGGACCGCGTTGTTTTCAGTGACAGACCCTGCAGTAGGAAATCTCATTATCCTGAAAACATCTCACACATTCCTGTTTGCTCCTGGAACTGGATGACCGCTCGCGCCATGTCGTAAACAACTAAACAAAATGTTTAAACAAAGATAAAAACTCTGGGTCTCAGGAAACAAAGTTAAATAAAACGACATATTAAAATGTAACAATTTATTCAAGTTAACAGAAAAATGTAATATAAGTTTGTTTTGTTGTATTTTATCTTTTTGATGTTAAATCTAATGAATTACACGCGATTAATTCAAAATGCTGAACTAATATCAGAGACCAAAAGCTGTGACGACTGTTGGAAGTTTTGGTTGTGACTCACAGACAGAAGAGCTGTGGAGGGTTGGCTGGTGACACTGGGGGGTCTGGGGGGGGGCTGGTGTCGCCCATGTTGTCTCTGTAGAGTGGGGATTGGAGGAGAAGGCTCCCTGTGGATCTAAAAACAAACATGAGTTAAAGATCTGTACCTTCAGACCACCTGCCAGGTTTTAGAACAATCATGTGGGACATACAGTCACAACAATATAAACATCACCTCCATGACACACAGGAGCTGCCATGTTGTACTTTTGGATATTTTCAGACAATTTTTGGGTCAGTTATCTTGTTAAGGATAAATATTTCCTGTAACTTAACATCAGTGATGACCAGATTTTATTTTCTACAGGCAACAAAAACCATTTCTAAAGATTTTAAACAAGCTGGATTTCAAGGAACGACACTGACTTATTTTTATTTCGATTAATTTTGGATTCATCCTCTTTGTTTCGTCCCCAGTTTGAAAAGCACCAGATGTTGATGCACATTCAGACTTTGCAGAGTCTTTGAACAGACCTCATCCACTCGCTCCTGCCTCTCCTTCTCATATCGTCTCCTCAGCGCTGCCTCCTCCGTCTCTTCGACTTCCTTCTTCTTCCTCTCTGCCTCCTTCCTCCTCTGGTCAGCCAGCTGCATCAGCTCCTCGTTCTTGGCTTTTTGCTGTTAATCAGAGACGTTACAGGTCAGAACATTAACGTGATCACAGCAGAGAGACTTTTTAAATCCTCACCTCGATTTCTTTTCGTTTCTTCCTCTCCTGCTCCTCCTCGTACTCCCTCTGGATGCGTGCCCTCTGCTCTGCCAGCCTCTTTTCCTCCTTCTCCTCCTCAAGTCGCAGTCGTTCCCTCTCTTCTGTTTTTTTACGCAGTTTCTCTTCAATCTGTAGATTATCAAGAAAAAACAAACCCAAAGGAGGCAAATGATGTTCACTGCTGGAGACGTTTTCATGTACAGGAAATAAAACAATCCTCCACCGTCCCTCATGTGAGGTTGATTCTACTGTTTACCAGGTAGAAGATGTAAAACTGATACCTGCTGTTTGAGGTAAGCTTTGTATTTGTCCTGCTCCTGGAGCTGATACTCGGTGGGCTGGCTGCTAAAAACTTTACCTCGGGCAAACTGAGGAGTTTGGACGTGAGTGAAACCTAAACGAGACGGACGGAAACAAAGAGAGTTTTACATTTTGCGTTTTAGGTAAAGAAGAAAACTCAGTCTAATAAAAGATGGAGCTGTGATCTTTACAGCCACTTTAAAACATTCTATTCATTAAAGTTGATCAGAAATAAACATTTTTAATTCTGTTTGTCCACGTCTTCTTCTCTAAAACAGTCAGAACTAAAGAACAAACTGCTAAATAAAGAAAGGAGAAGGGTTACCAGGGAGCCTGTCGCTGGTGTCATGTTTACTGAACTCTGGAACAGAACCAGAACCCCTGTCAGTGGGATCAGGCCGCTCTGCTCGGCAGGTCGTCCTTGCAGCCGTGGCTCTCCTCTGCCACGCCTCCGGGTTGCTGTAAGCCTCCTCGTTCTGCTTGTGCATCTGGTTCAGGTCAGCTGCTCCAGCAGGAAACCAGAGTTAGAATTACAATAAAATTAGATTATTTCTAAACAAAAACATTAAAGATCAGGAATAAAAACTGGGCTCCACCTATAAGATTCCCAGTGCTGTCCCTCAGAGGGGCTCCTCCCCCCCCTCTCCCCCAGGGCTGGTGGATCTTCATGTCGACCTCCAGCTGGGCCTCGTAGCGTTCCTTCTCCTCCCTCTCCAGACGCCTGCGTTCTTGTTGCTCCAGGATCTACAGCACAGTGTTCCACTAGCTGTTAGCTCAGATTTCTCTAGAAGTAATTAAACAGCTGCTAATTCCCTTCATAGTCCCTCATGAGGGACGTGAGAGAAGAGCAAGAACTGGAGATCAATAAGTCACGTCCTCAAAACACAGCTGTTCATAACACACGCACACACACACGCATGTACACACAGACCTCCCCCAAGCAGTCCATTTCCCCATTCTGTGATCCTGGATCAAGTCCGTGACCCAGACCGTGATCCAGGCTCTGATCCGGGCCGTGATCCAGGCCGTGATCCGGGCCGTGATCCAGGCCGTGATCCGGGCCAGGACCCAGGCTCTGATCCCGGGCCGTGACCCAGGCCGTGATCCGGGCCAGGACCCAGGCCGTGATCCGGGCCAGGACCCAGGCTCTGATCCGGGCCGTGATCCGGGCCGTGACCCAGGCTCTGATCCGGGCCGTGACCCAGGCCGTGATCCATGCCGTGACCCGGGCCGTGACCCGGGCCGTGACCCGGGCCGTGACCCAGGCCGTGACCCAGGCCGTGATCCGGGCCGTGATCCGGGCCGTGACCCGGGCCGTGATCC
>SSNP01000027.1:77521-147444 GCA_006937955.1 Pachypanchax playfairii
AGGCCAGGACCCAGGCCGTGAACCAGGCCGTGATCCGGGCCGTGACCCAGGCCGTGACCCGGGCCTTGAACCGGGCCGTAACCCGGGCCATGAACCGGGCCGTGATCCGGGCCGTGATCCGGGCCAGGACCCAGGCTCTGATCCAGGCCGTGATCCGGGCCGTGACCCAGGCCGTGATCCGGGCCAGGACCCAGGCCGTGATCCGGGCCAGGACCCAGGCTCTGATCCGGGCCATGATCCGGGCCGTGATCCGGGCCAGGACCCAGGCTCCGATCCGGGCCGTGATCCGGGCCGTGATCCATGCCGTGACCCGGGCCGTGACCCGGGCCGTGACCCGGGCCGTGACCCAGGCCGTGACCCGGGCCGTGACCCAGGCCGTGACCCGGGCCTTGAACCGGGCCGTAACCCGGGCCATGAACCGGGCCGTGATCCGGGCCGTGACCCAGGCCGTGATCCGGGCCGGGACCCAGGCCGTGATCCGGGCCAGGACCCAGGCTCTGATCCGGGCCGTGACCCGGGCCGTGACCCGGGCCGTGACCCGGGCCGTGATCCGGGCCGTGATCCAGGCCGTGACCCGGGCCGTGACCCGGGCCGTGACCCGGGCCGTGACCCGGGCCGTGATCCGGGCCGTGACCCGGGCCGTGACCCGGGCCGTGATCCGGGCCGTGACCCAGGCCGTGATCCGGGCCGTGACCCAGGCCGTGACCCGGGCCGTGACCCGGGCCGTGACCCAGGCCGTGATCCGGGCCGTGATCCGGGCCGTGATCCGGGCCGGACCCAGGCTCTGATCCAGGCCGTGATCCGGGCCGTGACCCAGGCCGTGATCCGGGCCGTGACCCGGGCCGTGATCCGGGCCGTGATCCGGGCCGTGACCCAGGCCGTGATCCGGGCCAGGACCCAGGCTCTGACCCGGGCCGTGACCCGGGCCGTGACCCGGCCGTGATCCGGGCCAGGACCCAGGCTCTGATCCGGGCCGTGATCCGGGCCGTGACCCAGGCGGTGATCCGTGACCCAGGCCGTGATCCGGGCCGTGATCCGGGCCGTGACCCAGGCCGTGATCCGGGCCAGGACCCAGGCTCTGATCCGGGCCGTGATCCGGGCCGTGATCCATGCCGTGACCCGGGCCGTGACCCGGGCCGTGACCCGGGCCGTGACCCAGGCCGTGACCCAGGCCGTGACCCAGGCCGTGATCCGGGCCGTGATCCGGGCAGTGATCCGGGCCGTGATCCATGCCGTGACCCGGGCCGTGACCCGGGTCGTGACCCGGGCCGTGACCCGGGCCGTGACCCAGGCCGTGACCCAGGCCGTGACCCAGGCCGTGATTCAGATCACTCCAAAAATAACTGATTGTCCTGATGCCCATCCCAACTAATCCTGAAAATTTCATCCATATCTGTTGATTCCATGCCGAGTTATCGTGTTTACAATCAAACAAACAACCTAAAACATGTATGAATTCATTAAATAACAAGAGCACAAAATCCTTGACAGAGGGAACAAAAGGATCATCTGAAGGAAAGTAAACGAGACTGGGTCTGAGACAGAACTGGGATACTGAGTATCATCTGAATAGGAAAATGTCTACTCTAAAACTAATTTTAAAATCTTTATTATTTTATAGTTTCTACGTAGATCTAGTTTACCTTGTTGTTTAGAACGCTGCTCCCGCTCCAGGACGCTTCCTGCTGACACATCACAGACTAACATGTAGTGAGCAGGAAAGCTGCTGTGTTTTATCTGATACTGTAGATTCTGATTTAATCAGAATAAACTGCATGAGTGTGTTTACGTTAGTTATTAAAACCAGACAGAAGAAAACTAAACACGACATCTGCTGTTTTTTCTAAACATAAAGTGGGTTCAGATGTCCGACTGCTCGGGGTTTAAAGCTACACGATCCTGTGCTTGTAACTTAAACCGGCTTGAGGCTGTGTGCACGCAGGAAGCCGTGGAGTCCAGAACAGCAGAGTGGAGCTGGTGTTTTCCAGAGGTGGATGCAGGATGTGTTTGGGAAGTGTTCAGGAGGAAACCTTAGCATTATTAACACTGATGAAAAGGATGAAGAACCAAGCAGCATCAAAGAGTTCGAGTTCAACAGGTTCTTACTAGAGGAGAGGATCTGGGAGCGTTTAGGCCCGTTCAGGAGCTTCTAATGAACCTTTAACTAGAGAACAGGACAGCACGCTAACTAACTGTTCAGAAAGAACTCATAACTAGAACAATCAATCAAATTCTGCCCATCACTGTTCAAACGTGGCCAATAATCTGTCAAATTCTTCCCAAAATCAATGAAAATGTAAAATGTCCCCAGTAACGAGTCAAACATCACCCGGTATGGATCCCAGTAACACTGATGTTAGAGCTCTGACCAGCTGTTTGCTGTCAGACGACAGGCTGATAGAGACATTAAGACAGATTATCAGCTGAGGTAATCGAGGAAAAGTCTTCGGTTAACATGAATGTATAATACCTGCTGTTTCAGGGCGTCTCTGTAACTCAGGATCCTGTCCCTGGTTGACCTGGGTCTCTCTGAGGGGAGGTCCCCAACTGGTGAAACCAGAGCAGCAGAGTCCTTACTGGGCCTGGAACTGTTACAGAATAAACATCATAAAAAAAACAATATCTGCTATATTACACTTCCCTTTCAGTCAAAAGAACGTGAAAGTTCTTTAAAACTACTTATAAGATTTTATTTTAGGAACCCAAACAGAGGTTGAGGGTCTTGCTGAACTGAACCAGGACCATTAAAAGAACTACAGAGACACCAGGATGTATTTAGAATGGAGACACTCACTGAATGGGAGGTTCAGAGAAACTATAACCACTGTGTGGACTGTGGTTACTCAGCTGACTTGGAACGGCTCCCCCTGGTGGAACACCCCAGTAGGGACACCCAGCTGCAGGAACAGAGTAGTGAGCATCTGAAAAGTAGAACAAGCAGAAAGTTCATAACAAACATGGTCCAGAAGGAAGCAGAACCAGCCTCTGTAAGACAGCTGCACTTACAGGCGGCCATGTTTGGGTCAAGCAGGTTTCTGGTTCTGTAGCAATGATGGGGTTCACCATAAGGACCTCTGTACGGTTCACCCAGTGAGGAGGGTGGGTGAGGAAGAAACACATGATTTCTGGATGAAGGCAGATGGATCACATACTATTAAAGTCTGATAAACAATATGAAAAAAAAACAACATCAAAGATTTTCTGCTCTGGTCTTTAATAAGATGAATCACCCATCATACAATCACATACACACACCTATATGCTCCACACAGCTAACTGAGAACATCCCTGTGTTTACAGAGAACTTCATGTTCCTAATAGATGTGTATTTTATTTAAGACGACCTGTAATAGTGAGAACTTCTGCCTTGGAGTTGAACCGGCAGCGTTTATGTCCTTCTATGTTGCCAATAAGATTCTTCTACTTTTCAAAGCCACAGAGTCACTTTGTTTTTTCATTTTCTAAAAGTTATATTTTTACAACAAAACTAAGGTGCTTTCAACACAAGATGACCTCTGTTTTATTTTTATACACACAACAAAGGCATCAAAACATTACTGTAATGATCATGTGACCTCCAGCATGACCACGAGTTACAGATACCCAAGATCCTCTGCTGCATTAGTTTAAATCTGACTGTGTTTCTTCTTTCAGATTATAAACTTGTCACTCTTTAAGTCAGAGGAATACCTGGGTACGTCCATGGGTGTTGGGATGAAGAGGGGGGCAGGCTGACGGTCAGGAGAGAAACCTTCTCCCCTCAGGCCGAGGGCAGAGCTGTACTCCAGCAGGGGGGACTGGAATGCAACTCGTGGCGGTTCAGGAAGAGGCATTTCCCTCCGTCTGACGTTCTGCTCACCACTGGGTAAAGTTCTATAGGATGACCCCGTCTGGTCTGGTGCCAACAGCTCCAGAACTAGAGGCCCTTTTGTCCTGCTCAGTCCAAACTGTCTAATTCGGTCTGGCTGGAATGTTCAGACAGAAAAACAGAAAATAGAAACAAAGATGATGCTGTAAATATGAACCTTTCTGAACCGCGTGTCAGATATCTGCTCACCTGCTTCTCAGGATCATTTGCTCCAGTTACAGCAACTTTCAGCTCCAAGTCTTTTTCTCTGCAGCCAAAACTCAGAGTTAATAGCACAGAAGCTTCTAAAACATCTCCAGGCTAAATGATCACTAAATGAGAATATAAATACTTGTTCCTCTACGTTTACCTCTTCTTGTTAAGATGCTGTTCAGCGATCTGCTCCTGAAGCTCCCGTCTGTAGCGCTCCTTCTTTCTCTGCAAGGCCTCGTCAGTATCAGCTGTTCCTGGAAACATCCAACAGTTCCAACGTTAAGAAGTGAGTATTTTAATCTAAAAAAAAATGTTAAATACTGATACATAAATATATACTGAGTGATTGTAACAGGAACATCATTACTGATGTTTTGAGTGAAAACAGAAATGAGCTTGAACATTTTTATAACGTTTAAAAATTATTTACTAAACATGTTTAAACTCATTTAATTTCTTACAGTCTCTGTATTATTTCATAAACCTGTATTTGTTACCGATTATAAGACCGGTTGCAAACTCAGCGTTCTGGATTTTGCTCAGCGCTCCTGATCTTCTAACACTTAGTAAACTCTCCTTCTTGTCCCTGAAAAAATAAAATAAACAAACAGAAACATGAGAACAAAAAATGATCTGCACAAATGACATGAAATGCAACAGAAACACCCCATTGTTACCTGACATCATGTCTAAGTGATGGGTTCTTTTTGCAACTGCCCTCAACATGCAGCAGCCGTCGCCTTCTGCCTTCACTTTGCTCCAGCTCATCTTTAAAAGGCTCCTCCTCCCCCCCATCTGAGTCCCACTCCTCTCGTCTGGGTAGAACTTCTGTTGTTTCCCCGTCTCCTTCAGATGGATGTAACAACCCGCTATCTGCTGTTAGAGTAGCTGCGTTCTTCTGCAACACAGATCTCTGTTGGGGTAAAACATCCATCTGGTCTTCAAGCTGCTGGAGAAATCAGAATAGTAGTTTTATTAATTTGCCAGTTAAAGTATCACTAACTGTTAAAAGCATGTAAGCAGATGTAACAAAGCTTCTTGGTAATAAACCTCATATTCTAGGCAAGTCTGTTTAAATTCAAGTGTCTGTTTAAAGAGAGCAAACAGGATCTTGGGTAGAGTGGTATCACTATGTGCACGACAATGAACATGGACCAGATAAAGCAAAGACCAGGGGTCTCATTTATAAAGCTTGCAAAACGGGGTCGGAAAACTGCGTAAGCAACTTTCCACGCAAACTTTGGGATTTCTAAAGAAAAACGTAGCGGAAAAATGTGCGCAACTTTAAGTTGAGTAAGGACCTGGCTTACGCACATTATGGACATAGAGAGCACCTGCAGTGCTGCTGCTGAGAAGGATAAAATTATTAATTCCAGCAGCATTATTGATTGTACCGCTTCGTGCACACAGAACAACAAACAACCCCCCCCCCAAACACATACACAGCCCCCGCTCCGACATGCGGGATATCAGCTGGGGGGCAGATTGAGACAAAATGTCATGCGTCGTTTATAGGACCAACACAGAAGGCATAATTTTTTATTTGTTTACAATTTTTAATTCTTTAAGTGTGCCTGAAATTTCAGTCAGGACGTCACATATTTTGTGCAGTTTTTCTCGCACTTCGTTCGCCGCACTAATCATGTCGCCGCCCGAGACGACTCATTGGACCAACACAGGACCACAGGACGTGTCGTCCAGAGTCACTGGGGGGAAACAACGAGATTTGGTTGTGTTACATATTTTAATGACGGACACATTTAATCTGTATTAATTTTTTTTCTGCCTCCACCTTCAGATTGGACCTTTTTGTTTATATCCACCACAGATCTCTCTGAAGAACTCACAGCATTGACGGTTTCAGCAACGCTGTGCCACTCTGTGGATTTTCTCTTACTTGTTATGCCACTGCTGTGACCTCCAAAAAGCACTTCCTGTCGTTTTTTTCACCTCACCAACAAGAACATCAATTTCTGCGTTGGTGAAGTTGCGCTTCCTTGATCTGCGGTCGTCTTCCTAAGTGGTGGAGAAGCCGGCTTATTTATCTGCATGAGAGCCACAAGGCACTTTGCATTGACCATTTACGGCAGAAAGGGGGTGTGTTGAGGGCGGGACGTGATCCAGAAACACCTGAGCACATTTCTAGGTAAAGTGTGATTTATAAAGCGGAGATTGTGTGCAGCTGTGCGTACGCCATGTTTTACAGATCCCAAACTTACTTGGTGTAAGTAGATTTTTTTTGCTGAGCTTAAGTACGGTTTTAGTAAGGATTCTACGCAAATTTTTATAAATGAGACCCCAGAGCTATCTGAGGAGCTCAGAGAGAAGATGTTATATCTCCACGTTAAAGAGTACTAGACCATCTCCAAGCAGCTTTATGTTCCAGTGTCCAAAGCTGATAATACTATTAAAAAGTAGAAAGTTTCCTGCAGCCAACCTCTTGAGACTGATTTGAAGTGAATCTAAAGAAAGGAGCTGAAACATCTGGAGAGGGACCCTTCAACCTTGAGACAGCTGGAGCAGTTTGTTCATGAGGAGCAGGTCAGAAAACCTGTAGACAGGTGCAGAACCACCTGAATGCAGTGATCAACTTAAAAAGTTGAGAAACTAAATATTGAGTTAAAAGTTAATCGTTTTTGTTCAGGTCAGTTTCATTAGTTAATTTTATTGAGTATCAGGCTTGAGTAGCGTCTGAAGGTTGTGTCAAAACAGGAACAACTCCATCACAGAACTGAACCAGGACCATCCTTCATCTAACTATGTAACTTCTGGAACAAGGCAAAAACCTCTACCAGCAGGGGGCCGTTAAGGGTCACATGAGGGTTTTTACAGACAATCCAATCATTCATTAAATTTTAGTTACGATTGTTCAACATTAGATTCTGGTGTGTCATCAGCATTGTGTCAGTAAATTTGTGTCACTTATTTGTAAAAGTTTATTCATTCTTATAATAGAGTTGAAATCTATTTACCTTGATGGATCGCTTGTTGTCACGATGGATTAAGTGACCTACAGGATCTAAACAGGTTTTCTGTAACAGAGAATTTCATAATAACTTTAGCACGAAAATCAAAACACTGAAGAAGCAAGTGGACTTAAAAAGCTTCTGTTTCAACTCCAGCCTAAAGGTCACTGTTCTTCTAAAACAGGCAAGTCAAAGTTTATACAGCTCAGTAAGGAACAACCTTGTGTGAAATATAAAACATAAAAGAACCAACAAAACTACAATGAAGCATGAATACTACAAAATACAAAAGATGATAAAAGAAGTTAAAATTCAAACATGATGTTCTGCTCAACAAATGAGACTGAAACAATGATCAGTGGGTTGTATTATTGTATTTAATATATACCTAACAGTCAACCCTGTGTTTCTGAGCCTCATGTATTATATAATGATCTTCTTCATGACAGATTATTCACAAAAACCATTCATTTATGGTTAAATACCAAAAATTTGTAATTTCCAACATTTTCCAATGAAAACAATTATGATAGAAAAAAATACAGACATGAGAAATAAAACTGATCTGACATTGAATTTCACCAACAAACCAGTGACATGAGTGTGTGACCAGTCACCTGAGCCACGTAGCGCCTGTAGTCCATCCGGAGCTCACGCTGCAGCCTCTGTTTCTTCTTCTCATACTCCACACCAAGAGGGAGGCCCACACTGCAACTCTCATCTGATAAAACACACCCAAAACCAGACAACTGCTGCACTCAGGAAACACCCAGACAGATCTTCATCAGACAGCAAGCAATGAACCGTCTTGAATATTAATTGTAATAATAAGAGGCAAATTATCAAATATGATCGAGACCTTTTCCTTGGGCTGTAAACTTTGGAGGGATGTTCTCCTTAACCGGGGATCCATAAGTTCTGCTGGGTTTTACCTGTCAGTCAAAAAAAGGCGATTATAAACTCAAATGACACACTGCTGCTATCTGCCACACGAGTGATAAATATAATGTTACAACAAAATCCAACATCATGCCTTCGTAGTTCGTCTCATCAAGCAGAGTCTTAGTTAAAATCATTAAATAAATCAGATGTATGCGATAAAGTTACTGTAGTGATTTGTAAACTCTTCTTTCTGCCAAATTGCACTGTATATCAGCTGATTTTAGCAACATGGCTTCAATAATGTATTTCCCTAATTCAAAGCCAGAGAATGATGAAATCACTCACACAGAAATAAAAGACTCGATGAGGACCAAACGTAGATGTTCTGACTCAGTGGGTTGGAGTTTGATCCATGGAAAGATTCATCTGTGCAGCTTAAGTCAAACCCATTTTCACTCAGCAGAGACACATTAAATATCATTTCTATCAACAACACCACCTGTAATCCAATACTGCACAAAAAAAAGCAGCAATATGCAGAAAGAACCATGTGGAAATCCAATTTTCTGAATGTCTCACTCTCAACATGCAGAGTTCTGCTGAGGAACATGAATGTTCTGAATAAAAAGGGACTGGAGTTTGAAATGAGCTGCAGCTGCAGGTCAACAGGATCTTTCTGTGAAACCAGCTGCTGTCATAGAGATGCAACTTGAACAGTTTTCTATCATACACACATCTACACTCACCGGCCACTTTATTAGGTACACCTGTCCAACTGCTCGTTAACACTTAATTTCTAATCAGCCAATCACATGGCGGCAACTCAGTGCATTTAGGCATGTACCCATGGTCAAGACAATCTCCTGCAGTTCAAACCGAGCATCAGTTTGGGGAAGAAAGGTGATTTGAGTGACTTTGAACGTGGCATGGTTGTTGGTGCCAGAATGGCTGGTCTGAGTATTTCAGAAACTGCTGATCTACTGGGATTTTCACGCTCAACCATCTCTAGGGTTTACAGAGAATGGTCCGAAAAAGAAAAAATATCCAGTGAGCGGCAGTTCTGTGGGCGGAAATGCCTTGTTGATGCCAGAGGTCAGAGGAGAATGGCCAGACTGGTTCCAGCTGATAGAAAGGCAACAGTGACTCAAATAACCACTCGTTACAACCAAGGTAGGCAGAAGAGCATCTCTGAACGCACAGTACGTCAAACTTTGAGGCAGATGGGCTACAGCAGCAGAAAACCACGCCGAGTGCCACTCCTTTCAGCTAAGAACAGGAAACTGAGGCTACAATTTGCACAAGCTCATCGAAATTGGACAATAGAAGATTGGAAAAATGTTGCCTGGTCTGATGAGTCTCGATTTCTGCTGCGACATTCGGATGGTAGGGTCAGAATTTGGCGTCAACAACATGAAAGCATGGATCCATCCTGCCTTGTATCAACGGTTCAGGCTGGTGGTGGTGGTGTAATGGTGTGGGGAATATTTTCTTGGCACTCTTTGGGCCCCTTGGTACCAATTGAGCATCGTTACAACGCCACAGCCTACCTGAGTATTGTTGCTGACCATGTCCATCCCTTTATGACCACAATGTACCCAACTTCTGATGGCTACTTTCAGCAGGATAATGCGCCATGTCATAAAGCTGGAATCATCTCGGACTGGTTTCTTGAACATGACAATGAGTTCACTGTTCTCAAATGGCCTCCACAGTCACCAGATCTCAATCCAATAGAGCATCTTTGGGATGTGGTGGAACGGGAGATTCGCATCATGGATGTGCAGCCGACAAATCTGCGCCAACTGTGTGATGCCATCATGTCAATATGGACCAAACTCTCTGAGGAATGCTTCCAGCACCTTGCTGAATCTATGCCACGAAGAATTGAGGCAGTTCTGAAGGCAAAAGGGGGTCCAACCCGTTACTAGCATTGTGTACCTAATAAAGTGGCCGGTGAGTTCACATTTCATAATAATTACATCCTGTAAAACAGATAATCAGAGAGAGAAACACTCACGCCAGCATCAGACATCAGTAACTCCATGAGAGATTTCTGGGTGGATTTTTGTCCCTTTTCTTTCTCTTTCTCTCCTTCTTCTGATCTGATCTGACTGTTTTTTCATAATGTTTGTTTACATACACAATGACACTGAGACTGACTGTGTTTGATCAGGAGAACTTGAAGCCAGTCGATTTCTGCTCTTTCAACTGGGAGCATCAAAACCGATTCTCTTCTCCTCGTTTAGAAAAAGACAAACCTTCAGAAACAACAGATTCTTGATCTGATTCTCCATTTTCAGTCATAGTATTTTTTTCATCACTTCTAGTGCGCCTTCCTCAAAAATTGTACAGAATTACTCCACAAATATTCATATTTAAATTTATTACTGGAAATCTGCAAATCCAAGTTTATGTAGAAAAGTATCCAAAAGGATCAAATGTAATACTGATTATAGTAGTAAGTAGTAAAATAACATGTCACAAACTACAGGTACATGCACTTTAAAAGACTAATGGCATCAGTGTATCTGTGCTCCATTTATAAACCATTGACCCATCACATTTTTCAGTACATATTATATTTGTTTTGTAATGTTGCTTGTTGTGTTCATAAAGACGAAACTGTATATTTTGATTTTATATTTATTAATTCTTGAAGTTATAACGTTTAAGTTATATTCTGAAAGAGAACTACTCTACATGTTTGTATATGATTTGGCAGAAACAAGAGTTTACAAATTGCTAGTATGCAGTAATCTTACCCCATATAAATGTTACTGTCAAATAATAAATATTCTAAGTCGCAATATTTAAAACATGTGTTTATATCTTTGTTATAATTTTAGTGTTTAGCTTTTCACAAGCTAGATTTCTTTTCAGAGGTGTGTCGATTCACACAATAATGAACGAGTTTAGTTACTATTTACAACTTGATATGATATGTGGATATGTTTCCATCCAGAGTAGCAGTAACAGTAACTGAGTGATTATGACTGACTGAAGCAGACGCACCTTGATTTCCAGGTAAGGAGGGTCTTGATCTAAACTGGCTTTATCTTCAGCCACTCGCGCCTTCCGCTCTCTGATGAAGTTCTCCAGCTCATCATCCATCTCTGTTTGCCCAGCTGACACAACCCAGCTGGGACAACAACAACATGACAGCTTTAATGACATTAACTGAGGAAGACAAAGCAGAATAAATGGAAACTGTCGCTGTGACGCTCGTTAACGGCGCTTTGATTCGGGTTACTGTCACTTTAAGGGCCCGTTGTCAGGCAACGACAAGCTGATTGTTCTCAGACATTATTTATCAGCTAGTTTCACCGTCTTTTCGCGATATAAATGTGCATTTTTTTAGCCTCATGAAAGTTTTAGGCACAACATGTGTGTAGTAACATAAGCTCCAACTAAATTCAACTCTTAGCTTAATTTGAATGAAATAAAACCAAAGTAAACGACACAAAAAGAGAAGAGTAAACTAATGATGAGTTCACCTTTGTCTCTGATAGCGTTTTCTTTATGTCGTCAGCGATAATTAAACCCCCCACTGAGCGGAATAATTAACAGCATCACCTAGGTTCAATTTCTTAGCTTTTAGCGCAACAACTTTGAGCTCACTCAAGTACTTCCGGTTCAAGGTCAGAACTACCAAAATAAAATACAGCGTTACAGGTCCAGTCGACTCGCAACTATCTAGTCTTTAGCTCAAGGAGCAGATGTTATATGTTAGATGAGGATCATTATGTGTTACGATGTAAAATAAATTCTATGCATGGTACCAGTCCAGATGATTTAATCAAAATCGATATGTGTTAAATTTTAAAACATACATAACACTTATTTAGTAATAACAACCTTTAGGATATTCGGAAAATTAGAAAGAAAAATGTATTCACAGTTCCAATGAATTTTCTCACCGGAACCAAACCGCCATTCATTCATTCACGATCACTTCAAAGAGACAATTAGCTTTTATTTTGGCGGTAAAAGTCAACCCTTCCGGGTTTTAAGAACCGCTTGCCTGTCAGCTCGTAATGTCTATGGTCAGCTCAGCCAGCTGAGGGTGGTGATGTAATTATTTCTCTTGGCAGTCTATCCACCTGCAGGGGAAAATGTTTCAGTTGTATTCATGTTTCTGTTTATATCTTGACATAATATTCTTTGATACGCTTTCCCCAGAAACATGCCAATGTTGTTGTTTTCTGTCACAGATACATGACAACCTACACATATGGCAATTATTTTCTTTTTTAGAAGAGCTGATTGAATAAATAATATTTTAAAAACAGACAGAGCCAGTCAAATCAGTTTTTTCACTAAATTATGTCACTTCAACAATAATTTTTTCTAACTGAACTGTTTGTAAACAGTTTATCACCTTGACCACATTGTTTTATTGTATTTACATTAATTGTGCTGATCATTTGGAAAGTAATGAAACATTTTTTGCAGCAAAATGGCACAAGAAATGTTTCTTGAATTGCTGTGTGGAATATTTAAAGAAAACATATTACACAAAGGACACATCAGCTGTCGTTTGTGATTTATTGCTCATATAAATGCTCTAAACATTTTTGGTAAAAATAAAAATCTATCAATAGTCATCATAAATAAAATAATCACCATGACATCAACATGAAATTATATTGCACAATTATAAGCTGTAACAAGAATCACAGAACACGTGTGTTGTTGCTCAGTTTGTGTGCAGGAATGTTCGGAGACACACTGGTTTCCCTCACGTGGTCCATGAATGAGGTGAATCTGAACGCCGTCAGAGAAACAGTCCGTGTCTGATCGAGTTCTGTGGACGATCTGCTCTAGAACATGTACGGTTTGGACGGATTTGTCACGATTCACACAAGAGCAGAAGATTTGTTTTGAATTGCTCTAGCATTGATCTAGAACTTCAGTGTCACAGAAAAAAAGACGTATGGTAAACATATATTTAAAAATAGATTTTGTTCTGTTGTGTTACAGATGTGAGTGTGGTTGCTGCCTAAAGGAGAAGATGTTTCTTCTTTCTCAGGTTTTGGTCTGCAACACAGCAAAGTGCCAGCTCCTTCACCGTCTTTCCACATGATGCGTCTCAGGTCTGACCGACACGGCTGCTGTCTGTCGGATCATTAACCACACAGCTCTCTCCTCGTCTCGCCTGGCAGCCTGTGATTGGTCAGCTAGATGAACCCGTGGTGCCTCCGTGTTGTGAAGTGACTCTGTGTTTGTGCTTAAATGTTGTCCACGGCTGCTCTGAGTTCAGGACAAAGTTCCTTGAGTAGCATTTCCATCAACACCTAACAAAGTGAGACATCATTAGCTTTGTGCTTGTGGACTGAATAAAACGTGACTTCATGAACAAGGCTGAGCTCGATGCTACGAGGTTCTTACATAGAGAAGATGTTTGTTGGCGCTGGTCTCCTGCAGAGCATTAAAGATCTTGATAATTCCAAATCGGGCATTTTGCTGGCCAACTAAATTTGCAAGTGCATCTGGTTTTAAAGAAAAAAGGCAAGATGTTTTTATTTGTAAAAACTTAAATGTACTTCAAATATCTGTGATAAAACAACAAACATCAACAGAGTTCTGCAGGTCACGTTGAAAACATGCTGCTACCTGGAATATTGTCAAGTAGTTTCTGCTGAGCCCGCTCCTTGGTCTCACTGCGTTCAGAATCAGTCCGGATCTTCCCATGTGGTGCCAAGTTGCCATTGGGCCAAAAGGTGTCCCTGAACACACTGATGTAGCAGACCAGCATCTGCTCACAGAAGATCCAGTTCACCGTGTCCCGGATCTGTCTGAGGTAAAGAACAGATTGTAACATTAGTCTTTATCAAAGTAATGTTGGAACCTAACGGTGGGGTTAAAGCAGCAGACAGACAGACAGACAGACAGACAGACAGACAGGCTCCTACAAATAAAAAACTACATCAGTGATTTAACCAGTTTATTTTGAGGGGCAGTGTTATTTATTGAGTCCGTGTTTAGGATCACAGTAAATTAATTTGAATGATATTCTATTAATAAACAGAATGTTGTTATTTTTTAAACTGACTTACAGTAACTGTGACAATTCATAAAACATAAAATTTTTGAACTTACTTGTTAATCGTTCGTCCAAATGTCACCTGGACCAGAGCGATGAGGGTCTTCCTCACCCACTTAAACACTGAGCAGAATCAGACAGCCAGTTACAAACATTTACTTTGATGTAATTAGATTTGACTCATGTTGTTTCTGAGCTGCTCACTTCCTCTCAGTTCAAAGATTTCCCCGATAAGCATGAAGCAGGGTTCAGCTAGAGCGTTCTTCCTCCCATCTACTTCATCGCCGTAGTCTGACAGGTCGCTGTCATCATCACCATCTTCCTAAAAACAGCAGAGGATGACGGCTAAAGGAGGATTCAGGAGAAAGTTAGAAGGTTCCTGCTTGAGCAGCAGTGTGTGTGGGTCTACCTCAGTGTGGGAGAAGAAGTCTCCAGGTAATCTCTCCAGAAAGGAAGCCAGAGAGAAGGAAGATTTCTTCTGAACAGACATCACCTTCAAACCGTGTCAAAAAGATGTCATTAATAAACAACACAAAACTAAATACAGGATCAATCAAACCTGAAAACAAAGAAGAGATCAGATGTAGAGGAGAGTTTCTACATGATACATACAAAGAGAATAATTCAGTAATAATCTGAACAAAGAATCTCAATCTGTTACTTTTCTGTAGAAAACTTCAAACATGTTAACTGTCACGATAAGGTGAATGTGAGCTGACAGTGGACAGAATATTTAGTTAATTTATGCTGTCTTACAGAACCTTCCACTGATTAACTATAAACAGGCTAAATGTTTCTACCTCCGTTTCCCACCATCACTCAGTAAATGGGGGGAAAGAGGTTTGGATCAAACTGGAAGAAAAAAAGAAACACAAAGAAAAACCCTGTGTGAGAAAAGTTGGTTTTATTTGTGGTTGTCCTGCAGAATGTGTGTCTGACACACAATCAGAAACAAACTTTTTTAAGTTAAAACAACCGACTTTATTACTGCATGTGATGAAAAACTACATTCCAGTCGGTGCAAGGATCTTTAAACTACACAACCTTATAAACTATAAACAAAAGGAAAACAAGTTAACTCCAGAAGTGTACGTACACATGCACGACAGGCTTCACAAAGAAAACCAACTCTACAGCTGACTTGACAGGAAAAACCCATCAATAATTTATAAAGCTGTTAAAATGAAGTCTAGTCTTTTAAAAGACACTCAAGCAAAGCAAGACGAACTGCTAACAGCCTCCTTCATCCTGATAAACACACAAAGTGTGTCTAATGTCCAGAGTCCCCATCCCATGGCTAAAGGGACAAGATTTGACAGTTTAAGGTCGTGTTACCTTGAGGTATTCTGGAGATGGACTTAGAAATGCATACAGAGCTTCTGACTGGCACAGTCGCTCATCTGTAAGCAGCCGCTAAAACACAAACACATACAGTAATATGTTTATCATCAACAGCTGTTGGTAAATGAAAAGTAGAAATCTGAATTCTTCATCAGGACTGGAATGTACGACTGTGGTTGATGGTGAGACAGAAACACCTGTGTTCCTGCTTGTTGTTTACCTGGAGGAAGGCATTGAGCTGGGTTTTACTCTTGTCTAAAAACTTCTGGTCGATGGACTTGAAGGGAAGTTTACTCAGTGATGGTAACTGCAGTTTCTTCAAGGATGGAAAACACTGAAGAGTAAAAAAAAAAAAAAAAAAAAAAAAAAAAAAAAGAGTAAAAACTGGAGTTCTGCAGGCTTTAAAAAGTCTTTCTAGTGCAGACCCTCACACCTTCAGACCTGCAGACCCTCACACCTTCAGACCTGCAGACCCTCACAGCTTCACACCTGCAGACCCTCACAGCTTCACACCTGCAGACCATCACACCTTCAGACCTGCAGACCCTCACAGCTTCAGACCTGCAGACCCCCACAGCTTCAGACCTGCCGACCCTCACAGCTTCAGACCTGCAGACCCTCACACCTTCAGACCTGCAGACCCTCACACCTTCAGACCTGCAGACCCTCACAGCTTCATACCTGCAGACCCTCATAGCTTCAGACCTGCAGACCCTCACACCTTCAGACCTGCAGACCCCCACAGCTTCAGACCTGCAGACCCCCACAGCTTCAGACCTGCAGACCCTCACAGCTTCAGACCTGCAGACCCTCACACCTTCAGACCTGCAGACCCTCACAGCTTCAGACCTGCAGACCCTCACAGCTTCATACCTGCAGACCCTCATAGCTTCAGACCTGCAGACCCTCACACCTTCAGACCTGCAGACCCTCACAGCTTCAGACCTGCAGACCCTCACAGCTTCAGACCTGCCGACCCTCACAGCTTCAGACCTGCAGACCCTCACAGCTTCATACCTGCAGACCCTCATAGCTTCATAGACCCTCACAGCTTCATACCTGCAGACCCCAGACCCTCACACCTTCAGACCTGCAGACCTTCAGACCTGCAGACCCTCACAGCTTCAGACCTGCAGACCCTCACAGCTTCATACCTGCAGACCCTCATAGCTTCAGACCTGCAGACCCTTCAGACCTGCCGACCCCCCTGCAGACCCCCACAGCTTCAGACCTGCCGACCCTCACACCTTCAGACCTGCAGACCCTCATAGCTTCATACCTGCAGACCCTCACAGCTTCAGACCTGCCACACCTTCAGACCTGCAGACCCTCCCAGCTTCAGACCTGCAGACCCTCCGCTTCATACCTGCAGACCCTCATAGCTTCAGACCTGCAGACCCTCACACCTTCAGACCTGCAGACCCTCACACCTTCAGACCTGCAGACCCTCACAGCTTCAGACCTGCCGACCCTCACACCTTCAGACCTGCAGACCCTCACAGCTTCAGACCTGCAGACCCTCATAGCTTCAGACCTGCAGACCCTCACACCTTCAGACCTGCAGACCCTCACAGCTTCAGACCTGCAGACCCTCACAGCTTCATACCTGCAGACCCTCACAGCTTCATACCTGCAGACCCCCAGACCCTCACACCTTCAGACCTGCAGACCCTCACACCTTCAGACCTGCAGACCCTCACACCTTCAGACCTGCAGACCCTCACAGCTTCATACCTGCAGACCCTCACAGCTTCAGACCTGCCGACCCTCACACCTTCAGACCTGCAGACCCTCACAGCTTCAGACCTGCAGACCCTCATAGCTTCAGACCTGCAGACCCCCACAGCTTCAGACCTGCAGACCCCCACAGCTTCAGACCTGCAGACCCTCACACCTTCAGACCTTGCCGACCCTCATAGCTTCATACCTGCGCAGACCCTGCAGACCCTCACACCTTCAGACCTGCAGACCCTCATAGCTCTTCATACCTGCAGACCCTCATAGCTTCAGACCTGCGACCCTCACAGCTTCAGACCTGCGACCCCCACAGCTTCAGACCTGCCGACCCTCACACCTTCAGACCTGCAGACCCTCACACCTTCAGACCTGCCGACCCCTTCAGACCTGCAGACCCTCACAGCTTCAGACCTGCCGACTCACAGCTTCAGACCTGCAGACCCTCACAGCTTCAGACCTGCAGACCCTCACAGCTTCAGACCTGCAGACACTCACAGCTTCAGACCTGCAGACCCTGCTTCAGACCTGCAGACCCTCACGACCCTCACAGCTTCAGACCTGCAGACCCTCACAGCTTCAGACCTGCATACCCTCACACCTTCCGACCTGCAAACCCTCACAGCTTCAGACCTGCAGACCCCCACAGCTTCAGACCTGCAGACCCTCACAGCTTCAGACCTGCAGACCCTCACAGCTTCAGACCTGCAGACACTCACAGCTTCAGACCTGCATACCCTCACACCTTCAGACCTGCAGACCCCCACAGCTTCAGACCTGCAGACCCCCACAGCTTCAGACCTGCCGACCCTCACACCTTCAGACCTGCAGACCCTCACAGCTTCAGACCTGCAGACCCTCACAGCTTCAGACCTGCAGACCCTCACAGCTTCAGACCTGCATACCCTCACAGCTTCAGACCTGCAGACCCTCACACCTTCAGACCTGCAGACCCCCACAGCTTCAGACCTGCAGACCCCCACAGCTTCAGACCTGCCGACCCTCACAGCTTCAGACCTGCAGACCCTCACACCTTCAGACCTGCAGACCCTCACAGCTTCAGACCTGCATACCCTCACACCTTCAGACCTGCAGACCCTCACAGCTTCAGACCTGCAGACCCTCACACCTTCAGACCTGCAGACCCTCACAGCTTCAGACCTGCAGCCCCCCACAGCTTCAGACCTGCAGACCCCACAGCTTCAGACCTGCAGACCCTCACAGCTTCAGACCTGCAGACCCTCACACCTTCAGACCTGCAGACCCTCACACCTTCAGACCTGCAGACCCTCACAGCTTCATACCTGCAGACCCTCACAGCTTCAGACCTGCAGACCCTCACACCTTCAGACCCGCACACCTTCAGACCTGCAGACCCTCACAGCTTCAGACCTGCAGACCCTCACAGCTTCAGACCTGCAGACCCTCACACCTTCAGACCTGCAGACCCCCACAGCTTCAGACCTGCAGACCCCCACAGCTTCAGACCTGCCGACCCTCACACCTTCAGACCTGCAGACCCTCACAGCTTCAGACCTGCAGACCCTCACACCTTCAGACCTGCAGACCCTCACACCTTCAGACCTGCAGACCCTCACAGCTTCAGACCTGCAGACCCTCACAGCTTCAGACCTGCAGACCCCCACAGCTTCAGACCTGCAGACCCCCACAGCTTCAGACCTGCAGACCCTCACACCTTCAGACCTGCAGACCCTCACACCTTCAGACCTGCAGACCCTCACAGCTTCAGACCTGCAGACCCTCACAGCTTCATACCTGCAGACCCTCATAGCTTCAGACCTGCAGACCCTCACACCTTCAGACCTGCAGACCCCCACAGCTTCAGACCTGCAGACCCCCACAGCTTCAGACCTGCCGACCCTCACAGCTTCAGACCTGCAGACCCTCACAGCTTCATACCTGCAGACCCTCATAGCTTCAGACCTGCAGACCCTCACACCTTCAGACCTGCAGACCCCCACAGCTTCAGACCTGCAGACCCCCACAGCTTCAGACCTGCCGACCCTCACAGCTTCAGACCTGCAGACCCTCACAGCTTCATACCTGCAGACCCTCACAGCTTCACCCTGCAGACCCTCACACCTTCAGACCTGCAGACCCTCACACCTTCAGACCTGCAGACCCTCACAGCTTCAGACCTGCAGACCCTCACAGCTTCAGACCTGCAGACCCCCACAGCTTCAGACCTGCAGACCCCCACAGCTTCAGACCTGCAGACCCCCACACCTTCAGACCTGCAGACCCTCACACCTTCAGACCTGCAGACCCTCACAGCTTCAGACCTGCAGACCCTCACAGCTTCATACCTGCAGACCCTCACAGCTTCAGACCTGCAGACCCTCACACCTTCAGACCCTCACAGCTTCAGACCTGCAGACCCTCACACCTTCAGACCTGCAGACCCTCACAGCTTCATACCTGCAGACCCTCACAGCTTCAGACCTGCAGACCCTCACAGCTTCACACCTGCAGACCATCACACCTTCAGACCTGCAGACCCTCACAGCTTCAGACCTGCAGACCCTCACAGCTTCATACCTGCAGACCCTCACAGCTTCAGACCTGCAGACCCTCACACCTTCAGACCTGCAGACCCCCACAGCTTCAGACCTGCAGACCCCCACAGCTTCAGACCTGCCGACCCTCACACCTTCAGACCTGCAGACCCTCACACCTTCAGACCTGCAGACCCCCACAGCTTCAGACCTGCAGACCCCCACAGCTTCATACCTGCAGACCCTCACAGCTTCAGACCTGCAGACCCTCACACCTGCAGACCTGCAGACCTTCAGACCTTCAGACCCTCACAGCTTCAGACCTGCCGACCCTCACACCTTCAGACCTGCAGACCCTCACACCTTCAGACCTGCAGACCCTCACAGCTTCAGACCTGCAGACCCTCACAGCTTCAGACCTGCAGACACTCACAGCTTCAGACCTGCATACCCTCACAGCTTCAGACCTGCAGACCCTCACACCTTCAGACCTGCAGACCATCACACCTTCAGACCTGCAGACCCTCACAGCTTCAGACCTGCAGACCCTCACAGCTTCATACCTGCCGACCCACACACCTTCAGACCTGCAGTCCCTCACAGCTTCAGACCTGCAGACCCTCATAGCTTCAGACCTGCAGACCCCCACAGCTTCAGACCTGCAGACCCCCACAGCTTCAGACCTGCAGACCCTCACACCTTCAGACCTGCAGACCCTCATAGCTTCATACCTGCAGACCCTCACAGCTTCAGACCTGCAGACCCTCACAGCTTCACACCTGCAGACCATCACACCTTCAGACCTGCAGACCCTCACACCTCCAGACCTGCAGACCCTCACAGCTTCAGACCTGCAGACCCCCACACCTTCAGACCTGCAGACCCTCACAGCTTCAGACCTGCAGACCCCCACAGCTTCAGACCTGCCGACCCTCACACCTTCAGACCTGCAGACCCTCACACCTTCAGACCTGCAGACCCTCACAGCTTCATACCTGCAGACCCTCACAGCTTCAGACCTGCCGACCCTCACACCTTCAGACCTGCAGACCCTCACAGCTTCAGACCTGCAGACCCTCACAGCTTCATACCTGCATACCCTCACACCTTCAGACCTGCAGACCCTCACAGCTTCAGACCTGCAGACCCACACAGCTTCAGACCTGCAGACCCCCACAGCTTCAGACCTGCAGACCCCCACAGCTTCAGACCTGCAGACCCTCACACCTTCAGACCTTGCCGACCCTCATAGCTTCATACCTGCAGACCCTCATAGCTTCAGACCTGCAGACCCTCACAGCTTCAGACCTGCAGACCCCCACAGCTTCAGACCTGCCGACCCTCACACCTTCAGACCTGCCGACCCTCACAGCGTCAGACCTGCAGACCCTCACTGCTTCAGACCTGCAGACCCTCACCCCTTCAGACCTGCAGACCCTCACAGCTTCAGACCTGCAGACCCTCACAGCTTCAGACCTGCAGACCCCCACAGCTTCAGACCTGCCGACCCTCACACCTTCAGACCTGCAGACCCTCACACCTTCAGACCTGCAGACCCTCACATCTTCAGACCTGCAGACCCTCACAGCTTCAGACCTGCAGACCCTCACAGCTTCAGACCTGCAGACCCTCACACCTTCAGACCTGCAGACCCCCACAGCTTCAGACCTGCAGACCCTCACAGCTTCAGACCTGCAGACCCCCACAGCTTCAGACCTGCAGACCCTCACAGCTTCAGACCTTGCCGACCCTCATAGCTTCATACCTGCAGACCCTCATAGCTTCAGACCTGCAGACCCTCACACCTTCAGACCTGCAGACCCTCACACCTTCAGACCTGCAGACCCTCACAGCTTCAGACCTGCAGACCCCCACAGCTTCAGACCTGCAGACCCCCACAGCTTCAGACCTGCAGACCCTCACACCTTCAGACCTGCAGACCCTCACACCTTCAGACCTGCAGACCCTCACACCTTCAGACCTGCAGACCCTCACACCTTCAGACCTGCAGACCCCCACAGCTTCAGACCTGCAGACCCTCACAGCTTCAGACCTGCAGACCCTCACAGCTTCAGACCTGCAGACACTCACAGCTTCAGACCTGCATACCCTCACAGCTTCAGACCTGCAGACCCTCACAGCTTCAGACCTGCAGACCCTCACACCTTCAGACCCTCACAGCTTCAGACCTGCAGACCCTCACACCTTCAGACCTGCAGACCCTCACAGCTTCAGACCTGCAGACCCTCACAGCTTCAGACCTGCAGACCCCCACAGCTTCAGACCTGCCGACCCTCACACCTTCAGACCTGCAGACCCTCACAGCTTCAGACCTGCAGACCCTCACACCTTCAGACCTTGCCGACCCTCATAGCTTCATACCTGCAGACCCTCATAGCTTCAGACCTGCAGACCCTCACAGCTTCAGACCTGCAGACCCCCACAGCTTCAGACCTGCAGACCCTCACACCTTCAGACCTGCAGACCCTCACACCTTCAGACCTGCAGACCCTCACAGCTTCAGACCTGCAGACCCTCACAGCTTCAGACCTGCAGACCCTCACAGCTTCAGACCTGCAGACCCCCACAGCTTCAGACCTGCAGACCCTCACACCTTCAGACCTTGCCGACCCTCATAGCTTCATACCTGCAGACCCTCACAGCTTCAGACCTGCCGACTCACAGCTTCAGACCTGCAGACCCTCACAGCTTCAGACCTGCAGACCCTCACACCTTCAGACCTGCAGACCCTCACAGCTTCAGACCTGCAGACCCTCACAGCTTCAGACCTGCAGACCCTCACAGCTTCAGACCTGCAGACCCTCACAGCTTCAGACCTGCAGACCCTCACACCTTCAGACCTGCAGACCCTCACAGCTGCTGATGTCTCGTGTTCTCTTCTGTTTTTAGGTTTTGTTGGGTTTTTTGGGGCCTTTACTTGTCTCTGCTCGCTTAAGTCTCATCTTAAAAACCCTCACAGCTATAAACTGTTGCATACAGAGGTTCATACCTCAGTGAGTTTACGGTGCAACATCTGAAATTCAGTGAGTTTCCTCTGGACGCTCCAGCGACTGTTGGCTGTTTCTTCTCCTTCTATCAGACTGACACACACACTGTAACAAGCTACAGTCTCACCACCTTCTTCTGCAGCCTGAAACACAAACACACAGTTAAACATTAGTTACATTAGCTAAACTTCTGTTCATGAGCTCTAATGCACAATGTAAGGATCCTGAACTCATCTGACCCTTTAGTGAATGAGAAATTAACCAGTGTGCTTCAGGTTTATTTTCTTGTTTTGTGTTGTGAACAACAATATATTTCAGTTTTATCTGAACGATCCTTCAGAAATCACGTTGCTGTCAGTTTAAACATAGATGTATTAGTCAAAAGGTCTCTGCATGAGACAAAGTGTAACCCGTGTTGTTGGTATGATAAATCTGATCACAGTTACCTCTGCGGTGGTAATCGTAGCCCTCCAGTGACCCAGGTTTTCACACCACCAGTCAGTCCTTGTTATATGCTGCTGGAGCTCGCTGTGCTCCTTTTCCATCACCCCAATTTCTTCCTTTAGTTTGCTCACTATCTATAAACACACAGGAGACATTTTACCCAGCAGTTAAGTGATGAAGTGATCTCAGGTGGGGCTTCTGGACCATTTCTTACCTTTTTGTCTGGTTTGGGTGCGTTCTGGATGGAACCCAGGGCCTGGCGCTTGTACTCCAGTTTGTCATAGAGTTGGTGAAGTTTTGTAGCTGCGTAGCTGGCCTGTTCATTAATTCCTTTACTACCTTCATCACACACTTCCTCTCCAACATCTAGACCCTGGCACTGAACACAAAGGAACATGAACAAACATTTATGATGATGCATGTATCTTCGAAAAAACGGCAAAAAAAAGGCAACAATGAGTGGGTTAGGGCTGTATTTTTATGATTATGTGAAAGCAACACTGACTCCTTCCTCTTTCTCTTCGGGGCTACACTGTGATTGGCCGTGAGCATCGTCTCGCCTGATCAGCTTGTCATAGAGGTCAGAAACCAGGAAGGAGGGGTAGTAACGCTCCTGCATTGTCTCAGCCACCTGAAAAACATGACCAACAGATATGATTTACTCTTACTGCAGAACACTGACACACTTGAAATGTACAGAGATTTTAATTGCAAAAAAACAAAAAAACAAAACAAATTAACACTCTGTCTCACTCCTAAAAATATTAGTGTTTCACCCGCCATCAGAAAGAAACACTAAAGAGAAACATGAACATCTACACTCACCGGCCACTTTATTAGGTACACCATGCTAGTAACGGGTTGGACCCCCTTTTGCCTTCAGAACTGCCTCAATTCTTCGTGGCATAGATTCAACAAGGTGCTGGAAGCATTCCTCAGAGAGTTTGGTCCATGTTGACATGATGGCATCACACAGTTGGCGCAGATTTGTCGGCTGCACATCCATGATGCGAATCTCCCGTTCCACCACATCCCAAAGATGCTCTATTGGATTGAGATCTGGTGACTGTGGAGGCCATTTGAGTACAATGAACTCATTGTCATGTTCAAGAAACCAGTCCGAGATGATTCCAGCTTTATGACATGGCGCATTATCCTGCTGAAAGTAGCCATCAGAAGTTGGGTACATTGTGGTCATAAAGGGATGGACATGGTCAGCAACAATACTCAGGTAGGCTGTGGCATTGTAACGATGCTCAATTGGTACCAAGGGGCCCAAAGAGTGCCAAGAAAATATACCCCACACCATTACACTACCACCACCAGCCTGAACCGTTGATACAAGGCAGGATGGATCCATGCTTTCATGTTGTTGACGCCAAATTCTGACCCTACCATCCGAATGTCGCAGCAGAAATCGAGACTCATCAGACCAGGCAACGTTTTTCCAATCTTCTATTGTCCAATTTCGATGAGCTTGTGCAAATTGTAGCCTCAGTTTCCTGTTCTTAGCTGAAAGGAGTGGCACCCGGCGTGGTCTTCTGCTGCTGTAGCCCATCTGCCTCAAAGTTCTACGTACTGTGCGTTCAGAGATGCTCTTCTGCCTACCTTGGTTGTAACGAGTGGTTATTTGAGTCACTGTTGCCTTTCTATCAGCTCGAACCAGTCTGGCCATTCTCCTCTGACCTCTGGCATCAACAAGGCATTTCCGCCCACAGAACTGCCGCTCACTGGATATTTTTTCTTTTTCGGACCATTCTCTGTAAACCCTAGAGATGGTTGTACGTGAAAATCCCAGTAGCTCAGCAGTTTCTGAAATACTCAGACCAGCCATTCTGGCACCAACAACCATGCCACGTTCAAAGTCACTCAAATCACCTTTCTTCCCCATACTGATGCTCGGTTTGAACTGCAGGAGATTGTCTTGACCATGGGTACATGCCTAAATGCACTGAGTTGCCGCCATGTGATTGGCTGATTAGAAATTAAGTGTTAACGAGCAGTTGGACAGGTGTACCTAATAAAGTGGCCGGTGAGTGTATAAGAGCCTGTTTATCTGCTGAAAGTCTAAGCACCAAAACAAAGAAATTATTTTGAGATGTTGGACATTGTTCAGGAGTTTGTTACATCCATTTGTCTCATGCTTGGACGTGTAAAGTTTCTTTTTGTCTAACAATAATCAGACTGGGGTTAAAACATCCTGCCAGTATTTACCTGCTCCTGTAGCCGGACAAAGACCTGCGTCCCTCGGTTTCCCACCAGACTCTGCTGGATCTCCTTCAGAAGAAACTTTTCCACTGAAATCTCTTTGCTCTCTACAAAAAACTTCTGGTAGATTTCCCCGACGATTTGGGGAACCTCATTCTGTCAGACAGACATTAACAGACAGTTAGTTATTTTTCCCACTGCTTATATATTCTGAACACTGGATTTAGACTGCTTCGAGAAGCAAATAAGAGGGAAGTTTCACAGAGTTGCTTTCATTTTTGAGGGTTTTAAAAGTAGAGCTAGTGACAAAAACTTCTCAGTGTGTACTTAATACCTTGTTGGCAGTTTTCAGTGTTTCCACCAATTCCCAGAAGCTTATCAGAGCTCTCTTATCAACTCTTTCCATGTAAACTCTAAAATGCTCCCTGTAACCTGGATTACACAGAATATCATCAAACTGGAGGATCTGAATGAGGGAGAGAGAAAAAAATCTGTCATATCTTTGGCAACTGAGAGATAAATGTGTTTGTTGTATCAGAAATGATATTTCAGACATATTTTCAGTCATTTATGTTTCTTATCAAAGATGATCATCCTGAGTCTCACCTTCTGACTCTGAGGCTCATCGCCGTCATCAACGCCTCCCTCCTCGTTGTTTTCGTAATTTGGTCCACCGAGCAGGCGGATCCGCTTCTCACATTGTTTCTTAGCAACAGTCAGCTGATTAATGTATCGCTTCATATCCCTGGCCCTCAGTAGGTCTGCCTTCATGGCTGCAGACTCTTTACCTTTTCGCTCTAAAACAAAGGGAACATAGTGATGCTGAGCAGCTCCGATCACAAGCTCATACTCATAAACACAGTCATCTCATGTGGAACCACTAGATTATCAGCAAAGACTGCTGAACAGGAAGTCCAGCTCACTCACTGTGAAATATTAGACCACATGTTGCTAATCCTAATGTAAGTGATTATTGTGAGTTTTTAGAATAACTGCACATATTGCCTTTTTGTGTTTACTGGATATTACAGTTACTACAGATCTCATCAAGCTGGCATTAAAATCTAAAAAACATTAATGTTAAACAGTGATTAACTCGATCAGTAACAGCCTCTGACACAACAACTGAAACACAACAGCATCTTGTTCACTAAAGTGTCTCAACAGAACCCTCAGTATAATCATGTGACCAGATGACGTTGGTCAAAGAAGATGGGAAGAATGATTGATGACGTGATCTCGATTGATAGTAACAGTAAGGAACATGAGTAGCTGCAGAAATACTCAGGGCCTAAAGAGAAAATGGAGAAGTTGTGGAAAGTCGAGGCCTCGATGGTACCAGAGATCCTCGGTGGAAAAGATACTGTGACTGGGAGACTGATGCCAACAGATCCCAGAAACAACCTCAGATCTCCATCTCTGATGTTGATGAATTGTGTTTGTAATCATGATGTCATTATCAACAGATTTAGATTGAGCCTGATAAGACGTACTCAGGATATATCTTGCTTTAACTTCATGTCCAGTAAATCAGGGTGAGTCATGAGTTCTTTTAGGATGTTGGACAGGAGTAAAAACTGTGCATGTTGGACTGTTGTGTCTATTAAACATCAGATTGGTCCAGGTGGACATGTGGACTATGTTCCAATGTTCTAGTGCTTCTGGGCTTTTATTTTGTCATTTTTTTTGCTCATTTCACTGATTTGTGGACTTCAGCCCTTCTACATAATGAACTGATGTCTTTACCTTTCTGCTTCTTGAGCTGAGGCAGGCTGCTGATGGTGGTGGCATGGATTATTTCTACCACTATCTGATACCTGCAAAGACATGGAGAAAGAAAAAACTTCAGCTGTTAGGATGAAGAGGGACGATCATTACAGACGGTATGACAAACAGACTTCTGGAGTTAATAGGACTTAAAATTTGAACATGAAAAAAAATCAGTCTCTGTATCGACTACCGTGGAAATACAAGACATAAAAACTTAAAATACATTATCTATGACTCAGCACTAAGCCGCTATTTCTCAGACTAATGAGGCGATATAGCAGCATGATGTCTACCCCCTGATTAGATGGAGCATATTGCTACAGAGACGATCACTGTTTCCATGGTAACCCCATAACAGCAAAACATTCTCAGTGGTTAACTTTGTCTGGTTAGTGTGTCTGTTGTTGAGTTTATAAAAACAGCATGGTGCATTTAAACAAAGTCTGTGCAGGTACAAAGCACTATCAGTTTAATGAGGCCATGTGGGGGTGTGAGTGTGTGCGATGCTGTCGTGCCTGAGTTGTTTGAGGAAATTGACATCAGTAGAAGTTGATATCAGTTTGATGAAGTCTTCATAAGAGGCAGCGTAGGTGTAGGCTTTCTTCTGCTGCTCGGCCTGCTGCTCCCTCTGCTCCAGCTGGGACAGCAACATCCTGTTTATGGAGTCTGGATCGCTGAGCGCTTCCACCAAAGGCTTCAACACTGGAGTTCACACAGAACACACACACACACACACACACACACATCAGTGGGTTTACATTTGGAAAAAACTACAAGCAATTCACTCCCAATCCCCGATGAGTAGCACTCATGTTTACTTGGTCTGTTTTGATGAGACTCTTGTCCTCGTTGTGTTATTGCTCCAGTGTGCGAACCCCCCCCCCCCTTCTGAAGCTAACAGACAGATTTCCTGCTCTGAATGGTCCCTGACTGCTTCCTTATGCAGCTGTTCAGCTGTTTCACTGAGCTGCTGATGAAAACAACTAAATGTTTCTAAAACTTTACACTAAATGCTGCATAAACTCGTAGATTTCTGCCAGCACTGTGTCTTTTATTTAAATGGGTTAAATGGACAAAGTAAATAAACTACAGTCCAGTAGTAACATCATGACATGCTCATCTCAGTTTTTAAAAAACACATCATTACCTGCCAGCAACCTTTTTAAAGAGTTCTGCTGGTTTTCATGGAGCTTATCTGGTTTAATTATCTGTTGCCATGGTGATTCACATTAACACAGCTCCCCTGAGGATTGGGTTTTTTTGGCTATTACTGACAAAAGCTCTTATCTTACAGTGGTTCAACATGTTCAGAGTTTCTGAGCCAGAAAACAACTTTAAAAGGTTTTTAAAAACCAGCTTTCAGAACAAGAAACAGTTGATGATCAGAAACAAAGAGCTTTAGAACTGATCAGAAAAAGATAAATCACAAAGGACATCATAGTCCAGAATATTTAAACTCCATAAAGTCTCACACAGAGGACAGAGATGTCACATTAAACCATACAGCGCTGTGTATTTGACACGGAAAGAAAACCTTTCCACAGAAAACTTGTGGCCAGTTACAAAACTTTTTGTCGTAAGGTGGCTGCTTGGCACCCCTAGTTGAAACTCACAGCAATCTCAAGTCATTATTATGCAGATCCTCTAGCTGTTGGGACATTTTGTCGGGGAATATAAGTGGCAGCCGTCCAGTATCTCCAAAATTCTGTGTTGACTGTCACACCTGTAAATTTGTGGCAAAGCTGTAATTTTCAAGATGGATATAATGCTGAGAGATTCCAAGCTGCACCTTCTACAGGTGCAGGATGAAGTGGAAGAAATTAATTGTTTGTAGGGTGTCCCAAGTTGTTTGTACGGGTCACTGTGACTGAAGCTTTACCTTCCAGACTGATTGATGTCACCGACTGCTTCTTATCTGCTATTGAGGAGGGAGCAATAACTTTTTTCTGGGTTTAGAGAGATTTTTGCCCCCCGATTAAAAAAAAACAAAAAACAAATAATAATTAAAACTGAATTTCATTTTTACTCAGGTCATTTTTATCTGCTATTACAAAAAGGCAGAAACAGAGGAAACCTGTATTGTATTAGGTTTTTGGGGGATAAGTGGCACATCATAATATCACACACAGCGAGTCGCATCATTTCACACTGAGTGTCATCGAATCCCTCGCTCTAATCCTGCTGGAGTAAAACCTCCACTATTTCCTCCTGAGACTCGAGTCTGACTCTGTTGTGACTTTTCAATTTGTCTTCACCATTTAGAATTAGTGGGACCTCAGGGAGTGTGAGGTGTGCAGGTACAAGTGACCTGAAGCATCACAGAGATTATTGCTTTGATCTTCTTCACTCAAAATGCACAAACAGTTTCATAAAATAACTCTTCAACAGACGTTCTGATCTGTTTACACTGTGACTGAAGGTTTATTTATGTTGTTGCTCTTTGTTCACATTTAAATGTAAAACCTCAGGTCAGTTTTATTAGGATGAAGCATATCGTGCAGAAGAATTATAAAGGTCAATTATTCAGTAATAGTTAAATCCTTTTTAAGAGGTTATGAGTTACAACTTGTGTGTTTGTTATTACAATATGAAGCTACTGCTGCAGGAGTCTCGGATCAATGGATTCACACTTTCACTGCACAGAGTAACTCACAGGAAATGAAAGATAAAACATCTTTTATTTGTTTCTACTAATAAATGCTAAAACATTTGTTTTTTTTCTTTGATCTATAAACAGATACTGTAAGAACAGCACCGCCCACCTTCACCATCTCAGTACCTTTGGTTGTGATGACCTCTGTAAGGCAGCAGCGTAGCGTGTGAGACTTGGCATCCTTTTGTGGCAGGAGACACAGCAGCAGTATTCGTGCTACGCAGCGGAGGAAGGCCATCTCTGAGTCTGGACTGACCAAACAGGGATGGAGCGGAAAAGGCCGAGCAACATCCTCCGGTCTTTGTGCACACGTTAGAAAAACAGAGATAGATGAGTATTAATCACTTCATAAGCTTGATGTCAAATCTTATAATTTGAAATAACCCCCTATCAAACACTTCCATCATTATTCATACTATAGCTAAGATTAATTTCTGTGAATCTTAGTAAAATAACAGATCAGACAACCAGACGTCTCTGTAGTGTGATCAAAGTCTCGCCTGACTAGTCTAAATAATAAAAAGAGATGACGTGTGAATCACCACTTTGTGTGTGTGTGTCTGTGTGTGAGATGCTTAAGGGAGTTAGCGTGAAGAATTCTGGTGCCATTCATGCTGCACTAAATTGCAGTAATTTGACTCCATCGATGTGCATGAAATTACAGCGCTGGGTCTGAAAACTGACGAGGACAGAAATGTTTTCAACAGCAAATCAAACAGTGAGTCATACCAGGACCAAAGGAAGTTGAGAGGCTTGATGTTATAACACGTTAGCTTACTGGATTCCCCTTGTTTGTCACCATATAAACAGGGACCGAAAAGCATGCAACTACTACAGGGATACTAAGTGTGCATCTGTGTACCTTGCAGATGCAGCCTTGAGGTCAGTGAAGTGGGAATGAAGGATGCGGATGCTGTCGTTACACACAACGGTGACAAGGTCAATGTCAGCAAGTCTGGATCTCAGCTGACCAATCATCTGCCACCAGTCCTCCAGCAGCATGGAGTACAGCTGACCCTCATCACGGCTCAGAGGACTGTACCAAGACAGGATGTAGTCTCTGTAGGCATAGTCAAACACTGGGGGGGAGACGGAGGAGAATCACAACATAGGGTGCGTGACACAGAAAACTCAAGGCATATTTATTGGACACTAAAGAGATTCTGAGTGAACCTTTAGGGCGCATCCCTACATGATTAAAACACGAGGGCAAGTTGAAAACAGTAAAAAAAACACCCAAAGACTGCATGTTATTGTCCTTAGCAACGGCTCTGGGACAAAATCAGACCAGTACCCTGCAGAGTTTCTGTTCCAAAAGAGTCTTTAAAAAGATAAAAGGGTGGTGCTGGTGGAGTCTAACTCAGAGTCAGCTGATGAAAAATCACAAGATTTAATAGTTTCTATATAAGAATCCATTAAACGGTTAACATTTCAATTTGTTTATAAATATGAGTGTAAATCAGAACCTTTGTTGTTCTGGTTGGAGACACTCTGGTTTATTTCTGAATACGACTTTTTGAATAAACTCTTCTGTATCACACTCTGCTTGGCTCCAGCATTGTTTTTCTTTTATTAAACAAGCTGAATGAAACACTGAAAACACATTTTGAACTGGATTTCATTTCCTTTAAACCCAGATGAAGCAGAGGCAAGATATAAAAGAGGCGGGTCATCAGGCCCTCAACATGATGACTCACAAAGACACAAAAACACACCTTTGATAAGTGTTAACTACAGCTGACAGGAGGAAATCTGAGAATCTGAGGAAGATGCAGAGACGTGCTCAAATTTACACTCATATAACACACAGTCCAGTCTCACAAATAAGATCTACAGGTACCAGAGCTGTTAGCTACTCAAATATTACCACAAATATATATAAACTAAATAATAAATCTGGCTATAATATTTCAGTTAACACTAATACTACACATTGTGTGTGGACCTTCTCTCTGTGATTCACATAAGCATTTATGGGGTGGCTGTGGCTCAGTGGTTAGATACATACCGGCTTACATATCAAGTTGCGTGAATACCTTGTAGTGTGAAAGCTCTTTGAGTGTTCTGAATGACTAGAAAAGCGCTATACAGATACAGGACATTTACCATTTACACTTTTGCTCAGTTGTATTTGGTGTCAAGCCTCTTCTACTCTGAAGCATCACAGAATAACAAACTGTTGCATCTGCAGTGAGCAGGTTCTGGTCCACACACACAACAGGAAACCTTGTGAAGCCTGCAGGCACCGTCATGATGATGATGATGACTCAGTAGAAATACAGGGTACAGTTGTACAGGGTTTATTGATGGTTTAAATAAAAATGTAAACTTCCGGTGCTTTTATCGAGTTTCTTCTTTGTATTTCATGTGACATTTTTGGGAACCTTTTAAATGACTGCTGAGTATAAGAGTAATTTAACAGAATATAATTTCTCTAGTTTTATTATGGACTTTTACAACTGTGGTTTCCAAAGTTGGGGTCAGGACTCCACTGTGGGCCATGAGATGCCACAAGGAGGGTCATGAGATTGACCTCAGTTTAAAAATCAATGCTAATGTTGCATTTCTGTTATACATGTGGCGGGTGATTGAGATTTTAGTCATAAATGCACAAAAAAACTGTCTGATGTTGGTGCAGTTGGTAAATAATACTGCACCAAGAAGGTCCTGAGTTCAAACCCCAACTTATCAGTTTACTGAGACAGCAGGTCCTGATGATATCATCACATGATCCAGATGTTGACCAGAGACTTTCTCAAATCACACAGGCTGAACAAATACTCTTATTATAGAGTGCAAATGTTTGTGTAACTGAGTATAAATCTTGGAGCCATCTGCTACTTGGCAGGCCCACTGATCCACCGACAGTGCACGTACACGCGTGTCTCCTAATCGAGCCTCTCACTGATGAGACGTGTGGGAGAGATCAGTGAGGTTTTGGTGACAGAAGCTAAGCTTCCATCAGTCAGCAGTTTTCTCAATAAACACATTCCCCCACTGACAGTCTGAGTCATCACATGATGAAGGATGTTCTGATGCTGGAAACTAAAGAACCAGAACTCTTGCTGAAAATGGAGACCGCTCTGTAACAGCTGTGCAGGCGTTATAGTTTCAAACTCCTCTTCTATGAACAAGCAGCTCTGTTGTGTGAAGAGGATAAAGGATTTCAACTCAAGCAGCAAGAGTTACAAAACCACAGTGTGAAAAGGATTCCTTTCTTCTTTTATACAGCAAAACAGAATGTCCTGTTACAACAAAAATTTCATGAAGGATAAAGTTTTTTACATTCCCACTAACATCAACTTGAGTCTGGGATTTTTCTGCATCCTCCTGTTGTGCTCGACTTTTTTATTTTAATGAACTGGTGGGTTTTTTAATGGAAGGACAAAATATTAAACATTAAAAGGAAGAAGCTATCCAGCATTTAGGCAGTAGATTTCAACCTACATTTGACTTTCAAAACACTGAAGGCATCTGACTGTCATGGATGTGATCTGCTCCATGTGTGACAACTGCTGTTTTCAAATGTCAAGAAACTAAATCTGTTGTGTTAAAAAAAGGATCACAAATTTTCATGCACAGGTGAAAACAGCATGACATAAAAGAGCTCCAGAGAAAGGTGATTCATTACCTTCCTTCAAGGCTTTGTCCATGTTGTGTGACACCACCACTCTCCTGCTCTGACCGGACTCCTGGACTGGCACCAGAAACCGACCCTGAAGATCAACAAAAGCAACAGATCATTTCTCTCTAATCTCAGACAGAGACGCAAAGTGCTGCAGTCAAAAAACACACATAGAACCAAGAAAAACAAAAGATGGGAGAATAGAGGTCTGAAAGCTGTGATGCTCACTAAGGATGCCCAAATTTGTCACAGCTCATGTAACACGTCAACCCAGACAAATGTCTGTGACAAGCATCCTCAGATGTCAACATCAATAAGTCATCAGCAACCAGCGGCAAAAGGATGCAGCTGAGAAGCAGCCAGCTGCAGAGACGCAATCATTTTTCAAAAATAATTCATTTATTGTATGAGTGTGTAGTTTGAGTTTGTGTGCTGATACAAGGCTCTAAATCTAGCAGCATGACTTTAACTTATTAATTATAGATCAAGATTGAGAAGATGCTAAAAACAGAGAAAGATAAAAACATGAGAGAAGGTAGAAATGTCCAGCCAGTGAGCTCATGTGATAAAGGGGGTTGTTACCTGGTGTTAGAGTGTTTAAAAACAGAATGTGTGCTACCAAACATGCTCTGAAAAGGATGAGTTTGATGAGAGGGTACCAGCTTCCTACCATGAGCTTGTTAAAGAAGTCCAGGCGTGAAGCTGACTGCCTTCTGTTTCTATCAAAGCAGCTGACTTTAAGAGGGCTCTTCCGGACCAGCAGAACGAAACTCCCAGCCAGGAAACATAGTAAGGCAAATGAAACATAGATGAACAGCTTCAAAAAGAAAGAGGTGAGCGTCAGGCCTCCCCAGGCCAGCTGAAACGTAACTGCTGCCACCACGCCCAGGCAGAAAGCCGGGATGAAGTGGAAATTAGATCCGCCGGTGGAGTCAGATATGGGCTCCTCTTCTTCTCCGGGACTGCTACTCCCTCCAGCCATCGGCGTAGTGGTCGTTGAGGGGGTGGACATGCTGCGACCTCACCATCCATATATGTGTCACTGCTTATTGGGCTGCAATTTTGGTCCCTGCTGTTGGTAAACAGTGTACTAGAGACCTGAGTCCAGGAAGAGGCATCCCCGCTCGGACATCTCATCGAGCCGCGTCCTTGTGTTTTCCACGCTTCATCGACCTGAACAACAACAAGCTCTGAGCTCCATGAGCCTCTGACACAACACTCCCAACAGGAAGGTCACCAAGGTTGTCTCAGAGTTGGAAACCCAGAGAAATGACCAGAGTGATGGCGCGAACCACCGTCACCTTGGAAACGGATAAGACAGGCTTAGTAAATGCTGCTAACTTTCTGTGCTAGCATTAACCAAGTAATAATATAAAATATCATTTCACTTTCTGTAAGATACACAAAGTGCATAATTTCCTAGCAAAACAATTTAGAATAGTTTATAGTCACCAAGACAGTTAACTAACTAGCTTAGTAACCAGTTCGGCATCAGCTAACGTTAGCTCGCTCACCTATCGGTAAAAAAAATAATAATAATTTCTAGCTTTCCACGCAGTAACAAGTTTACCTGAACACCTCCGACTGTTCCCCACAAGCGACCACGAGTTAATAAATACCGACTGCACCGAGAGGTCAAAACAAGTAAATATTATTTTCCGTGAGCTCCTGCTGACGGAGACTCTCTCTCTCTCTGAACGTGAAGGGCTCTCAGCCAATGAGCGTTCGCGTTCGCCGCTGATGTTGCATACGTTTTAAGTCTTCCGACAGTTTGGGGGGACGGGGTTCTGGTGTGAGTACACTTACTGGGGTACTGAGAGAGGTTCCGCCCAACATGACGGCTAACCGCGTCACTTAATCAAGCGCACCATCAGATAATGGCTTCGTTTCTGTGACGGCAGATTTTTCTGTCAGACAGCCGATAACAAAGGCGCCATTCAATCTCAGTACAGATGAATGTTTTTACAGCCAGCTGACTTGTTACAAATAATCCCGATCCAGTAGAAAATGTCTCGCAGATTACTTTCTCAGTAATACAAATACGTTTTAGAAAATAAAAGCACCAGGCTTTTATTTTGTAGAGCGCAAACTGGAAGATTTGGAGCCTCAGCCAGGTAATAAAATAAACGACGATGCATCGTTCATAATGATGATAGAGAGGAAACATATATTCAGAAGAGTTAAGCACATACTTTAAATATCAGATTGAGAATTGAACAATGACATAAAATGACTGCAGACTTTGTGGATGCAATAGTCCACATCCTGTGATCACTCTGCCAGACAGTCACAAGCACTTGTGCAACATTAATTATGCAGCTGCATAACATCGACATTTTAAAAAGTGACATAAGTGACTATTTCACAATTTTCCTAATGCATCAAAGTTTATGTTAGAGCAAAATTAATTCTGTCATGAATTAAACTGGAACAAAACTGGAGAGGGCTTTATGTGAAGGTTGTGAGCACGCCAATATAATTTTTTTTTAAATATATCTAAATCATTGCGTAAGAACTGCCCTATGTAGCAAAAAGACAAATGTTCATGTAAAACCTTGCTGACAGGTGACCTCTGACATCATTTAAGTAGATAAATAAATTGTACAGTGATTTTGTTAGACTCTGAAGGGAAAATAAGAAATGTAAAACTAAACTGACAGCACCAATAAGACAAACAGAAATCAACTTATTATAATCTAAGATTAACCCTAACCCTAACATGAAAAGAACAGTGAGAAGTTTTATTTTGTAAATCATCCATGTTTTATTAAAAGAGATAAGACTGTGATAAAAAAAATAATAATAATAATTTTTTTGCAAATATAAAATAACTCCAGGCAAGTTCAATTTAGTAACAAGATGACGATGGAAATGTGAGCGTTTATAGAAAAAAATTCTACAGTCCATGTTTGTTGGGAATGTGAGAATAAACTTCTTAAAGATTCTGTGGCATGGCCGCATGCACACACACACACACACACACACACACACATGTTTGTTTTGCTATCCTTATGGGGACCGTCCATTGACTTCCATTGATTTTAGTAATAATAATAATAATAATAATAATAAAATAATAAAACTTTATTTATATAGCACCTTTCACAGATAAAATCACAAAGTGCTTCACAATTGATTCAATAAAACAGCATAAACAGTAAAAAGATAAAAAGAATAATAATCACACCAAAAGTCCAGTCAACCAAAAGCTCGCCCAAATAAAAGTGTCTTCAGCTGCCTTTTAAAAGAATCAACAGTGTCAACCTCACGAAGGGGCAAAGGTAGGGCATTCCACAGATTTGGAGCCACGGCCTGAAAGGATCGATCTCCTCTGGTTTTAAAACGAGTTTTTGGAACCATGAGGAGGTTCTGGTCTGAAGATCGGAGCGAGCGACCAGATATGTACGAGTGAAGGAGATCACAAATATATTTTAGAGCCTGCCCATGCACGGCTCTGAAGGTCAAAACGAGAATTTTAAAATCAATTCGAAATTTAATGGGAAGCCAGTGCAGAGAAGACAACACTGGCGTGATATGTGACCACCTGCTGGACCCGGTTAAAAGTCTTGCAGCAGCATTTTGGACTCGCTGAAGACGATCAATAGCATTTTTGTTAAAACATGTAAAAAGAGAATTACAATAATCTAGTAACGTAGTAAAGTAATAAAATCTAGTACAGGACCTCTAGTACAGGTCTAGTACAATAAAATCTAAAGTAGTAAAATCTAGTAAAGTAACTAGATTTATACCTAACCCAAACCCTTTTCCTAACCTTAACCATTACTGATCTATAACTAACCCTAAGACTAACTAAAACTCTATTCACACCATACCTATAAACCTAACCCCTAACCCTAAAAAGGGGAGTCCCCCTCATGGGGACCAGGCTTCGGTCCCCACAAGAACCCTCGGACCCCAGAAAGATAGTAAAAGTCAGGAAACGGGTCCTCAGGAGGTCAGAAATACAAACCCACACACACACACACACACACACACACACACATCAGATTTCCATTTTCTCCTTTAAAACAGACAGCTGTGTTTTCATACTTCCTCTTGCAGCATTCACATCTCAAAATCAGGCAACAAGCTTCTCACTTCCTCCCTTGTTTTTATTAGGTAACATATCAAGCTACAGCTCATTCTTCTTTTACACTTGTAGTAAAGTTTATGCTTTTTTAAACAATCTGTTTAATATTCTGCAGAGTTAGAGGTTGCCACCAGATACAGTCTGATAAAGATTATTTGTTATCAGGAGTTTGTCAGCGAGTTCTGTCTGAGAGTGTTTTTAGTTTGGATATTATTCCACTATAATCATCACTGCATGTCTGAAAGCTGAGTTAAAAAGCCAAAAGTATGTGGCCACAAGAGTTCATCTTAAAAAGGCAACTGGACTCATTGTTGTCATTTTGAAGATGTCCAACCTTTAATCTAAAAACATCTAAATAAGAAGAAAGGATCCGGTTGGATTTTTGAAGATGAACTCGAGTGACGGTCGTGACCTGGACAACTGAGAGTCTACACAAACTTCCTTTTAGGAACATCAGTGGGGTCACCAATCAGATCCACCTTGTAGTCAACTGGTCTGAGCTTCATGATGGTGGTCTTCAGCGAGTACCACCACCCTCTCCAGGGATACCACACAATACCATCATCTGTTGAAGCACTGTAGTGCCCCTTGGAATAGTACACTCCATTGAGATGGGCAGAGTGGCACCTGGAATCAACAGGAAATAGAAAATAAATGTCTGTTTCTGTATCTACATCTATGTGGATCTTAATCTGGATCTCTTTAACAGTAGAGCTCGTACTTGTTGAACCACCAGCCTCCTTTGTCTTCCTGAGCACAGTTTCCTTTGTAGTTGTCATTGTCTTGGTCGAAGGTGCTGAACTTCATCCTCTGGTGACTGGCCCACTCTGACTCTGGAACCTGAGGACTTCCAGACAAAGCATCTCCAGCTGTCCCTTCATAGGCTCCAAAGGTGAGTCGGTAGTGGTCCTAAAGAGAAAACAGCAACTTGTAAATGGCATGTACTTGTATAGCACTTTACTCAGGTCCTATGACCCCCAAAGCGCTTCACACTACAGTATGTCATTCACCCATTCACACACACACTCACACGTTTGGTGATGATGAACTACACACATGTTTGTAGCCACAGCTGTCCTGGGACACACACTGACAGAGGCGAGGCTGCCAGACACCGGCGCCACCGGACCCTCCGACCACCACCAAACAGGCACAGTGGGTTAAGTGTCTTGCCCAAGGACACAACGGCCAGGTGATCTTTATCTCTGGGCAGAGCAGGGATTTGAGCCAGCGACCTTCCGGTTGCCAGATGACCCGCTCTACCCGCTCTACAGCCGCTGTATGAACTTAAAACATCCATTTACTTTATCCCATTCATAGTCGCGCAGGGTTACACCTGGACAGGTAACCAGTCCATCACAGGGTCACATAGAAACAAAGAAAACCATCGCACACACTAATTTACAGTAACATGTATGTTCTTGGTCTGTGTAGGAACCTGGAGAACATGCGGATTCAAACCCTTCTTGCTGTAAGGCGACAGAGCTAACAAACAGTGCCTTCTAAAAGAGTGTTTGCTAAAATAGCTCAAAGTAACCACTACACTTCAAAAGATACCAGAATTTAAATATCATAGTGTGACTTTTTACTTGGATTTGAACATTTTTCCTCTAATCAGCGTTTCTATTGCAGACCTCCTAACTATCCCTTAAACTGTGTAAAAAGAAGATGCAAAAACATTTAGACTCAAGAAGAAAAAATACTTTCACTGTGTAAATCCTCTTTCTATAAGACATGCATTTGTATTTTTTTTAAAGGTGTCAGTCTTTCAGGATTTTCACCTTTTCATCTGCCACACTGAAGTTCTTATACTCAGCAAAGCGTTGGTGACCATCAAAGTCTTCCAAGTTGATTTTCAGCAAATAATTCCCTGAATAATGAGAGATAAAACAAAAGAAAAGTTTAAAGCAGCGATTACTGAAGTTTTTTATTGTCCACTTGATGGCAGCAGTACAACATGCTGAAAGCTGACTTTTCATACACCAACAACATTTAGTACAACAATAGAATGTTTATGTTTTTTTATGGTTGTTAATTAGAGGAGCATTTCTATGAAAATAAAACAACAACCTTGTGTTGTGATGTGATGCAGGTTTTCATTTCCAAGCCAAAATTCACCTCTCATGTCTCCAAAGCCATTCCTGTACTCTTCCCAAGACCTGATGGACAGACAGACAGACAGACAGACAGACAGACAGACAGACAGACAGACAGACAGACAGACAGACAGACAGACAGACAGACAGACAGACAGACAGACAGACAGACATGGGTTTAGAGTTTAAAAGATTTCATTATTTTGAACAGAAACTTATCAGGTAACACACCTGTTAAATATCTCAGTTCCATTGACCCGCCTCTGTATAACCGTCCAGCCTCCTCCTTCGGTCATGTCACAGTACACGTTGACGTCTTTTAGGTTGCCTCTGAGTTTGATTCTGTACAGACCGCTGAGTTTGAAGCCAGCGGTAAAGACCTGGGAGCAGTCTAACACAGAGATATCACAGTTCATAAATCTCTATAAGTCTGTAATAATCTGAGTATCTTAGATGGTGGCTCTAACCCGAGAGCTGTGTGTTCTGGATCTGATTGTCTCCAGCTTCCTTTGTGTTGCCAGGTTGGTTCAGCAGCTGTAATCTGCGTAGACGGACCTCTTGTTTCTGAAGCTGACCCTCCAGAAGCTTCTCCTGCTGCTTCAAACGAGTCACTTCCTCACGGCAAATGTCTGACGCCTGCACACACGTTTAAAAAGATGTATGCAACTTTATTCTTCGTCTCACTGATGTAGTCAAGCTACATTATTATCGAGACCCAATTAATTTAGATTGACACATTATTTGTCTAGTTGAAAGCTGTGCCAGAAAGGACTCAGAAAACTCTGAAATATCAGGGACGACTTTAACAGTTAAAGATAAAAAAAACTACAACTGAAATATCTGAACAAGTTTAAAGATCATTTATAATCTAAAACATCTGCAGTTTATAGTTAAAAAAGTAAAACTATCAGCCTTGATTTGTCAGATAAACAAACTTACACTCAGGAACTGGATGAATCCTGCTGCGACGATCAATCCTGTCATCAGGAACATGATCAGGTCGCTCAATCTTTAAAACACAAGAAGAGAAGAAGTCAACAAAAAGACTGACGCTCTGCTGAGTTTGGAGTTACCTGTCTGATTTCAGCCCAGGAGGACGTGTGCTGCATCATCTTCCACATCTGGAGTAAAAACAAAGGAACACCTCATGAAATGCCTGATTCTTTACGGTAATAAAATACACCAAATATTCAGGAAGTACTCAGAACAGATGTGTTCTTGTCCAAATCAGCCACACTTTTAGAAAAATATGGCTAACGTTGACGTAAACAGCAGATTAATATTTGAACACAAGATGCAGATGTTCCAATAAAAGAACTTCTCACAGCTGCTTTTTGCTGTTCTGGATTTGCTCATTCTGTTGTGTTTCCTATCCATCATGTTCTGATCAGGATATTCTCTGTACTCAAGTGGTCATTTCACTGATTCAGAGATTATGTAATTTGTAATAAACGTTGTAAGTGGCTTCATGCAGCTGAAGGTCAGAGCAGAAGGAGACCGTCTGAGTGCAGAGAAAAACTGGCTCCATAATCGTGCTGTTAATCTGAAGCAGAAGGATGGAAAGTTCCACTTCATGGGAAAGTCAAGTGCAAATTTAAGAAGGTGTTTAAAATCCATGTTAAGCACCAGAATGATGCTATCAGGAATGTTCTGTCAAAGTTTAGGGAGAAGGGCTGCACAGTGGTGCAGATGGCAGCACTGTCGCTGTGCAGGAAGAAGGTTCAAGTCTCAGCTGGGGGGGTTTCAGCAGGAGTTTCTATGTTCTGCTTATGGAAGACATGCATGTTAGAAACTGGACAGCATAAATCAGGACCGGCCCTGAGATGCATGGTTGAACCTTACAGGACCAGCCTTCCTGTTTCAAGTGATAGTTTCTCTCTTGTGGTCTCCAGAACTTTAACTTAGATTTCCTGTCTTTGTTTAATTTTTGTTGTTCTTTGAAGTCCTGGAAACCCCCACCAAGCTGAGACATTCAAATTTAATCAAACATCAATTGGAAGATGACCTCTTCACAATGAAACCCAGACGACCGAGTGTAAGTGAATGCAGCACCTGCTGTTCTACCAGCAGATGGTGTTCAATATCCAGTCACATGATCCAGGTTTGTCAACATTGTGCAGATAATATTATAATAATCAATCAGATGTTTAAAATTGTTATATTTTACTTTTTCAAACTGTTTTTGCCCAAAACTTTTTTGGTACTATGATACATCAGTAAAAAGATAACCAACCATAATTCTATCTTTGGTTCTTATCTTTATCACTGCAGTGTCTCAAATCTTTTTGCAGATTAAAATTTTATTCTAATGAGGGTTAAAAGCTCATTCAGCTGATCACTCAACACTTTTTCATTAATCAATAATTAATTAAAGCGATTGATAGTAAAAGTGAACAACTGGCATTGTATTTTGACAGATTTTGATTTTATTTAGGTTTATGGTATCCACTCAGTTTATTAGAATTTTTATTATAATTTTTGCAAAAACTAGATTTTTTTCTTAAGGTTATGAGCCTTTTACATGTGCCATTTGTTTCAATATCTGTGACCCTACCTGACCCCCCCAACAAAGATGTTTCAGACATGCCACTGTATATTCTTTCTTTTCCCATCTGGGTTCATTCAACAGACCTCCAAATATGAACGTTTTCATCCTGTAAACACTGTAACACTGAATTTGTATTTATTTTGTCATTTTTAATGCAAAAAATGTAAAAATAACTTTCTATAAGGGTAGAACATTTTTATAGATTGTTCTTATGAGTATCTAAACATTATACATGTTTAAGTAATGTTAAGAAAATGTCCAGATCTTTAAAACAGAACTCAAACTCTGCTTACATGGTTCACAAAGACATGATAAGAAAGGTCACAGAAATCATACAGATGTCGACAAAACCGCTGTTACCGTTTCTTTAAAGAAAAGCAAATTGTCACTGAAATAGCCTGAAAATGACAAAAGTAATACAAGTTTACTGAGAGTTACTAATAAAATAAAATTAGACATTGTTTTTCAATTGTGGTTCAACAGAATAAATTTCAAAAAACAAATTAAGGAAAGTGAGTTGGACATGAGAAAAGATTCAAAATAATTTGACCAGGAACTTGTAAAACTGTTCTGAGTGCCTTCAAGCTTTTCAACAAATATCCATCCTGTTTAAAGGAACAAACAGGATCTTGGGTAGTTTAGTATCACTGTGTGCACCACACTGAACATGGACCAGATAAAGCAAAGACCAGATCTGAGGAGCTTAGAGAGAAGATGTTATCTCCATGTTAAAGGTAAAAACTACTACACCAAGCAGCTTCCTGTTATTGTGATCACAGCTGATAATATTATTTAACAATATAATGTTGATGGGGCTGTAGCAAGGTGATGTCCAGGATGTGGAAACAAGAGATACAAGCCCAGGTTGATCAGCTGGAGAGAGAGAGAAAAGAGCTGATACAAGGTGTCTCTAATCTGAGCGAGTTAAACTGAAATCTTAAGACTATCAAGGCACTCGGAAGTGAAAGGTGCTGCTCAGCGTTAGACACAGATCACGGTAAATGAACTAACATCATTTCTGTGTTAAATGTATTTTATTAGAGACAAATGAGATTTGTTCTATATGTTCTATAGCTCTGAGGTGGAAGCAGACACAGAATGGAAGATGAATTGATCCACTGATGAGTATCAAACGTTCAGACCAACTACCAGGTTCGTACTTTCATGTTTTATGTTACTGAGTTCTGACAGACTTTATGATCCATTAGATTCAGTGTGGGAACAACATCAACACAGAAATCATTGTACAGTCTGTGATTATTGGAAGTGTTTGCTCAGATTTCTCCGGTGAGTTGATGTGATGTTCTCCTCTAAGATCTCTTCACGAATCCGTGATCCTGCAAAACACAGTGTCATTTATCATCAGCTTTACCTCTTCAGGCAGTGCTGGAACTCCCTATAATTACATGTTAAAAGAGTCAAAGTCTTCAAAGAGATATTTCTATACACTGGCTTGAAATGGAGGATGAGGAAAAATCATAAATATTTGGGTTCTTCTAAAAACTTAATTGGATTTTAGATTTTTTTATTTATCTTGAAGTGGGGATTTTGTGGAGTTCTTATAACAGGCAGTATTTTGTGTGTAATAGACTCTGACCAGAGCATTTACAGACTGAAGAATCAGGGAGAAATTCTCATTGACAAGTTCAGCCAACTGTTAAACTTGGGTCAGTTCAAAATCTGAAATTTAACTCCAATCCCAAAAATAAATAAATAATGAGCTAAAAAAAAAAATATCAAAAAAAAAAAATATATATATATATATATGACATTTCTTTGCCATCAACAGGTTATTCTTTAGGTAACACATGCCAGGTAACACAATTAACCTCACCCTGTAGACCAACAGTGTCACCAGTGCAAATAACTATAAACTTCTATGTAGATTACAGTCAGTCCTGGTCCTCAAAGACCACATGTAGCTTCACATGTTCACATGTAACTTCTTCTTCTTCACATGATCCATCTTTAACTGATGTTTGTGGACCACATGGTGAACTGTGTTGACAGACAGTGAAATCTGGACATATTCTTTAATCCATTCGCCTTATGTGCATTCCCACAATGCTCTGCGCCAACCGGCAACATCCGATTTGTTGTTTTGATGGTAGACAGCTTAGAGAATAGTGTGCTCCAGTTGGGTTTTATCAGAATTTAAGGTGAGTTGAAAGTTTCATTTACGCAAATAGCTTGATTAAGATAGTTTTCAATGTTTTTGACACGCTTCCTAGTGGTGAAATATCATAGACTGTCCACAAACACCTGAATTAGCCGTGACTCGGCAGGCTGGGCTTGCTTAAGTTTCTGGATGCAGGTTACATGTAGTTTATTGTTATCTTAGTGGTAATATACATCTTTTTTAAAGTTAGGGTTGCCGTTGATGTTCAGATCCCTTCGTATCTTGTCCTCCCAAAGTCGTCTTAGTTTAGATTGCTTCTCCCCTTTTGGGAACCTGTAGTAGCTTCTTTATATGCTCTGAACTTTATCTAGACCTTGTCTGTTGCCACAGTTTGGTGCAGCACATCTTGAACCCAAGTTTTCAGGCTTTTGCACACGAATTCTCATCTCTCTACATTGAAAACGTACAAACCGGATGTTGCCGGTCGGCGCCGTGCATTATGGGATATTCGCATGTGGTGAATGCAGTAATGTTCAGTAAAGAATCATGTCCATTTAATGTAGTTTGACCTTTCACCTTTTCACACAGCGTTCCCTTTTACTCTGAATCTTTTAATTTTTTTCACTTTGTTCTACAATATTTAGATGTGTTGAATTACAGATTTGTGAAATTATGCCCATCTTTATATCTGAGAGGCTCTGCCTTGCTGAGATGTTCCTATTTATACTAAGTCATGTTACTGAGCTGTTGGTAATTAAACTAATAAGTTGTCAAATGTTCCTCCAGTTTTTTCTGTTCCAGATTTTTGAGACGTCTTACTGCCATTAAATTCAAAATGAGCTCATATTTTCTGGCAAACAATACAATTTTCCAGTTTCAACATCTGATGTGGAGTTTATTTTCCAGTGGGAATAAATTATGGCTTAAATCACTGAATCCAGTTTGTATTTATAGTTTACACAGTATCCCATCTTTTTTAAATAAAAAAAAAAATCAAATAATTAAAGCTATAGTGCGTAACTTCTGTCGCCCCCTAGCGGAATTTTGCGTTATTACAACAATGAAGCTGGCGCTTCCATATGACGTACGCCCACCTGTCCCCCCCCTCCCCCACCCTCGTTCCCCCAACCGCTATCCCTCTGCCGCTGTGATTCATGATTCCACAACATTTTTATTCTGTTTGAATAAGGACAGCTGTTGAAAAAAGATGGACTCTTCGGAAGAGGTAATTATTGTATTTTTTATTTATTTTCCGCAGAAACGCAAATAGCTTATTACAAACGGGAGACAAGGTGCCTGCTAATTTGTAACTGACAGGTTAGTGAATGATCTCCTGCTAAGAGACTCTCCGCTCGTCCTCCCCCTCCCTTCTTGTTGTGATGTAAAAGACGTAATTTCCTGCGCGCCAGCGTGGGAATGTCGCCGGTCGACACACAAAGTAAAAATGATATATATTGAAAAATACCGTGAGATGTTTGAGGCTTAATCTGCATTGTGTCATCTCCTCTAATAGTGGCTTGGCTGAAACGGACATTCACGGACATGTAAAAGTTACGCACTATAGCTTTAAGTCAATAAATCAAAATACTTCCCCGAGTCTTACATACAGAACATATCTGAACCTTTGAATTCCACAGTTTTTACAGTGATTATGTCATGTTACCTTTGGTGTCTGTCGTTTTCTTCAGCGGCGAGATTTCAGGATCATCTGGTTGAACATCATCTGATTTCTTATAGTAATACGGTTGATCAGGTGGTCCAAACCTCTTCAAGTAAACACACCACACATTTACACTGCTATGGTTGTTCTGCTTGTCTCAATAATTCAGTCATTTTTAATACATGAGCATAAAGTACCTTGTCAGGCCACATGAAGCTCACAAAGAGAATGATGGGCAGTCCAACAACAAAGACGTAGACGCCCATGAGCCAGGGACGTTGGTGAATAGACAGCATGATGCTCTCAATGAAACCAAGCTGAAGGTTAATGAGACAGAGACGGTTCAGATGTTTCATTCAACAGCAGCAGAAATAAATACAAATAATTCAATTAAAATAAAAGTGCAGATGTGTCTAATAGCTATGATGTAAAAACTGAGAAGAAAACTCTTACATCTTCTGCAGCAGAAGCTGGAGTCACCAGCATTAAGAGCAGCAGGACAAAGTTGGTCTCCATCTATAAAACACGACTTACTCACTTTAACATGTAAAAGAACTTAAACTGTATGAAGGAAAGACACTGCAGAGACGACAGACAATGATGGAAAGAGCAGGAAAGTCCAAAAAAAGATTTTTTTTTGTGAGAAGGAAAATATAAAGAGTAAAAAGTGAAGAGTCAAAGAAAAGAAATAAAAAGGGAGAGCGGGTAAGAGGAAACTGTCAAAGATCAAAGCAAATAATTTTTACCTTTTTAACGCAGCGTTTCCTGAAGCCACTTCCTGATAATCTTAAAGTGGAGCTGGACTTTGGTCCTGAATCACTCACTAACCTGACTGTAGTTACAGAGTTACCACATTAGACAGATCTCACACACACACAGTAATCACAGTAAATGCTTGGACCAGGATGAAAACATACTTGGATTTATTGTTTTTCAGTCAGTGTGAATAAAACCTGCCTGACAGGAACAAGTGAAACATTATTGATCTAAATTTGAGAAAACGAGCCTAAATGAGCTCTTTAAAACTCTAAACATTAAACAGCTTCTCTGATTTTTCCATTTGTGCTCAGTCATCCATGGAAGTACCGTTGAATAGATTACATAAAAACTGACAACATTAAAACATTGAACATATGTAAACAAGTATTACTATTAAAAATAAAGTGCAGCTACACCTAGTTGGCTGTAAATTTGAGGGACTTTCTGTTCAGGATGCTTATTTCTCCAAAACAGCTTCCAGCAGTCAGAACAGCCAGCTGGGTGACTCCATCATCCCCCACCACTGCCAGGCGATGGTTGATGGATGGACGGACGGATGATGGACCAGCCACACCACAACATTTCTCATCTGGAGTTCATCAAAACAAGCCCTTTAACAGAAAAATACACACAGCAACATGTGATTCCACACGGACTTTTCTGAAACTCCGTTAGCTTCAGAGATGATTTTTGTTTTCCCCGTCATGCTAGTTGTAGTAACAGAGTAAATCTATTCCCGTCTCTGAAAATCTGAAGCCTTCTGTGTTATTTTCTGCACAAGAATGTCATAAAAAATGTGTGCTGGCGCAACGTGCTGGGCATGAGCAAGCTGGCAGACAAATCCTTAACAGGTCAGTGTCTCTAATAAACATATTCAGTTTAATGGAAAACATATGCCTCACAATGAACAGAAGTAAATACACTCTAATTTAATGTCAGTTCAACCTACAATAACAAGCTAGAAGCTACTGCAAAAAGCTTGAAAACACAAGGTGGACGATCTTTAATCTGTAAAAAAAAAGACTTCATACACTTGCACATCTGAAATCCAGTCAAGCAAACTGTTTAGACGTAGCTGCTGTTCAGACAGATCGTTTCTAAAACCTTCAGGTTTAGGGTTCTAAAAAATCCTCTGTGTAAAACTTAAAAGACCAATCAGCATTTATCTAAATTTATATTTTATATAAACTGAAATCCTTTCTCACAGGTCAATACTGAGGGATGGATAAAGCCTCTGTGGACATTGTTTATAATAAAAGATCTTTTGTGTAAGATGTTTACACTTTTCTTTTAAAGAGGCCATTTCATACAAATTTCAGGACTTTGTGGTTATTTCTTAAGTATAAACCACTAATATGAAACATTTTATATCTAAAGAACATTAGGAAACACTGATTAACAGACCTTTCAATCTATCTGCATTAAAATTCGGGTGGTTCCGGCTCCTTCCGTCAGGCTGCTTCATCAGCAGCTCGTTCATATTCATTATTCAAATTTGCTGGACTCAGATTAGCTAACAAACTAGCCTATCAGAGCAAAGAATACTGTTTCCTGCCCCGCTGTGCATGGCAACAGTAGACGTCGTGTCTTCCTATTTAATACGTCTTGTGCTAACAGCTTTTAGCCAGCAGCATGCTAGGCGTGGTTTCAACTGCGGGAGCTGATGAATACTAACGAACAAAGGAGTTGTGATGAAACAGATACAGACCGTTCGGACTTGGGAGAATTCGGGTTTTATCACCACCTGTGAGAGATTAAAACTGAAAGAGAAGTTGTTGACCTGTTTTCACACCCACTATGAAGGTAAGAACACCTGTGGAGCTAAAATACTCAACAGAAACCTCAGAAAAAACATTTTAATGGAAGGACCTTTTTAAATTGTATTTTTAAACTTACTGTGTTTCAAGTATTTGTTAATTTGAGCTTCCTGATGTTGCTGAAACATAAATAATATTTATCTTCAAAAGGAAGAACGAAGTTCCAGTAAAAGGAGGCAGAAAAACATTAAAAACAGAAGATTCAGGGAAAACACATCATAGGAAAAATCTGCTTTCGTTTATAGTTTCAGATCTTTGAAGTAATCTCTTTTAAAGGTATTAATAGATAAATTATTTTTTACTTTACTTTAATTGTTCTTTCAGAATGGGGTTCTTGTTTTAACTATAATATTTAGCCACTTTGTAAGGATTATTATTTTAGATAACATAATACAATTATATCATATTTATTTGTAATTGATTTCTTTAGGAAGTTTTATTTTTATATTTTCTTTTGCTTCTTTTCCATTGTAATTTTTGTTTGATCTTTGGAGTTTTGTTCAGATGTAAAGATGTTTATTCTGTGAGATTAAAACTTGTAAATGTCAAGTGTACTTGGAACAGGTTTATTATTAGACTGTAAATCAGGTTAAAGAGGTAAATGATTCTTCATCATCCTCATTAGCTCTTCTGTTCAGGGTCGATGTTTATCCTAAATCCTTTTACTATAAACAATCAAATCTGATTGTTTTTGTTGTATTTATTATATAAAACTCTCAAATTGTCTAAGACTCAAGAGAGAAACGTATTAAACTTCAGCTGCAGAAAAAGAATAAAAACATTGATGGTTTTTCCAGCTTCAGTCTCCTTTTAACTTCAGTTTAATGACTTTTTCACAACATGATATTAATCTTTCAGCTGTAATTCAAAATTGAAACAAACAAAGAAACATTAAACAGCATAAAAAATATTTCACATCATTTATTTCTGAAAATAAATTAACATTTTTAAAGTGAAAACATAAATTGACTTTGAAATTGTTCTAAAACTGTTAAATCCATGATTAGGTTTATAAAATAAGAACAATTCTTAAAAAAATAATAAAGTTTATCTACAACTTTTTTCTGGGCTGTGATTGACATGTTGCACTACTTGACACATACAGTCAGCCACCAGAGAGGAAAAGATGAAAATGGAGGAAGCTGCTTCTGTGGAGGAGTAGAGTGACCCTGATCCGTACCATTTTGAGCCAATGGTTTGTCCTGCAGCGGCTTAGTGGCATAGAATGGGTCCCGTCTCTTAGTGGTACATTGTTGTTAGCCAAAACTAAAGCTACGTTTAGACTAGCTTGAGTAATATCATGTGACTCTGTAAACAGGTGCGGCTGTGTATGGCTGCTGTACCTCATTGTCCACAACAGGAAATGTGTTACAGATTAGTGCCCTAGGTATAAATCAAAGTAAAAAAGTGTTTACCGAACTTGAATCTGATAACGAGACCATGAGGCTTTCCACATATCAAGATATATTTGTAATTTATCTTTTTTTCCGTTTTCTTTCAAAACGGCGGCATTTCTGTTTCAGAGCACGTGTTTGATCATTAAGCCAAAGGTCAGGCCTGGGATTGGAACGACGGGGCTTTTTGGGAGCAACAGCATTCAGAGCAGAAGAGCAAGCTGTATTAAATAGACAAAGTAAATCATCAGCAGAGGAGGTATTAAGATCAAAAGAAGACAGAAAATGTAGCAGAAAAACCAGAAGCAGTAGATTCAGTTATAAAACGTGACATACGAACACCAGCTGGGGGAACTGAAACATCACAGGATAGATCTAAGGTAAATAAAACAGGACTATGATCAGAAAAATATGCATCAGTGACTGTGAGGTTCTTGATTTCAAGTTCATGAGTGAGGACAAGGTCCAGGGTATAAGAGTGTTGGTGTGTAGGCACATGGACATGCTGCATAAGTCCAAAAGAATCTAATAGGTTTAAAAAGTTGTTTACTAGTTGACCACACATGGATATTAAAATCCCCCAGGACGAGAACGCGTTCATAGCGACTGAAAATGTCAGCAATAAAAGTCTTTAAAGTTTTTAGTTTAAAGTTTTTATTATACTTGGGGGGCCAGTAAATTAACACACACGAGAGAGAGGAAATGTGTTAAAATCCAAAACTGACAGCTCAAATGTAGATGGGGTTACTGGTATGGGCGATTGTTTAAAATTGAAGAGAGAGTTAAAAACAGTCAACAAGCCGCCACCATGGCCTGATGCTCTGAGCACAATGAAGGAGTGGCAGCCGGCACGAGAGCGGCAGACTCACCAGGGGCGATCCATGACTCGGTTACACAGAAGCAATCCAGATGATTAGAGATAAAAAAGTCCTGAAGAATAAAAGATTTATTACCAATGGATCTGGCACTTACTAATCCAAAGAAGAGAGGAAGAGAGGAAATATCCAGCGGAGGAGGCGGAGGTCCTGGAGATGAGGTGGCCGAGATCAGCTCGACGGGCTGGAGGTTGGAGGGATTAATTCCACGCCAGTGAAGATTGAAGGGAGGATGACGAAACAGAGGTGGAGGAGTATCACCCGGTACAACCTGGAGCAGACAGCAGTCAACAGGATCGAGGAGCCGCCAGGACAGACAGGGCTGGAGCACAGAGTCAACACAGGCTGGGAAAGCTTCAGGTAAGCCTTCAGCTTCACTAGGCGGCCACTTCGTTTCCCACGCCGACGGTATCGCTTCCTGGTCCGGAGGTGAGGAGGAATCCTCTGAAGGTAGGCAGGGATTCCAGTTGTAAACGTCCAGCCCAAGTTGTAATATTGTTATTGAGTGTAGAGCGGGATAAACGGCAAATTAAGTTGTAGAAGAGTTTCTTGGTCATAAGATAAAAGAGAACTCACATCAATCAGACAAATAAAACATGCGAAATAAAAGAGCAAATTAGTGGACAGAGAGAGCTAAAAGCCTGCCCATGACACTGGCGCCATCTTTGCTTCTGCCCTCAAAATTCTCAGACAGAACAACATACTGAGATTCAACAGATCTAATATTTTCCACAGTATTAAATATAGTCTTCGTAATTCATGTGGTTTCATGTTCATGTTTGAACTCAACGTTCAGCTGCAGGTTCCTGTAAAGGTTCCAGTTCCACTGAGTTTCTGCAACAAATGAAAACATTCAAAGAAGCAGTTACACTAACATGTAACTTTGTTTTTAGGGTTTCTTTTCTGATCAATTAAATAATAAACATATGTTCATCAGTCCAGCAGTGATTATAAAGTTTATAAACATTTACTTACTGTTGGTTTGCAGCTTCATTTGAACTTCTAAAAAAAATGTAAAAACAACAAGTTTAACTCTTTGACGTACTTATCTGTGATAATAATTTTACTGGCTGTCTATATTGATGTTGAATGGGTTCTGTGTTTGTAAGCAGCATGAAGGTCCTGGGTTTGAACACCAGCAGGGACCGTTGTGGAGATTGCATTTACTCCATGTGCATGTGTGGGTTTTCTTAGAGGACTCCAGCTTCTTCCAACAAACCAAAAATGTGCATGATGTTAATTGATTACTCTAAATTGGCTGTGTGTGTGTGTGTGTTGGGTTGTCTCTCTCTATGTGGCCCTGTGATGCATAGTGACCTGTACAGGTGTAACCCCGCCTCTCACCGAATGACTGATTGAAAAAGACACCAGGTCCCCGCGAACCTAAACAGGAACAGGAGTAAAGAAAATACCTGTTTTAAAATTCTTGACCAACACAGAGATTAATTCAAAGTACCCAAGAAACTGAAACTGAAGAACTGATGCAGCATTATATCACTGTCACAAATTAAAATGGTTCTCAGTATAAAAGAACATGATTTACTTACTGCTGGATTGTTGCTGGTATTGGGTCAATAGATTCACACAGTTGATAGCAGCCTGAGAAATAATCAAAAGACAAAATCAATAAAATCCAGTTAGATTAAAACAGTCCATGATTCTTGAAGGTAAATGGGATGTTCTAGTAACTGACTTCTTACTACTTATTATTATATCTTCTGTACGTTTTTTGGTATCTTACTCGTCCCACAATTTTCAACTAATTTCAACAATTTATATATCAAACTGTTCAGCTTGTTCAGGACAAAGGTACTATGACTTTTGGTATTGATATCTCTTCAACTTTTTAAGTTATTCAACTTTTTGCGCGTTTTTTAGCCCCTTTGAAATCCATTAAAATCGCTTCAAATTCTTCAAATTTCTCCAAATTCCTTCAACTATGTTGCTATTCAACTACTTCAGCATACTTCAACTTAGAAACTTCATTCAACTTTTTAACTCTTTTCACTTTTTTAACTACTTCAGCTCTCTTCAACTTTTAAACTACACCCTTAGATATTGATATATCTTCAACTTTAAAAAGTAATGAAGTTTGTGAACCCTTTTAGCTCCATTGTAATACATTCAAATATTTCAGCTTTTCAACTTTTTAACTTTTTTAACTGCTTCAAATCTCTTTAACTTGGAAACTCGACCTTTAGCTATCGATATACCTGCAACTTTAAAAAAGTATTTAACTGTGTAAACCCTTTTTAGCTCAATTGAAATACATGCAAATCTTTTAACTTTTTAACTCTTTCAACTTTTCAAACTACTTTAGCTTTTTTCAACTTAGAAACTCCATGTAAATTTTTCAGCTGCATTTAACTCCTTTATTTCAGCTTCCAGCATTCACACTGCATTTCCGCAGGAAATGCAATTTTTCTAGTTTTAAAGTTAAATTGCAGCCCTGCAGCAGGTGGGATCACACTCTCATGTGTCTTCAGTCTGTTGTTCTGGTGAACACTGAGGTTTTTTTATACTCCTCCACCAGCTCCACTTCTTCTTCATGATGGAAATGGTCTCTGACATATTACTGTTCTGGATAATACTGTTGCCTTGCAGCAGGAAGGTTCTGGGTTCTAAACTTGACTGGTGCCTTTCTGCTTGGTGTTCTAAAGCCCAACACTAACTCTAGACAGAACATAAAAGATGCTAGTAACACATCAGAACTACTCCAACAAGCTGTTTCCATGAACAGCACAGTTCTAAAAAACATATAACATGAAAGAAAAGTGAAGATTGTGGGTTATTTTACCATATAATATCCCTGATGAGAGAAATAGTGATAAAAATGCAGTCATAGTTGTTTCTGTGAAGAAAACAAACATCATAATCAATCAATCAATCAATCAATCAATCAATCAATCAATCAATCAATCAATCAATCAATCAATCAATACATCTTGGAAAATACTTCATAAAAAAAGTAAAGTAATTGTTTACAGTTGATTTTACACCGTATACATGCCTGTTTAATTTAGAAGGAATTTGGATTTATTTGATTATTTATTTTGGAATAAATATCTAAAAATCCACCCAGTCAAATGGTAAATTACATATTTCAGTTTGAGGTGAAATTCTGATGGTTCAGCTGTAGATCAGATCAGAAACTTTATCTAAAACTATTATTGAGCTGTTGATGCTGTAAAGCTGCTCTTCAGTCTGATGGACTCTGGTTTTAGGATGGAACCTCAAGTTTAATAAGGGGATGCTGGACCAGTTGAGTCCAGGTTCAGGTTGGATCCATGAAGAACTGTTTAAGTTCAAACAACATCATCAACACAAAACATTATAAAGTGAAATAAAATGTGAAGGTAGAGTCATTTTACCTTCTTTTCCTATGTCGATGTACATGAATTGGACTGAAAGAATGACACATGCTCCTAGTCCTGATGCTGCAACAATCCAAAAACTATTCGAAAGTGCTGTGAGAACCTTAATGACACATCGACTTGCTGAAAAGGAAGAAAAACACGCCAAGTGTCTCTTACTGATTTCTTATTTCTAGGATAGTATGTTTTATATCATTGTTAAAGTTTTACAGATATTTAACAAATTCCTTCAGTAAGTTGAACAAGTTCTAACATTAAAGATCAAAGTGAGAGTTCAGTGTTACTGTGATAAACAAGGAAAAAATAAGCAGGTGGTGATATGAACAAAAGTCATACAAAACATGTTACCATGACGACCTTCTTCCACCTGCATAACGTTGATAACATTAGCAGTATTCAGCAGAAACATTAGTTCATGTATTTATTACTTCTAGACTTGATTATTGTAATTCTTTATTATCAGGATGTTCTAATAGTTCTGTTAAAGACCTCCAGCTGATCTAAAATGCTGCTGCCAGAGTTCTGATGAGAGTTACAAGAAGAGATCACATCTCTCCAGTTTTAGCATCACTTGACTGACTCCCTGTAAAATCCAGAGTACAATTTGAAATTTTACTTTTTTATTCTGTCTGTTCTGATGGTTCAGCTGTAGATCAGATCAGAAACTTTATCTGAGACTATCAGAGAGCTGCTGATGCTGTAAAGCTGCTCTTCAGTCTGATGGACTCTGGTTTTATGAAGGAACCTCATGTTTAAGAGAGGAATGCAGAACCAGGTGAGTTCAGGTTCAGGGTGGATCCACGAAGAACTGTTTAAGTTCAAACATTATCAACACCAAACATTATAAAGTGAAATAAAAAGTGAAGGTGGAGTCATTTTACCTTCTCCATCCACACGGTAAATGATCCAGCAGATGAAACGTAAACCTGCTGCTACTGCTGCTGCAGCTCCTGCTGCTACAACACTAGGTATGATCATATACCTTTTGCGAAGTTCAAAATCATAAGACGTCTCTGAAAAGAGAGAAGAGTCAAATATAAAGTTAGCTGTCTCTTGATAATTTATTATTTTTGCATCAGTATTTCTATATTGACCTAGTTATCATACAGATATTTTAAAAACTGATTCATGCAATAAATTCTAGAAGTTGCATCTTCAGAAAGTTCAATGAGAGAGTTCAGCATTGTTGGTGATAAAAGGTGGAAAACAAACAGCTGAAAGTCAAACAGAAGTCATTTTGGTTTGTATATGAAAATTATAAGAAATGTGAATCTGTATAAAGCACATGTATTATAAGGAAAACTCTCACTGCTCATAAACTGTAAAATGTTTTGACAGTTTACACTGAAAAAGAGCAAATTTGGGGAAAAACATTGACATAAATAATATTATTGTTACAGCTAAATTTCCAGCTGCCTGTTTATACATTCATATCAGTTTAAATTAATACATATTTGTATCTATTACCTTCACTGAAAAATTTAATATTGATGTCATAAAAGAAGACAATCCCTGAAGAATTCACCTTCATCAACACAAAACATTTATAACACGAATTAAACAGTGAAGATAGCGTTATTTACCTTTTTTTTCTGAAGTAGTGGCCACTATTGCTGCTACTATTGCTGCTACTATTGCTGCTACTTCTACAATCACCAAACTGATCCTCAGTCCTTTAAAAACTTTATTGATACATGAATTCCCTGAAAAGGAAGAACAGGGAGATATCAAGTGAAATGTCCTTTTGTTTATTGGGTGGTACTTATAATTTATTAAACATTGACACAAGTGTTATAGATTTGGTGGCCTGATGTCTCACATTGCACAGCATCTTACACAAACTGAGATAATGCCTTTTATTCAATGCTACTAGAACAAAGGTTTAATAACATTTAGCTTCTAGCTAATGACTGTGATGAAAGCTGTTAAAGTTCATAGAAAGTGTCAACCAAGATAAACCCTAATACTCTAGAACTTTGTTTAACCCCACCATCAGGGATCATTTAGAGGAGGCAGGTAGCGATAAGAAAGTACAATTTTGTTGACTGCTTGAATTTATGAAGAACAAAAAAAAAAACTTGCTACAATGAGAAATGCAGAATGAAGGAGAGGAATCAGAAGGAACCAGGTCAATATGGAGTCGTTCAAAGGTTAAACTTAATGCAGAAGGTTGTGATGGTTCAGCTGTAGATCAGATCAGAGACTTTATCTGAAACTATCAGAGAGCTGCTGATGCTGTAAAGCTGCTCTTTAGTCTGATGGACTCTAGTTTTATGATGGAGCCTCATGTTTAATACTGGACCATTAATTTATTTGTTTGTTTTTCTTTTATTAATCCCTCGTGGGGAAGTTCGGCTCTGCATTTAACCTATCCTCATCGTGAGGTGAGGAGCAGAGGACAGCCATCTTGTATGGCGCCTGAGGGACAGTTGCGGGTTTAAGTATCTTGCCCATGATACTTTGACATGTAGCCTCTGCCAGGACTCTGGATCAAGCCCCAGTCTCCCAATCGGAGGACAACCTCCTTCCTGATAGACTGTGGTAACCTCAGGCGGGTTCTTTCCCAAGGATAGTTTGACCTAGCTTGCCAGTACTAGGGATCGAACCTGCTGTCTTTCAAATGAAGAGCGATCACCCTTCCATTAGACTACTGAGGGCCTGAAAATATTTATAAAGTGAAGTAAAAGGTGAAGGTAGAATCTTTTTACCTTCTTTCACCACATATCTGTAAATGAACTTGCAGATTCGGACTAAAATGATTGCTGCTCCTGATGCTGTTATTATCAGAATACTGATTGACATTCCAGTGAGAGATTTATTTTTAAGTGACGTGTCTGAAAACAAAGAAGAGTCAAAAAGCACAGCAGATTCAGAAGAGTTACATTTCCTGTATTTGTAAAAACTGAGCAAAACCAGAGGTAATAAACTCTAGACAGAGTTATTTTCATTTTCACTGAACTCTGAACTGATATTTAAATCTGAGAGAAACATGTTGGAAAGTTTTACACTGAAGTGATAAATGTAAAATCTGATGGAGAAGATAACTTCATGGTGTCGGTTCCAGCAGGGTAAAACCAGGACAGGTCTGTCACAGGACTGAATCTGGTATCTTAGTAGACTGTTTTAGCATGATGGAATTTTACATTTAATGCTAAATACTGTAGCTGTAACAGAACTGTGTGAAATTATTTTCTTATGTATTTGCTAGTTTAACAATGCCTGAGGTCACAGCTGGTCAGTCGGTCGTTCGTTCAGTCAGTCAGTGAGTCAGTGTCAGTCTAGGTGTCTAGTAAACACGTTGTCTGTGATTATTTAATAAGTATCCTTGAGTTGACCACTTGAACAATTTTATTCTAACCTGTAAATATTTATTTTAACAATCTTAAAACATTTTTTGGATCAGTAGAATGATTTGATTCAATCCTGATCAATGTTACTTCTAATCCCTCAGTATCTCCAACTTCAGCTTAAAAAGTTTCAGAGCTGAATGATGACAAATGTTGGTAGCACAGCTGCCTTGTAGCAAGAAGGTCGTGGGTTCAAAACCAGGTTGGGAACATGTTGAATGTGTGGGTTTTCTCATCAGACTACAGTTTCTTCCCACACAGATACAACATGCATGATTTTAGCCCAAGGTGTTTGCCTGTGACCCTTTGATGGACTGGTGACCTGTCCAGGTGTGACCCCACCTCTCAACCTATAACTGCTGGAGACCAGCTCCCCGTGAACCTCAACAGGATTTAGTGGATAAAAAAAATAAATGGATGAATGAGCATCAGAGAAAATGATAAAAAATGGATTTAAAGTATTGAGTAAAAATTCTTTCATTCTAAATGGGAGCTGGTACATCAGATCTGAAACTATCAGAGAGCTGCTGATGATGTAAAGCTTCTCTTCACTCTGACAGACTCTGGTTTTAGATCAGAATCTCATGTTTAATAGAGAAATGCTAGACCAGGTGAGTCCAGGTTCCAGTTCAGGTTCATGGAGAACTGTTTAAATTCAGAAAAAAACATTTTAAAAATGAAAATGAAAAAGTGAATGCAGAGTGTCATTTTACCTCCTTTTCTTACAAAGTTGTAAAAATTCCTGTTTAATATGAAACAAAATGTAAAAACTCCTAATGCTGCTACAGTCAGGAAACTAATCCACAGTCCTGTGAGAACTTTACTGATACATGAAGTCCCTGAAAAAGAAGAAAAGTCAAAAAACAAGTTATGTGTCTGAAATGATTAGTTCTTTTTAAGGTCATAAAAATATTATATACGTATAATTGATTCATCCAATAAGTTCTAAATCAAAGAACTTATTGAGTCCAGAATTATTGGTGATCACAAGGTCAAAAACAAACAGCTGGAGATCAAACAAAAGTTATTTTACTTTGTCTCTGCTCGGATAAACATGACATGTCATCACACACAAAGTTAGAATGAAATATTTTCACTTCCTCTAAGAGAATCACAGTGACAATCTTCTTCATTTCTGCTTCTATACCTCCTTCTGCCACCACCTCACTGCCAGTTAGTTGAATGCTGTTTGCTTCACTAGTCTCCACTCTGTATTCTGTTTGAGTCTGTTTGAGTCTGTTTGATGACCCTGTAGAGATTTCAACCCTGGACCGTCCCTGACCTCGTCTTTGCCTGCGCCCCTTTGGATTATCTACTGAAATACACTGCCTGGGAAAAAAAGGCTACACACTCTATATTTGGTTGGATCGCCTTTAGCTTTGATTACCACATGCGTTCACTCTGGAATTGTTTCAATAAGCTTCTCCGATGTTACTAGATTTATTTCCATCCAATGTTGCATTAATTTTTTACCTCTTGCACTGATAATGGTCAAGTCTGACCACTGTGCAAAGCTTCTCCAGCACATCCCAAAGGTTCTCAATGGGGTTCAGGTCTAGACTCTGTGGGGCTAAGCCATGCATGAACATGATGTCTCATGCTCCCTGAACCACTCTATCACACCCTGAGCCTGATGAATCCTGCATCTTGGATATGCCCGTGTCATCAGGGAAGAAACAATCCATTGATGGATTAACCTGGTCATTCAGTATATCCAGGTGGTCAGCTGACCTCATTCTTTGAGCACATACTGTTTGCTAAACCTGGACCTGACCAACTATAGTCACCTCAAATCATAGCAGGGGGCGGGGTCAGACCACATGACCTTCTTCCATCACTCTGGAACAGGGTCTATCTGGACTCAAGAGTCCAGTGTCCAGTTTTTATGCTCTCTAGCAAACTGAAGCCTGTTTCTCCTGTTAGTCTCACTGATTAGTGGTTTTCTTACACAAGCTGTTCAGTCCCTTGAGTTTCCTCCACATTGTAGAAATGTTCTTACTTTCACTATTAAACAGTTCTGAGTTCTACTGTTGTTTTTCTTCCAATTGATTCATCAAACATTTAAGTGATCACTGATCACGATCATTCAGGATTTTTTCCAGCCACATTTCTTCCTGGAAGACAATGGGTCCCCACTATCCTTCCAGTTTTTCAGACTGATTTTGTCAGGTTCAGTGTTTGTGTGTGCTGTGTTTTCTGTGTCGGATGAGTCATCTCTTTTCATTTTTGAGAAGACGTTTTTGATATTTCCTTGTGTACACCTAACCCTGTTCTTCCCAGGACTTGTCACCCTGCTCCTTGTGTTCCCGAGTGTTCTCCCGTGTCCAGCGTCTGATCGCCTTGAGTCCTGTCTGTCTCCCTCCGGCGTCCTCACCCGACCTGGACTCACCACCTCCCTGCACAGCACCGCACTGGACCTGCCCTCCCTCAGAGAAACACCATCATCAGATCTCCCGTGAGTCATTCACATCCTCTCCCTGCAATATCTCCAGCTCATTCCCCGTGGCACCTGAACTAACTCTCCTCTCCCTTGCAGTTCTGAGACCCTCCCTGGCGCACCTGATCACCGAGCACATTTCACTATTGTATATATATCTTGTAAATAAACCTTATCACTTTTGCACCTGAGCTGCTGTCTGTGTCTGAGTCCTGCAATGTGGGTCAACAAGATCACTGAGTCCGTGACAGATTTGGACAGTTCTTGACCCAGTTTAGTAGTTTCTACAATCTCCTCAGATCTTTCCTCTGCTTGATACCAATGATTTGACCTTCTCAAACAGACTAACATCTTTTCCACATTTCTTTCAACATGGTCGTTTAAGAAATGAGAATCAACTCATTGCATCAGTTGAGGTTAAATAACTTGTTGCCAGCTGCTTTATAATTGCCCAGGCAGTAATTATCAAATAGGAGGCTCGTATCTATTTGCTTAGTTAAATCTAGGTGGTGACTTTTTTTGGCAAGGCAGTGTATAATGTAATTCAAACAAATGTTCCACTGACTAAATTTAATCTTTCTACACTGTGAAGAAAGAAAACTCCAACATTCATATAGTGTGTGATAGACTATGAGTTGTTTCTTCATGCAAAATAGATTTTGGGTTAAAATGTCAATAAATTTTAGAGTTTTCCTGGTGGCAGGTTATTTTTGAGCCATGAGACACCTGATGTATGAAGGAGAATAAACCTGCACAAATATTAAAAAGTAAAGGCAAAGAGTCATTTTACCTTCATATATGAACTTGAACGTGCTGGAAAAGATCTTGTAAGTCATAACTGCTGAACCTGCTGTCAATGCTACAACAATGCATAATCCTGAGATCAACAGAAAATTACTCTCTCCTCTGACAGCAAAAATCCCTGAAAAAGGAAGAAGTCAATTATAACCATAAGTCTCTTGATGATTTATTATTTTTACGATAGAATTTTATTTTTATTTACTCATCATACAAATATAATAATTTATTGATGCAGTAGGTTCAAGAAGTTGAAACTTCAAAGAGCTCAGTGAATCCAAAACTATTGGTGATAATAAGGTTAAAAATAAGCAGCTGGAAATCAAACAAAAGTCCTTTTGGTTTTTTTTTATTATAAAAAATATAAAAATTAGAATAATTAATGTGCATGTATTATAAGGAAAGCAAGATCAAAATGATCTCTGAATTATCTGTGAATAAACATTTAGATCTGTTAGCTGTTATAAGGTGTAGAATAAAAACTGTTTTACTCTGATGAATAAATGTTTAATTCATTCAAACGGCAGCTTTATAGAAACTTTCATGTTTTTTCTGTTTGTTCAGATCAGAAGGATTGTTTAAGTTCAAACATCACCACAAAACATTTAGATAATGAAACAAAAAGTAAATGTAGAGTCATTTTACCTCCTGATAAAACAACAGTTTCGATGTCTTTGATGAATGTGAGATAAAATGCCAACAATACTAATCTTGTTGTGATCCAAAAACTGATCCTCAGTCCTGTTAAAACTACAGAAATCCCTGAAAAGAATAGCACATATAAAGTTAGGTGTCTCTTGGTGATTTGTTATTTTTGGGTCGGATTTTCTATCTTCATCTATTCATACAAATATTATAGATAATTGATTCATGCAGTAAGTTCTAGAAGTTCTAACTTCAACGTGACCGAGTCCAGAATTATTGGTAATAAACAAGGTCAAAAACAAGCAGTTGCAGTTCAAACAAAAGTCATTTTGATTTGTCTTTTTTAGGAAAATTATAATAAGTACAGTTCAGCATTAGTGTGTTTGTATAAAAACTATCTTGTAAGAGAGCTCATACTGGCAGAAACCCTGAAAACATTTACATTATTGTTACATCTGATTTTCCTGCTTCCTGTTTACACATTCATATTAGTTTCAATAAACAAATATTTGTATCTAAATGTTAAAACTTCAGAGGAAAATGAAAAACTGGATTTTATAAAAGTCTGTGGTAAAACTGTCACTCTAAGGATCAGCTGGTGAAGTTCAGACAAAAACATCAACACAAAACATTTACAAAGAGAATTAAAAAGTAAAGGCCGAGTGTTGTTTTACCTCTTTTAGTCAAATACTTCAACACGATTATGCAGATTGTGATTAAAGTTGCTGCTGATTCTGATGCAGCTACAATCAGGAGACTGATCGACAGTCCTTGAGCAACTTTGTCCTGTGATGTCTCTGAAAAGGAAAAAGAGTCAATATGTTTGTTACATCTCACTCGTCCAGTTGATCCAAGAGAAGAAATATAGACGTCTTTGAGATAAAGGTGAAATGTTTTCATCCAGTTTTGAATTGGCGGAATGACTTTTACATTTTTTTGAGTTAAAGACACATGAGCATGATCGCAGACAGCTATAGGGTGGATCTCAGTGTCTGAAATGTCACTCAGTAGTGAGCTACTGACTATAAAGTAATCCAGACGAGAGTAAGAGTGGTGGACATGTGAGAAGAAGGTATATTTTCTAAGGTAGGGATGAAGAGTTCACCATGCATCACAAAGGCCATAATCACTCATGTACTGTTTCACTAAGCTGGTAGACTGCCAGCCGCGCCGAGTTCCGGCTGTATTCAGCCTGTCCATTTCTTCATTTAACCCAAAGTTGAGGTCACCCCCAATAATCAGTGAACAGTCTGAGTGCTCAGAGAATGTGAAAAAAGTGTGAAAAATGAGGGATCATCAACATTTGGTCCATAAATACTAACAATGCACAATCTTTGGTTATGGATTGATATTTTGATAATGATAAATCTACCCTCGGGGTCTTTAACTGTATTTAATACTGAAAAATGTATATTTTTATGCAATAAAATGGCTACTCCCCTTTGTCTAGTGTTATAGCAGGCTGAAAACACATGAGGAAACTCAGGAGTTTTAAGTTCATCAGTAACTGTAGCATCTTTATGAGTCTCTTGTAGTAAAACCACGTCTGCCTCTAACTGTTTAAGCTGGTTAAAAAACTTAAACCTCTTTTCTCTCGAGACAGCTCCATGTACATTCCATGTGTACACATGGTTTTATGCGTGTGGATAATGCTGGACGCTTTGTGTCACTCATAGATGAATGAAGAGAAAAAGTGAGAGACGCCCGACCCTCATGTGAAGGTGCGCAACAGGATATTTTTTAGAAAAAGCAACAAAAAGACCCAGTAAATTGCGTTTACACTGTTCGACGATGTGTGTGCGCATTACATCTAAAGGCACAAGTGTGTGTCTGTATGTGATTCCTGAATATGCGCACTGTCAGCTGCGTGTCGGATGTGTGTGTGCTTTGACGCTGTAGTTTGTGTAATCGTGCTGTGTTGGTTTAAAGTCTTTTGTATAAAAGGGAGGTGCAGAAACAAAGACAGAAAAAAGGGAAGGGAAAAATAAGAACGGTGAAGATGAGAAGAACATGATGAACGAACAGATCATGATGATTTGTTATTTTTAGGGTGGCATTTTTATCTCATAATAAAATATTATAAAAAAATATAATACCCATAACTTTTATTCAGTATTAGTGTATATGTATAATAAAAAAACAGTTACTGCTCCTAATATAAATTGTTAAATGTTTTGGCTTTATGCAAATAAAATACATTTTGGAAAAACATTGATAACATTGACATTATCGGTACAACAGTTTTTCCTGCTGCCACATTCATCTCAGTTTAAATAAACATTTCTATCTAATAACTTCAGAGGAAAATGTGTTTTATAAAAGTTTAAAGTAAAACCTGTTTCACTTTGTGAGGCAGCTGCTGAGTAAATGTTCAGTTCATTCAACCTGATACTTATGTTGTTGTTTCAAACTTCATGTAATCATGTTGTTCTATTATAAAGGAAAAACGTGTATAAAGTAAATTAAGAAGTGAAGGCAGAGTCTCATTTTACCTTCTTTTACAACGTCATCACACGTCATCTTGAAGAATAGGAATAAAGTAATTGCAGCTACTGATGTTGCTCCGATTAGAAAACAGAAGGACAGACTGTGGACTACAGTCCATAAAACCTCTGAAAAGGAAGAAGAGTATGAGGAGAATCATTTTAAATATCCACTAATGTGGAATTACATAAATTGCTGTTGTGTAAAACAGTTTGTGTGTAAGTTTGGGTAACTGCTAGTTCTCACTCTCCCTTAACCCACAGCCCCCCCGTCCCACCTCCACCGTCTCATTTTACTTGAGTCATAGATCTTGCTGCTGTTCCATAATCAACATCAAAAGGTATGGATGTCCTTCTCCTCTCTCCTATACCCATGGACGTAGTTTTAGGGGGGGGGGACACAAGGGACATGTCCCCTGCACTTTTTCAAAAGGCCGTTTTGGTCCCCTGTACTCTGCAACTGTCCAAAAACAATGTTTCGCTACATTAAACAGAGATGGGTTGAGCACTAGGACCAAGCAGAAAACGGCCGCTCAAGCTGAAGCCCGTCTCACCTAGTTTAGCCCGCCTACCAGTTCCTCTTGTGTGATTGGCTGTTTCTGCTGTCACTCCCCCTTGCCTGTTTGCAAGCTGCAGACAGACAGACCGGTGTGGTGGCAAGCTAACCTGCGGTCAGGAGTGCTGTGCAACTGTCGTTTGGCCGGCGTTTGGGTTTATGATGTCAAAGAGAAAAAAGGCGACATAAGAGACTTTTTTAGAAGTCAAACTGTAAGTTACTCAAAGAAATGTGTTCCAGCCGTCCTTCAACACCTTCACTGGGTCCATAAAGCAGCATGTCCACCTTTATAGCCTCATTGTGTAAAAAAGCTCACAATAATCTTGAAACATGTACTCCTTTAGTGTAAGTGCTGATAAATAAAATGTATTATTATTATCAAAAAGGTAAAAATACCATGTAAATTAATTTATGTTTATTTATCTAAACTCGTGATTATTGTGCAATTATATATTTTTTCTCTATAACTCATCTAAGTTGATGATCGCTTTTTTTGATGATCGTGATCCCAAATTGTCCCACTGTTCATGTCAAACCAAAGAAAATTGGGCTTAAAAGTAGCAATAGAAAACTAAAAGAAACAATGGAGGACACAGTAAGCTGAAAGATTAGTTTTATGAAAAACACTTCTGTCCCCCCCATCTCTGAAATCAAAATTTCGTCCATGCCAATCTATACCTGTCTGTATCTAGCAGTCAGGTGAAGAAGCAGTTGGAGAGACTGAACAGGAACAAACCAGCACGTCCAGATAGTAGCTACGTTTACATGTGACAAATTTCCCCAATCTGATTAAAATCTTGGTCGATCGGAATTCCCAAATCCCTGTTCACATGGACACTAACTGAAATGATCTGATCATGCCATGAGTACACATGCACCAAGCACTCAATCAGGTTAAATGAGTTGAGCATGCGCACAGCGAGTTGTCTTTCAAGGGGAAGAAAAAAGTAAACAAATTCCGTCCTTTCTGCACGTCTTTCCCGCCCCATCGTGTGCTCGATCTGACTCACGTTATCCCCAATATGGACCTTCTGCAGGTGATTACCTTTATGTTTGGGTTTTTACTGGTCGCATTAACCAAGCTAGAGGCTGAATACATATTGCTACTGCTCCTCCACCACAGGAGAGGAGAGCAGGATGACAGGATGACTGCACCAGCAGACCACTTCTGTTTACTTCCCGCTATGTTTTCTACTTGAGTCTGCGAAAGCGGAAAGACGTCACACTGAAGTTGTACGCATGCGCAGTGGGCTTTTTTCACCCTTTCTTTCTGAACGGGTGTGTACATGCACGTCTATCCGAATGAAGATCGGACAAAACCACCCCTCTCGATCGGAAGTAAATTTCATTCTGATCAGGCTGCATCGGATCAAAACATTCTGATTGACATGTTTACATGACGTCTTTTTGTTCCGATTGGGCGTTTATTCTGATTAAATGTGCACATGTAAAAGTAGCTAGTGTTAGCAGAGTCTTCAAGGCTTGTGCAGATCACGTGGGATTCTGTAGCGTATATTCAACCTCAGCCTCACCTAGGAGAAGGTACCAGTTCTATGGAAAACCTCCTGCCTTGTTCCAGTACCAAAGACATCTCACCCATTGTCCCCTAACGACTACAAGCCAGTTGCCCTAAACATCCCACTTCATGAAGGTCCACCAAACTATTACTGGAAAATATATGACAATAAGTAAAAACATGTTTCACTCTAAGGGGCAGCTGGTGAAGAAAGTACCTTGAAATTACTTTATAGTTAAAGGAACTTAAGGCAGCTTTACAAAATCTGACTCAGTGCTGCCGCGACAGGCGCTGTGGCTAACTGCAGCCACCAGCCAAGCCGGCACGGGAGCGCGCACAGACACTTTACAGACGGTTCGTCTTCACAGCACTGCACCGGGGAGGCTAACATGCTTCACGTCAGGTCTCTCCACTCTGTTACAGTGGGGCAAAGAAGTATTTAGTCAGCCACCAATTGTGTAAGTTCTCCCACTTAAAAAGATCAGAGAGGCCTGTAATTTTCATCATAGGTATACCTCAACTATGAGAGACAAAATGAGGAAAAAAAATCCAGAAAATCACATTGTCTGATTTTTAAAGAATTTATTTGCAAATTATGGTGGAAAATAAGTATTTGGTCAATAACAAAAGTTAATCTCAATACTTTGTTATATAGCCTTTGTTGGCAATGACAGAGGTCAAACGTTTTCTGTAAGTCTTCACAAGGTTTTCACACACTGTTGCTGGTATTTTGGCCCATTCCTCCATGCAGATCTCCTCTAGAGCAGTGATGTTTTGGGGCTGACGCTGGGCAACACGGACTTTCAACTCCCTCCAGAGATTTTCTATGGGGTTGAGATCTGGAGACTGGCTAGGCCACTCCAGGACCTTGAAATGCTTCTTACGAAGCCACTCCTTCGTTGCCCGGGCGGTGTGTTTGGGATCATTGTCATGCTGAAAGACCCAGCCACGTCTCATTTTCAATGCCCTTGCTGATGGAAGGAGGTTTTCACTCAAAATCTTACGATACATGGCCCCATTCATTCTTTCCTTTACACGGATCAGTCGTCCTGGTCCCCTTGCAGAAAAACAGCCCCAAAGCATGATGTTTCCACCCCCATGCTTTACAGTAGGTATGGTGTTCTTTGGATCCAACTCAGCATTCTTTCCCCTCCAAACACGACAAGTTGAGTTTCTACCAAAAAGTTCTATTTTGGTTTCATCTGACCATATGATGTTCTCCCAATCCTCTTCTGGATCATCCAAATGCTCTCTAGCAAACCGCAGACGGGCCTGGACGTGTCCTGGCTTCAGCAGGGGGACACGTCTGGCACTGCAGGATTTGAGTCCCTGGCGGCGTAGTGTGTTACTGATGGTAGCCTTTGTTACTTTGGTCCCAGCTCTCTGCAGGTCATTCACTAGGTCCCTCCGTGTGGTTCTGGGATTTTTGCTCACCGTTCTTGTGATCATTTTGACCCCACGGGGTGAGATCTTGCGTGGAGCCCCAGATCGAGGGAGATTATCAGTGGTCTTGTATGTCTTCCATTTTCTAATAATTGCTCCCACAGTTGATTTCTTCACACCAAGCTGCTTACCTATTGCAGATTCAGTCTTCCCAGCCTGGTGAAGGTCTACAATTTTGTTTCTGGTGTCCTTTGACAGCTCTTTGGTCTTGGCCATAGTGGAGTTTGGAGCGTGACTGTTTGAGGTTGTGGACAGGTGTCTTTTATACTGATAACGAGTTCACACAGGTGCCATTAATACAGGTAACGAGTGGAGGACCGAGGAGCCTCTTAAAGAAGTTACAGGTCTGTGAAAGCCAGAAATCTTACTTGTTTGTTATTGACCAAATACTTATTTTCCACCATAATTTGCAAATAAATTCTTTAAAAATCAGACAATGTGATTTTCTGGATTTTTTTTCCTCATTTTGTCTCTCATAGTTGAGGTATACCTATGATGAAAATTACAGGCCTCTCTGATCTTTTTAAGTGGGAGAACTTACACAATTGGTGGCTGACTAAATACTTCTTTGCCCCACTGTATTTGATTTGATCTCATCATTTTCATACTGTATCAGGCTCTAAACACGACCTATAATGTTTTCTCACCTGGTCACAAGGAAATGAGCCATGTCAGCATCCGTTTTCACTCCCAAATGCAGCTGAAGTTCCCTCCATGAACCGAACGCATATCCAATATTTATGCGGGTGCCTGCCCGGCTTCGGTCATATTTTTTTTAGACTCACGAGATGCCGCTGATAAAGTCTTTTTTTTCTTCGTGGTGCCACTTTTTTGGTGGGTGAGAGTGGATGCAGGTCGTTAGCTGGCTGCAGAAACATCCATAAGTATACCTTCAGTGTTTGAATCCAAGTCCACGGCGGCCATGTTCTTCCTGTTCAAGAGCTGTCGGCAACGCGCATGCAGCGTCAATGTACGTCACATCACTACAACTGCGCGGGAAATTCGGACGTCGAACTACAGCGCATTATGTGGCACACAGCAATTCCAAGGCAACAGACATATATGCGGATGGCCTCGTTATTTTGGGTTTTTAATGCTTCATGACCCATTAGCATTGAATAAACTGTAAATGCATGTGTAGTTTTTCACAAATCTTGCCTTATGTCCCTTTAAAATGGAACTGAACTGATTAAAAATTCAGTTCATTCAAACTTCTGCTTACATTGTTTCCTTAAAGTAACTGTCATGTTGTTCTTGATTGTTCTGATGGTTCAGCTGTAGATCAGATCAGAAACTTTATCTGAAACTATTATAGAGCTGCTGACGCTGTAAAGCTGCTCTTCACTCTGATGGACTCTTGTTTTAGTTTGGAGACTCATGTTTAATAGAGGGATGTTGGACCAGGGGTCTAGGTTCAGGGAAGAACTCAAAACATGTATAAAGTGAAATAAAAGATAGAGGCATTTTACCTTTTTCTCTAAAAAATGTAGAAATCGCCTTGTGGCTTTTAGCTAAAGCTGCTGCGGATCCTGCTGCTGCTATAATCAGAAGACCGATCCACAATCCTGTGTGAGATCTTTCATTGGAAGTCTCTGAAAAGGAAAAACATTCAGGTGTCAAATGAAGTGTAACGTATTTTGACTGTTTGTCTTTTCAGTGGTAGAATAAATAACCATTTTTAGTTGTCATACAGATAGTAGCTGGTTCTCTGGTGCAGTCAGAACCATCTAGAGCTCAACACTCTAAAAACTGTTGAGATAACAGTGGACATCAGGGAGTTTCAACACCTGTCCCCCATTATCACACACAACACAGCTGTAACTATAGTGGAGACATTCCACTGTGGGACGGCAGTAGACTAGTGGCTAAGGAGGCTGTCCTCTGATCAAGGGGTGAGTGGTATGATCCTAAGCCCTGGCAGGCTGCATGTCGAAGTGACACTGAACCCTAAAACTGCACCTCAGGCAACGTACACATGAGAGATCTCCGCTGGGTTGGGTCAAATGCACTTATCAAATTCCTTGTTTGTAACAAACTTGGTCAGTAAATAAACATTCAGGTTTCTGGAGACCACCATCACCCAGGACCTGGACTGAACAGCCAACACAGACACAGGTATTAAGAAGGTCCAGCAAAGGTTGAACTTCCTGCAGCAGCTCAAGAAATTTAACCTGCTAAAAGATCTTCAGGTGAACTTCTATAAGACCTGTTATTGTGTCTGTGCTGGTCCATCACAGTCTGGTTTGGTTCTGCGGCCAAACTAGGCAGAAATAGAATACAGAAAACTATACGGTCAGCAGAGACAATCACTGGTGCTGATATGCCCTATATCCAGGACCTGGACTCCTCAGTCCAGGACCTGGACTCCTCCAGAGTAAGGAAAAGCTCAGACAGCCAAGTGTTGGTAATGTTACTTTTAAAAAGTAATTAGTTATACTGTAGTTACTGGGTTAACTGAATTAGTAACTGAATTACTCTACAAAAAGTAACTAGTTACTTGAGAAAGTAACAGACTGCATTACTTGAAGAAAAAAAAATCCTTAAATTATGCAAATAAAACTTGGCAATAAAACTGATTCTACTTCAACACATAGTTTACTAACACCAGGGATTGAACCCTGGTCCTCCAAACAAGAGGCAGGCTCCCTCCCGTTAGGCAACTTGTAACCCACACAGCCTCATACAACCGTGTGTGTGTGTGGGGGGGGGGGGGGGG
>SSNP01000027.1:147454-159411 GCA_006937955.1 Pachypanchax playfairii
GTTTCCTGACTTTTACTATCTTTCTGGGGTCCGAGGGTTCTTGTGGGGACCGAAGCCTGGTCCCCATGAGGGGGACTCCCCTTTTTAGGGTTAGGGGTTAGGTTTATAGGTATGGTGTGAATAGAGTTTTAGTTAGTCTTAGGGTTAGTTATAGATCAGTAATGGTTAAGGTTAGTAAAAGGGTTTGGGTTAGGTATAAATCTAGTTACTAAAATCATTGGAAGTCAATGGACGGTCCCCATAAGGATACCAAAACACACTTGTGTGTGTGTGTGTGTGTGTGTGTGTGTGTGTGTGTGTGTGTAGCCACATTACACTGTTAATTTTACCAATTTATAGTAACGCACTTCATTTTACGTTCACTAACGTTCTCAAACCACAAGACCCAGGACCAGTTTTTTCCCCCAGACTGTCACCATGTTGAACAAACATGTTTAACACATTCATGAAGAAATAACTTCTTCTCTCATGGAAATAAATAGATTGTATCTGTACTACCTGATTTCTAACCACCAGTAAGACATTTATGGTGGATGATGCTGCTAAATGTGTCTTATATCTCATGTGTGTTCCATGTCTGACACTGTCTACTTATTTTTATATATGTCTGTCTGCCTGAACAAGTGAAAACTGAACTAGAACCAACAGAGTTGGTCAAATAAACCTGATTCTGATTATTGTTATACCTCATTTTGATGTTTATTTACAAATTCATACCACTTAAAAACAAACACATATTTAAAACTAATATCTGTTATAATGTAAGATAAAATATGATTTTTTTAAACATATGAAGTAAAACACTGATAAATAAATGTTCAGTTTATGCAACTTGTTGCTTACGTTGTTGCCTGAAAGTTGCTGTCATGTTGCTGCTGTTTGTTCTGATGGTGCAGCTGTAGATCAGGTCAGTGTCACTATCTGAAACCACCAGAGAGCTGCTGATGCTGTAAAGCTGCTCTGCAGTCAGATTGACTTTGGTTTCAGGTTGGAAGGTCCTATTTAATGGAGGGATGGTGGACCAGGTGAGTTCAGGTTCTGGGTAGATCCCCTCTGAGCTGCAGGTGATCATGTTTTCCACCTGAAAGATGTCGATCTTATCGATTGGGACTGGAAACAAAACAAATCATTAGTAACATCAAATAAAAAAGCAACATAAACCAACTGAAATCTTCTGTAAAAACTGGCCTCCTCTCAGGAATAAAAACTAACACAGACTCCTCCCACAATGGCCTCTGTTACCATCAGGCAGGTACTACAGCTATATCTCTGTTACCATCCAATTTTTCCAACTTTGTACTTTTAATACACACAAACCCAACAAAGTTTGAATCTGCTTTTTTATTACAGTTACAAGCTGCACTTTAATCACTCCAGTGTTTGTGTTTATTTCTCAGTGTTGTAGTGCATCATGTCATGATCTACCAGTTTCACTGTGTTTTAACAATAAACACCTTCTGATTCTGAAAACATGTTAACAGAGACATCCTACCTTCTGTTATTAGAATAATAAATGATCTCTGGATTTTTGTTGCTGTGTTAATGTTGCACTCGTACGTTCCTCTGTCTTGAGGCGTCACTCCCGTCAGCAGCAGCGAGGCGTTTCCTTTGGAGATCTGATCCAAGAACAGTGATGTTCTGCCTCTGAAGTTCTGGTCCTGGTATTCCAGCTGGTCTTGGCCAGTATAATAGGAGTGGACCCACATGTCTCCTGTTGTCCAGAGGATGGTAACATCAGAACTGTCTTTGAACTCACAGGGTAAAGTGCAGGTCTTATTGAGAACACAGGTCACTTCAGAATCTATAACATGAAAAAAGAAACAACATAAATTAATCTTCTTCACCTTAAATTCAACTTAAAAGCCTTGATCGTTAACAGTTTTTGTCGCCTGTTATTGATACAATAATTAAATATTTATACAGGTCTGGAGAAAGTCCAGGTCCCTCCATTCCAGGTACCCCAGTCTCCAGAGTGATCTGGATCGTGCGAAACTGAAGAGAAACTGAACCCAAACATCTAGATGACGCCTGGAGTCAACCGGGAGTTCTCCCCTCTCACCCTTCTGAATGTTTTAATTATTGTATTAATTACACACAGAATCCAAGAATGATTGATACATAAATTCAGGAAGAAATCTTCTACTTCAGTCAGTGTTTTATCCGTTTTCATGTATTTCATTTTATTTTCTTTGATTTTGTGTCACGTTTGGTGGAGGTTTTAATGTTGGACCCAAATGCAGTGAGGAGGAACACAAAACTAAAGTGCAACAAAAAGTTTAATGAGAACTAAAATGCTGACGGGGCAGCAAAACAACTCACATGGGGAATGAAAAGTCCAGAGGTGAAAAAAAACAAAAGTAATCCATGGGGGGAAAATATATCCAGATGCAGAGATGGGGGGGAAGACGGTCATGTGGAGACACGATAAAGGAACCAGTGAACAAAGTCCTCACACGGCGTGGCGGACGGCCAGCGCAGAGGCACCAAGGAACCCGGAGGAACGCTCCAGGAGAAGGGACAAAACAGATTGACGTTGGGGACTACAAGGTTTTAGTGACATACAAGATGGGACCTAGAAGGGTTTGTGACATACAAGATGGGACCTACAAGGGTTGGTGACATACAAGATGGGACCTAGAAGGGTTTGTGACATACAAGATGGGACCTACAAGGGTTGGTGACATACAAGATGGGACCTACAAGGGTTTGTGACATACAAGATGGGACCTACAAGGGTTTGTGACATACAAGATGGGACCTACAAGGGTTTGTGACATACAAAATGGGACCTAGAAGGGTTTGTGACATACAAGATGGGACCTACAAGGGTTTGTGACATACAAAATGGGACCTAGAAGGGTTTGTGCAGCATAAAAGCATAACATGACCTAAGAAACTGAATCAGAACAAAAGGGAAAACAACTACTGAGAAACCCCCGAAGTACAAAACATAATAAACCAAAACCCCAAGACCTGACATTTTGCTGTTCTCAGCGTCTTGGTTCATTTAAATAAGTTTTACTTTCTGTTTCTTGGTCATGTCCATTTTCATCTTTGACTGTAATTACTTATTTAAAGTAACTTCTTAACAGTAATTACTTGTAGACTTTTAATTTACTTATAGACTTAACAAACACAATATCAGGTTCCCTTTTATGAGGTTTAATTTGTGCCAAAAATATGCGCAACACTGCATGATCATGTCAACTGGCTATGTAACATGACAACAAACCTCATTTCACATCACACTTTTTGTGAACCACTCATACTTTGCACTAATGTATGTAAATATTGCTGTTTTATAGAGGCACTGGCAATAAATGGATTTTGATAATATGAGTAAGTAACATGATCTCTCAGCGTCTCTCCCTTTATATTTCCGGATGTGTCTGATCCTCAGTTTAAAATTACAACTTTGTTATAAATAAAATATCAAGCCGATGAAATTAAAAGTTTCACTGACCTCCATTTAGAAAAGTCCACGGAAACATCGGAACCACCAAAAACAGAAAGAATTTAATCCAAGCCATGATACAAGTGATCGAAGCTCATGTCAAGTTTCACCTCTGATAGAACAAATAAGTAAAAGTGAAAGTAAAAAAAAACAGGTTCGACGAAAACCCTTTATCGTAGATCAAATGACAACAACCCTCCTATCCAATCAGTCTGTTTAATTCTCCTCGTTTATCATGATACATGAAGAATCAGGAACTGATTTACAGGCTGAAAGCCTGTTTGAACCTGCAGAAAATGGATTCAGTGTGAGAAAATGTTTTACTGTGGAAGAAAAATACTTCATTGAAAAATGAATAATAATCTTTAAATCTTCCTCTCTTTCTGTTTTTTTATTGAATTTAAACTAGGGCCGGGACTTTAACGCGTTAATTAAGATTAATTAATTACACAAAAATAACGCGTTAATTTTTTTTAACGCATTTTAATCGCACTTATTTAAACACCGCAGAACATCTCTCATGAGTTTCAGCGGACCGATTATACTGGCGCACCTACCAGCGTTCATTATTTAGGACAACAACAAACCACAGTGAACATGAATGAAGAAGCGACCGCTTTGATTGGCCCCGTGGATGGGAAGTTTTGTTATAAAAAATGACTGGATGGAAGCGTGGATAAGAGCATGTGTGCAAGCTATGCAGCAAGGAATTTGCACATCACCGCAGCACATCGGGCCTGAAGTATCACCTCAATGTTAAACATATAGCAGCTAGCGTGGACGTTAGCCCGACTCCGAGTACAAGTGTAGACATTTTCTACACTTAATGCACTGGTCTGTTGGACTTGGTTGAACAAAAATAAACAATATTTTGTTGCTTAAGCTTATGTGTATTCAGTCATGATTCAATGGTATACTAAAAATCCGTTTGAAAAAAATTCTCACTGTTCTCTGGTCAAATATTTATATGCGATTAAAATGCGATTAATTTTGATTAATTAATTACAAAGCCTCTAATTAATTAGATTAAAATTTTTAATCGAGTCCTGGCCCTAATTTAAACATGTAGAAAATAAGAGTGAGATAATCGTCGGGTACAAGTCTTAAACAGTAGAAGGTATTAACTCCATTAAAGAGGCCATTTCATACATATTTGAGGACTTTGTGGTTATTTCTTAAGTATTAACCAGTAACATGAAACATTTTATATCTAAAAAAGACGTCTGGAAACAGTTATTAAAGAGGCCCTTCCATTAAAAACGGTTTTCTGAGGTTTCTGTTGAATATTTTAGCTCCACAGGTGTTCTTACCTTCATAGTGGGTGTGAAAACAGGTCAATAACTTCTCTTTCAGTTTTAATCTCTCAAACTACGCAGGTGGCGATAAAACCCGAGTTCTCCCGAGTCCGAACGGCCTGTTTCATCACAACTCTTTTGTTTGTTAGTTTTCGGCAGCTCCCGCAGTTAAAACCATGCCTAGCATGCTGCTGGCTAAAAGCTGTTAGCATAAGATGTAGCAAACAGGAAGACATGACGTCTGCTGTTGCCATGCACAGCGGGAAAGGAAACAGTATACCTTGTTCTCATAGGCTAGTTTGTTAGCCAATCTGAGTCCAGCAAATTTGAACGAAATTTGAACGAGCTGTGACGAAGCAGCCGGATGGAAGGAGCCGGAACCACCCGAATTTTAACAGACAGATTGAAAAGTCTGTTAATAAGTGTTTCCTGACGTTTTTTAGATATAAACTGTTTCATATTACTGGTTAATACTTAAGAAATAACTACAAAGTCCTGAAATTTGTATGAAATGGCCAATTTAACAAACCTTTAAATCTGTCTGTGTTAAAATTCGGGTGGTTCCGGCTCCTTCCGTCAGGCCTCGAGCAGCAGCTCATTCATATTCATTATTTCAATTTGCTGGAGTCAGATTGGCTAACAATCTAGCCTATCAGAGCAAGGTATACTGTTTCCTGTGCATGGCAATGTCAGACATCGTGTCTTCCTGTTTGCTACGTTATGCTACAACTTTTAGCTAGTAGCATGCTAGGCGTGGTTTCAACTGTGGGAGCTGCCGAATACTAACTAACAAAGGAGTTGTGACGAAACAGATACAGGCCGTTCGGACTCGGGAGAACTCGGGTTTTATTGCCACCTGCGTAGTTTGAGAGATTAAAACTTAAAGAGAAGTTGTTGACCTGTTTTTACACCCACTATGAAGGTAAGAACACCTGTGGAGCTAAAATATTCAACAGAAACCTCAGAAAAACTTTTTTTAATGGAAGGGCCTCTTTAATTAGTTAACTTCCGTTATTACTGTGGGCTGTTATCTTGTCAAATAAATAAGCACAGTGTGTCTAATGTGTGTATGTGTTTGCGACCAACCCCCAACCCCCCACCCCCCGCTGTGTCCCTTTTAAACCATTTGAAAGTGAACTCCCCCCCTCTGCTTTTTTCACAAATCGGACACTGACGTTAACACGTTTTTTTGAATGACTTTTCAAAACAATACACTTTTTACTACCAATATTTAAAAATACAGAACAGCTACACCTAGTTGACTGTAAATTTTAGGGGCTTGTTAGAGTCTAATGTTGACTTCGCTGCGAACGTCACATCCAGAAATGCTCTCAGTGCCATCAGCGTCTGTCAGGAAGCCACTGCCGGTTGTCACCATGGTGATGTTGTGTTCGAGGGCTGTGAGTCGTTGTTTCAGTCGAAGTTGGGATGAGTTGAACTCACTTTGAAGGCGTGCCAAACATGTCTACCAATAACAAAGACACATAATTGATAGTTTTCACTCATAATTAAAGAAAACATGTTAGAAATATAATTAAAACTTAACAGCGGACAGAGCAGCTGAATGACGAGGAGCACCGACCTGCAGCCGATCCAGACTGGTCTCCAGTCTCTTCATCTTCTCCTCCATCTCTTCTCCTGCAGACATATTCACTTCCTCCAGAAGCCCCTCCTTCTGCAGGATGTCCCGCCCCCTCTGCTCCAGCTGGGCCCGAGCGTGGGGAAATTCTTGAAGGGCCTCCATCAGGTCTTGCTTGGAGAGACAGAACAGGTCGGAGTATCCCAGACTCCGAATATTAGCTGTGCGTCTGTTCCCCATTTTGCTGCCACTGATGTTCAGGATGCTTATTTCTCCAAAACAGCTTCCAGCAGTCAGAACAGCCAGTTGGGTGACTCCATCATCCCCCACCACTGCCAGGCGGCCATCTTTAATTATGTACATCTCCTTACCCACGTCACCCTGTATAAAAACAGAGCAAAGGTAGTAAATGCAACCCAACCAACTAACTAACCAACCATCCTTATTTATAAAGTGCTGTAACGTCAGTCACAGCTAAAACAAAGTGCTGAACACATGAAATAAAGAGTCCAATAAAATTGCAACATCATCACACAAGAAAGAAGCACAATTCAATGAAAACATAACAAAACAAAGTCATAAAACCGGTCAAATTGATGCTGGTTAAAATACATAAAATCAAGTAGAAGCTGCATTAAAAGCCAACGAGTAAAAATGGATCTTTAAACGGGTTTTAAAAACGGACAGTGATAGTGCTTGTCAGATGTGTAGTGGTAGTGAACTCCATAACTTTGGAGCCCATATGGAGAAGGCTCTCTACAAGCTTCCGCTTTGAACTGGGAACAACCAGGAGCAGCTGCTCAGCAGACCTGAGTGAGCGAGCAGGAGTGTAGGGATGGAGCAGCAGTTGAAACCACGCCTAGGATGCTGCTGGCTAAAAGCTGTAGCATAACGCAGCAAACAGAAAGACACAACGTCTGACGTTGCCATGCAGGAAACAGTAGTCTTTGCTCTCATAGGCTAGTTTGTTAGCCAATCAGAGTCCAGCAAATTCGAACAATGAATATGAACGAGCTGCTGACGAAGCAGCCTGACGGAAGAAGCTGGAACCACCCGAATTTCAATGCAGACAGATTGAAAGGTCTGTTAAAGAGGCCATTTCATACACATTTCAGGACTTTGTGGTTATTTCTTAAGTGTTAACCAGTAATGTGGAACATTTAATATCTAAAAAAAACATCAGGAAACACTGATTAACAAAGAAGAGCAAAGAATACTGTTTCCTGCCCCGCTGTGCATGGCAACGTCAGACGTCGTGGCTTTCTGTTTGCTACGTTATGCTAACAGCTTTTAGCCAGCAACATGCTAGGCGTGGTTTCAACTGTGGGAGCGGATGAATAATAACGAACAAAGGAGTTGTGGCAAAACAGATACAGGCCATGTAGACTCGGGAGAACCCGGGTGTTATCACCACCTGCGTAGTTTGAGAGATTAAAACTGAAAGAGAAGTTGTTGACCTGTTTTCACACCCACTATGAAGGTAAGAACACCTGTGGAGCTAAAATATTCAACAGAAACCTCAGAAACCCATTTTTAATGGAAGGGCCTCTTTAATAAGTGTTTCCTGACATATTTTATACATAAAATGTTTCATATTACCGGTTAATACTTAAGAAATAACCACAAAGTCCTGAAATGTGTATCAAATGGCCTCTTTAAGAAAAAAGGAATTTTTTGCCAAATGGTATTGCTTGCTTCTTTTTTGAAGCTAGCAGCAAAAGATGTGCAATTATGAACATTTTATTTTTATTGCACCAGTAAAAAAAACACTAACCTTTCTACAAATGTAATCACCAGGGCTGAAAACTTGAGGTCGAAGTTTCAACACCAACTCAACGAGCAGACCGGCTTCACAGTCCTGGAAAATACGCACCTAGTTCCGTCCATTCGCAAAAAACATGAAAAATAATCATTAACACTAAAGTTTTAATAGGTCTTCTCAGCACCTTCTAGACTTAGAAAGATGAAAGCGTTTCAGTTTATAGGGAAAATTAAAGCACAATAAACCTCTTAAAAACTGAGTTATACAATTTCATTACCAAAACACAAAACATTGACAAAATCAACGTGAAAAGGAGTCTTTACCTTCTTCAGCGTGTCCAGGTGAACATTAATAGCTATTTCTGCTCGCAGTTTATTAGGCAGACTCCTCAGCACTTCTTGTTCATCTATTGTCTTCTGATTCGTCCAGAGGTAGTCAAACCAGCGTATGACACGCTGCTCCAGCACCTTGCTGACATGTCGGAAGTGCATGTAGTGCTTAAGTGCGTCAACACGGGTTTGAAAAGTTGCTCGTGTTGCATTCATGTTGGAGATCATTGAGCCAACGTTACCAACGATGGAGGCAAAAATCAGAACACCAACCTGGTAAAAGAACACCAACAGATTTGAACTGGAATCCATTCAATATAAGACCTGCAGGTGTCTGTCAAAAAGGACTCAGTCCTGTGAACTTACCAAGAAGTCAAATATCAAGAACAGATATTCCTCATCTCTCTCAGGAGGAGGTGTCTCTCCAATGGTGGTCAGCGTCAGAGTCGACCAGTACAGACAGTAAATGTAGCTTCTGGCCAGAGAACCGAACTCTGGGTCGGATGCATTGGGATAGACCCACGAATCAGAGCCCAGACCCAGAACTTTGGAGAAGCTGTAGTACCCACAGGCGTTCCAGTGGATGATGACCAGGATGTACAGCACCAATTTCCAGATGCGGAAGGCGTTGGGGTAACTCGTCCGAGTTTCTGTTCGTTCAAAGAACTCAAAGAGACGAGGCAGCCGCAGCAGCCGGTTGAATCGTAGAAGAGGAGTGTAACTCATTCCAACTGTAAGGTACAAGAGGTCCGTCGGGAGGATGGAGCAGATGTCAAGTTTGCACTGGAATGTTCGAAAGTAGGCTTCTCTCAGACGGCGCACATCCTTTACCAGCAAGCCTTGATCCAAGAACCCTTTTCACAGATAACAAACATAATGAAAGCACATGAAAATATATATAACAGAATTAGAAAATATAAGATAAATACAGTATTTTCTACCTAAAGTGTTTCATTAAAGTCAGATAAAAGTACCTGTGTGGAGACGAACAGCGATGTCCAGGATGTAGATTCCATCACAGGCATAGTCCAACACAAGCCACACCAGAACATTTCTCATCTGGAGTTCATCAAAACAAGCCCTTTAATAGAAAAATACACACATCAACATGTGATTCCACACAGACTTATCTGAACCTACGTTAGCTTCAACAGAGATGATTTTTGTTCTCCCTGTCATGCTGGTTTTAGTAACAGAATACACTGAATCTATTCCTCTACAACAAGGCCGTTTTTTAAAGTCTGAAGTCTTTTATGTTATATGCTACTAAAGGTTTTCAAATTTAATGGAAAACAGTGAACAGAAGTAAATACACTCTTGTGCAAAGTCAGTTCAACCCACAATAACAAGCTAGAGGCTACTGCAACAAGCTTGAAAACACAAGGTAGATGATCTTTGATCCGTAAAAAAGGACTTCATACACTTCCACATGTGAAATTCAGTCACGCTAACTGTATATATAAGACTAGGAACTGAGAGTGAACACAAGTGGGTCTATTTTCATGTGAGTTGTGGCTCTACTTGGAAGAAATTGGCCATGAAGTTTAAAAATCTGATGTAACCCACTTCTGAGTATGTACACGTCGCCACTAGGTTCGTATGAGCTATGAGTAAGAGTAATAACCAGGGACACCAGTATAAGTTATGAAAAGCAACTTTTAGTTGTCAAAATCATTTGAACAGAACACAATTAACAATGCCTATGGGCCCTTTAAATGTAAAATAAAATAGAATAAAATAAATTGTCCTTCCAAAGGTCTTGGTTCAGAATTGTTCGTTATGGATCCAAAGTTCAAGTCAGGTAAGTCAGAGTAAAATAGTCAAGTCAGGAGTGTATTCAGTGTGGCTCCTGTTGGTGTCAATTCTTGGAATCGGCACAATCCTACCACAACCTCAGCTGAAGGCTGTGGTGATGATCAGAGTTCTGCTGGGAGGCTCGCCATCTACAAGTCGCTGGTTAATCTCGTTGACACAAGGACTGAAGCTTCATCAAGTTTTTTCCAACCAATATGAAAAGACCTGACCAAGTGAGAGTTTCTACAGAGGAGACCGGAACAGTTAAGGTGGCTCCTCGACGACTCTCCAACGTCTTTTTCTCTCGCTCTCCAGCTCCCACGAGCGAAACAACACCAGAGTCTCGTTTGCGCATTTGCGATGTTAAGCTACTGCAGGTATCTTTGTGCATTACTTCCGGTTTTTACAAAATAAAGTCCCGGTTTCAAAATAAAACACACAAGCATTTACAATCATGAAATTAAAAGAAATAACGATTAGATAAGAACATAAATCATTACTTTAACCCACTTTTAGGCGGGTTACACCGACATTAAAGAAAATAAAAACACTTTAAATTCTCAGAATAGGCCAAAATGAAAATGATTTGGTTTTTATCGGGTTCAGAAATCTTCTAATCTTACTCTTAAGAACAGAATCTACCGTGTCCTCATTTATTAAACAGAAACTGAACTAACAAACAGAAGCTGTGCATAAAAAACTAAGTTCCCCTAATGATCCAGCAGCTTGCAGAACCTCCTTCAGTGGTAGATATTTTCAATTTCTGTTCCATATTTATAAAGTTACTTCAGTTCATTGCGGTTTGCAGACGTTAGTTCCTGCTCACTGAAAGCCCCTCACAACAGTTGGATCCAAACTTTAACTGTTGGATGAATGGTCTTACATTTTTAAAATACTTTGGTAGGAGTTCATCGTCAACTCAATGACTTCAAGGTTCTTCGGTCCTGATTCTGGAAAATAAGCCCATATCTTCAGCCCTCCACCACCGTGCTGACAGCTGGGATGAGTGTTTAGTATCAGTTTCTGTTCATTGTTATTCAATTCAGTTTATTTATATAGCGCCAATTCACTACAAAAAGTAATCTAAAAGGACTATACAGAAACAGCAAGTCCAATACACATCAACAGGTCCTGATTCAAAGTTAATTATATATGATCAGTTCAGTCCAGCTGTAAGATTATCAGATTCAGAAATCTCTATGAAAATGTCTATGAAAGCCACAAAGGACGATGTTCGGTTCTCGCACCTTGGTGACGTTCTGGCCTTCGCAGTCCCCACCACCCTGGAGTACCACTCCCCCCACACACTCGCCCCACAAACTCTACCTAAACTCTTCTTGAACAGGCTGAAGACCACTTTCCTCCAAAATGGCCAACCTTTACAAGATGCAGACAATGATTATACCATCCATTTTGTTGGATTTCAAATATTAATTGCATATAAGGATTCAATGGGGACAGTAGTTTGAAGATTCATGGGGGACGCTGTTCATTTCTATCTAATAGAAAGAGTAGGTAGAATAGCCTTTGTGTAAAAACTGACTCGTTAAACGATTATGTCACATTTCAGAAGGATAAGTCAAGGTTTTCATTGGCTTGACCAGTTAAACATCTGAAGGCAGAGAAGTTCATTACTGACAGACTTTAACACTGGATTTCCTGTTTAAATTTGGTGCAGACGGTTGAAGTATGTGGAAGTTACAGCAACATTAAGAAACATGGCCCTGTGCTGGGAAGCGTGGAC
>SSNP01000027.1:164778-194450 GCA_006937955.1 Pachypanchax playfairii
TGTAACCCACTTCTGAGTATGTACACGTCGCCACTAGGTTCGTATGAGCTATGAGTAAGAGTAATAACCAGGGACACCAGTATAAGTTATGAAAAGCAACTTTTAGTTGTCAAAATCATTTGAACAGAACACAATTAACAATGCCTATGGGCCCTTTAAATGTAAAATAAAATAGAATAAAATAAATTGTCCTTCCAAAGGTCTTGGTTCAGAATTGTTCGTTATGGATCCAAAGTTCAAGTCAGGTAAGTCAGAGTAAAATAGTCAAGTCAGGAGTGTATTCAGTGTGGCTCCTGTTGGTGTCAATTCTTGGAATCGGCACAATCCTACCACAACCTCAGCTGAAGGCTGTGGTGATGATCAGAGTTCTGCTGGGAGGCTCGCCATCTACAAGTCGCTGGTTAATCTCGTTGACACAAGGACTGAAGCTTCATCAAGTTTTTTCCAACCAATATGAAAAGACCTGACCAAGTGAGAGTTTCTACAGAGGAGACCGGAACAGTTAAGGTGGCTCCTCGACGACTCTCCAACGTCTTTTTCTCTCGCTCTCCAGCTCCCACGAGCGAAACAACACCAGAGTCTCGTTTGCGCATTTGCGATGTTAAGCTACTGCAGGTATCTTTGTGCATTACTTCCGGTTTTTACAAAATAAAGTCCCGGTTTCAAAATAAAACACACAAGCATTTACAATCATGAAATTAAAAGAAATAACGATTAGATAAGAACATAAATCATTACTTTAACCCACTTTTAGGCGGGTTACACCGACATTAAAGAAAATAAAAACACTTTAAATTCTCAGAATAGGCCAAAATGAAAATGATTTGGTTTTTATCGGGTTCAGAAATCTTCTAATCTTACTCTTAAGAACAGAATCTACCGTGTCCTCATTTATTAAACAGAAACTGAACTAACAAACAGAAGCTGTGCATAAAAAACTAAGTTCCCCTAATGATCCAGCAGCTTGCAGAACCTCCTTCAGTGGTAGATATTTTCAATTTCTGTTCCATATTTATAAAGTTACTTCAGTTCATTGCGGTTTGCAGACGTTAGTTCCTGCTCACTGAAAGCCCCTCACAACAGTTGGATCCAAACTTTAACTGTTGGATGAATGGTCTTACATTTTTAAAATACTTTGGTAGGAGTTCATCGTCAACTCAATGACTTCAAGGTTCTTCGGTCCTGATTCTGGAAAATAAGCCCATATCTTCAGCCCTCCACCACCGTGCTGACAGCTGGGATGAGTGTTTAGTATCAGTTTCTGTTCATTGTTATTCAATTCAGTTTATTTATATAGCGCCAATTCACTACAAAAAGTAATCTAAAAGGACTATACAGAAACAGCAAGTCCAATACACATCAACAGGTCCTGATTCAAAGTTAATTATATATGATCAGTTCAGTCCAGCTGTAAGATTATCAGATTCAGAAATCTCTATGAAAATGTCTATGAAAGCCACAAAGGACGATGTTCGGTTCTCGCACCTTGGTGACGTTCTGGCCTTCGCAGTCCCCACCACCCTGGAGTACCACTCCCCCCACACACTCGCCCCACAAACTCTACCTAAACTCTTCTTGAACAGGCTGAAGACCACTTTCCTCCAAAATGGCCAACCTTTACAAGATGCAGACAATGATTATACCATCCATTTTGTTGGATTTCAAATATTAATTGCATATAAGGATTCAATGGGGACAGTAGTTTGAAGATTCATGGGGGACGCTGTTCATTTCTATCTAATAGAAAGAGTAGGTAGAATAGCCTTTGTGTAAAAACTGACTCGTTAAACGATTATGTCACATTTCAGAAGGATAAGTCAAGGTTTTCATTGGCTTGACCAGTTAAACATCTGAAGGCAGAGAAGTTCATTACTGACAGACTTTAACACTGGATTTCCTGTTTAAATTTGGTGCAGACGGTTGAAGTATGTGGAAGTTACAGCAACATTAAGAAACATGGCCCTGTGCTGGGAAGCGTGGACGGCGTGTTGAGCTCTGGGACCCCTTGGCCGGTGCCCTCCTGGGGCGTCCTTCTGCTGGGGGCAGGGGCCACCTCTTTCCAAGACTAATCTTCAGAAAAAGACTAAATTTACTTTTTAAAGAAGCTTTTTTTAACTTTGAGATATTCATTTAAAGAGGCCATTTCATAAAAAATTTCAGGACTTTGTGGTTATTTCTTAAATATTAACCAGTAATATGAAACATTTTATATCTAAAAAATTAGAGTGTTTCCGGCTCCTTCCGTCAGGCTGCTTCATCAGCAGCTCGTTCATATTAATTATTTGAATTTGCTGGACTCAGATTGGATAACAAACTAGCCTATGAGAGCAAGGTATACTGTTTCCTGCCCCGTTGTGCATGGCAACATCAGACGTTCTCTCTTCCTGTTTGCTACGTCTTATAGTACAGCTTTTAGCCAGCAGCATGCTAGGCGTAGTTTCACCTGCGAGAGCTGATGAATACTAACGAACAAAGAAGTTGGGACGAAACAGAATCAGGCCGTTCGGACTCAGGAGAACTCTGGTTTTATCACCACCTGCGTAGTTTGAGAGTTAAAAACTGAAAGAGAAGTTATTGACCTGTTTTCACACCCACTATGAAGGTAAGAACACCTGTGGAGCTAAAATATTCAACAGAAACCTCAGAAAAAATGTTTTTAATGGAAGGGCCTCTTCAAATAATACTTACGAACTGCTTTAATATTTGTCTATTAATGCAGTCACAAAGATCTGTAATGCATATTCTAGTATATGTGGGGTTCTGTCAGGAAAGCCACTAACGATACAGTGAAATGCATTCTTTATTACTGACGAACAGGGAGAAGGTGAAGGGATCATCACACATACATTTAGCTCACAGTGCAGACAAACAAAATAGTGCGCCACAAAGCAGGATGAGAAACATGCAAATACCCTGTTCCCACTTCCCAGATTGAGGTAAAAAGCACAAGGCTCGTCAGGAATTCTGCATTTGCAGTAGTTTTACATCCCGAATCATACCCATTTTGAAAAGGGCAGCAACATTCTATTTGAGCCACACGCAGTCACGTGGTCGGTGCTCTCTCACTGTTTTCTAACTCTAAACAAACAGTTGGTGCCGTCTGCTCTTGAGGTCGTGTTAACGACCCCAGACAACTATCAGCATGTGTCGGCCCCTCACTTTTACATTATTTTCAACAAAATATATTTGTTCTATATTTGGGTCAATACGGTATATCACATTTGGATGGGATCTAATAAATCATGTGGGAGTTATAACGATTCCTTTTTGATGTGAAATGGCAAAATTGTAGGTGAGGCCACGCCCACATTTTTAACACAGAGGAAATCTGTTATCATATATCAATCGCTGATACCTTTAAACTATGATGACATATTTCAGTGGCGATCCATTGATGGCGATCCATCAAAGTATCTGGTGGCACTTCCTGTAAAAGTTAGCACATATCTTCATGAGAAGATACATCTGTACACCAAATTTCATAATTCTAAATTAAAGCAGTGAGTGGGGCTAATAATTTAAAGGTTTTAAAGGGTAAGAAAAGGTGGCACCGTTAGCCACGCCCACAGGTACTGACAAAGATTCATCCTAAAATGTTTAGTCCTGATCTGATCATGAATGTGGATTTTATAGCAATAATTAAGTTGATGGCAAGACAATGAACTTTGTGACCACGCCTTAAAACTTAAAGTCACGGTTTTTTGTACATTGTAAGACCAACTCATTGGCTGTTATTTACCCACAAGGTCAAAGTAAATATTTTCAAACAGGCCAGAGTATTAGCTCAAAAAGTGAAATATGACACTTTCAGTTTCCAGTGTAATAGTTATGGGTAGTTATGGCAATGAGCCACGAGGTAGAAACATTGTACGTCTACATTTAAAAGCTATTCAGGGTTGCAATTACCCTAATTGGCCACATGGTGGCGCCAGACCAGTTACACTAGGAGTGACTAGGGACATGCCAGGCCTTTTACATTGGCCAATGTGTGCAAAGTTGGCCGCCATGTTGAAAAAGGCAGTAAACAATGACACATGGATGGCTCGGCAGGTTCAGAAAATCCCCATAGTGTGCTTGTTTTATTCTTTCCAAAAAATCTGCAGCATTCTCAAAATATATAAGTCTATATAAATACCATATTAAAATTGATTTTAACAAATAATAAATTCAGGGTGAATAAGACCCAACATTAATGGGCTGGTACCAAAATTTGGTATGTATAACATATATTTGGGCATTATCATTCACATAACATTCACATTTTTTGTCATAGTCTTAGGCATCACAGGCATTTAGACTGTTTGAACAAAATATTTATATTCAAGCACAGAAATTGTGATATAATTATTATAATGCTGTCCCAATATCACTGGCATAAAATAACCTCCAGTATACATACATAGAAAGCATGAAGCTATAGAAATAAGTATGCATCAGTAAATGCTTACAAATTAATATTGTTCCAAATAGCCATAATAAGCACAATAGTAACAGTAATATACAGTTAATAAATAATCCATAGTCTCAATATAGATAATATAGATATAGAAAAGTCAATGGAATATAATGTGTTCTATGCATTACTAGAAGCTGTGTAAATATATCTAGCAACTACGTGTGTATTATAGTGGCCCTTCGCCATAACATGGTTCACCATTTTGCATGTATTTTATTTAATTTTTTTGACGCCGCATTGTTTTCTGCACCCTAACAAGAGCAAAAAGTGTATGAAGTGTGTAGTGAGGGGTTTTACAGCCTTAAAACATGTATATTTATTGTAAAAAATAAAGCTGACTTATTTGTGGATTTCTCCTATTGGAGGTTATTTTTAGAACGTAACTCCCGTGATTAACAAGGAATATAAATATAAACATATAAACAGTCACACACTCACTCACAGTTATATGCACTGCAATGAGCAGGAATTTTGCCTTTTTCAATATGGCAGCCAGCTTTAAACACATAACACTGCGGCATGTCCCCTCTATAAAAATAAACTAATTGGACTGGATGATAAAAAGAGTTTCCCATAAATTAATAGATAAAATTAGATAAAATGTATTAATTTTCTAAAAAAAAATACTTTGTATTTACAATGTGTGTATTTCAAAATATAAAACAGACCATTTTTAATAGTTATGTATAATTGTTGCAATAAGCCACAATGACACTGCGCCTCTAGGTTTAAAATCTATTTCGTGGTGCAATTACTCAGGTTGTCCACATGGCGGTGCCAGATCAGCTTTACTAAGGGATGCTAAATGACAAGAAGAAGAGTTTACCTTCATTCACAATCCTAGCTAAATATGTTTTGGTACAAACTTTCAGTTTAAAACACTTTTCTCATCCTAAACTAAAAAAATTCACAAATTAAATGACTAAAGTTTGTGCAATAGCACCATGAATATTTCATAAATACCTACACGTAAAGAAGCTTGGCTTTGGTTAGCAAATGAAGCTAGCAACCAGGAGCATCTGTCTAAAAACTCTAAGCCTAAGCAGCTATGCTTGGGTTTTACACAAATAATTATGTATTTATGTAGTATTTTATTATTATTATTTTATTTTTAGGTTTATGTATTTTAATGTAATTTAACCAATAAATGCAGTTTCAAACTCTTAATATCTATGAACATAATGCAAACGACCTTTAGCATGCTAGGTGGCTACCAGAAGACACGTCTAAAAAATTGTAAATTAAAACAAAACTAAAAATAACTGCTCTTAGAAAACATGGGGCTATCACATATTTAAGTCATTACATTCTTAGCGAAACGTGTCTTGAATAAACTACTTTCTTTTGTTAGCATCAAGCTAAAAGCAGCTACAGGTCTTCTGCTATTAAATAAAGTGGTCAACATGTGGTTTGTTGCCCTCTGCTGGAAAGGCTGAACAGATGCATTTTAAACCAGTTAAAAATGGAGACTAAAAAAATGTATATTCAAATAATTAATTTCTTCCACGATAAATCAGATTTTTAGTTGTAAAGATTACATAAAAATCCTCCATCATAATTTTATTTCAACAAGATGAAGGCATAAATCATTTTACCATGAAGTAAGAGAACAGCAACAGTAATTTAGGAAAAATTACACAGCAAGTATAGATATATATATATAAAAAAAACAGAATAAAAAATCAACTAGAATGCATTACATGAAATAAAAACAATTCCTATATTGTAAAATTACCATTTGATTTGTATTAACAAAACGTTTCTATCAAAAGCATGAAATGGATCGTTTTCCATGATAAAGTGTAATTATTTCTATGAACCACAAGGGGAGACACTGCATGCCTACATTTAAAATTTATGTAGTGTTACAAATGCCTGTTTGTGCACACAAGGGCGCCAAGTCAGCGTTTCACTAAAAAGTACAAGAAGAAGAGTTTCCCCACTGATTAAAAAGTTTACATGTAGGCTGACGCTTGGGCTGGTGTGAACGCACCATAAATATTGGTCCATATTAATGGACACCTAAATATAAGAAGACGAGCTTCATCGCATAGATGTTTTAAGTCTATTATTCAGGCATTTCAGTTTATTAAAGTTTGGGGCATTTGTTGTATGTACAAAAAGTTTCTATCTAAAGCATCAATCGGAATCCTCTCCAAAAATAATGTGTAATTATTTAAATGAACCACAATAGGGAGAAATTGCATGTCTACTTTTAAAATCTATGTAGCATTGCAGTTACTCAGTTTAGCCACAGGGCGGCGCCAGACCAGTTTCCGTAAAGGATGGGAAGACATAAGAAGAAGAACTTCTCCATTGCGTAGGATTGCGTTTTATGTCAATTAAAGCTATAGTGCGTAACTTTTACATGTCCGTGAATGTCCGTTTCAACCAAGCCACTATTAGAGGAGATGACACAATGCAGATTAAGCCGATCGGCTCCTCAAACATCTGTCTTTTCAGTTTTATTAAAATAATGGGCACAAAGGAGAAAGATGGGATAAGAACAGTCAAGTTTTTCAAAAAAGTAACTGGACCTGTACTTTCTTCTTCTTGAAAATGTTTCGTCTCTCATTCAAGAGACTTCTTCAGTTCTAACTAGGTTTGGGAGTTGCAGGCTTGTAAGAGGTTGGGCCCACACAGTATGAATACCCTTGTTAGTCGCGTTCAGGAAGTTATAGTTTGTATTTTTTTTTTTTTTTTGATTGATTGATGGCAAAGTTTGAGGTTAAGCCACGCCCAAACCATAAATAATCTGTGGAGTTCTTGAAGAACTTTGGTTCCCAAATGCCTAAAGGCTGTACTGCACACGTTTAGTGCAGATTTGTTAAAATCTTTAGGAGGAGTTCATTCATTTGTGTTCTGGGTGAAATGGCAAAATGATCAGTTTTTCCTAGATGGCCGACTTCCTGTGGAGTTCAGGTCCATGAGGCTTTTTTTGTAGGCCCTGCAGGGATCCATCTGTGTACTAAATTTCACAATCCCAAATAAAAGCAGTGGGCAGGACTGTACATTTAAGTGTCCATAAGGGTGCGACTCCCCAAATTTTTGTACTCAGATTGGTTCAAGCCTTGACCACAATACATCCTGTGAAGTTTTGTACTGATCTGATCCAAATTGTGTAATTAACAGCAAATTTAGTGATTTTTTTTTGTGACATCCAACTTTGCCACACATTCCAGACCACACCCCCTGGTGAAAGGTAATCTTTCACCTAATGTTAGACCAATTTATTTTCTCTTGTCTGACACAATTTTGAAGTCAATCAGGTCATGAATGGGGGAGATACACCCTTTCAAGTAAAATGTGACATTTGTGGTTCCCAGTGGGCGGGACTAAGATTGTCTGAAAATATAAACCTATAGCTCACATCAGGAACAAACCCCAACCAATCACAAGCATTATTTTATGCGAGTTATTACAGTGTTTCTTCACTTGGTGAGAAGTAAAAGTTGGAAGTGATGCCACAGCTACATTGTAAATCTTCTGTAGAGTTCTTGATGAACTTTTAAACCCCCACGCCTTGAGACTCTGCTGATCAAGTTTGGTGTTGATATGCATAAAACTGTAGGAGGAGTTGATTAAAATAAGAGTTGTTACATCCCCAAATTTATGCTGTTTTTCCAAGATGGTCGACTTCCCGTTTCGTCATACATCCAAGAGGCTTTCTTGTCTTCATTTATATCGTATATCAACTCATCAAATTCAAAGTTGTACATAAAAGCAGCAGAAAGAGCACTTTTCACATTACTGGATCTCGACACGAGGCTGAAGTTCGTTTCTGATTCCAGCTTCCGATTCGGGAAACGGCACAGAACTTTCACAAATCCCAGAGGTGGTTTTAATTGTTTTGCTACTAGTGCAGAATAACCTAGTCCAGGTTTGAAGTGTCTATGTATTGTAGTTTGTGAGATAAAGCAGTTTAAAGATGGTCAAATTTAGTGTAATTGCCCTTTAGCCGTTTCCCGAATCGGAAGCTGGAATCAGAAGCTAACTTCAGCTTCGTGATCTAGACTCTGTTCGGCCTTTCGACATTTCTCCGGCCTGCTCCCCATCTGCCTTGTACTCACAGAGCTCCTGACCATTTCATGATTCTTAGATTTTGGACAAGGGATTATTCTACTGGATTATTAGATGAACTGTGTTTGTGTCTGTTTACTGGATATCTGAATTGTTTTGCCCTACGTGCTGCAACCCTGTACATCCTCAGCAGTAAACCTTTTAATTACATTCGCTCTCTGTTGTGGTGTGTTCAGGTCCAGATGTAAAAACCATCAGATTTTAAAAGATTTGTTCACATGATGAATGTCAGTCTGCAACCTTAAAGCCCTTGATCCTCATGATGACGGAGGATATGACAGCAAAAGTGTCAGAATTAATCACAAAGGTAGTTCCTCACCTGACAACTAAAATGGTCCAGTTATAAAAGACTGCAGCTCCAGTCACTATAAGCCAGTGGTAGTAGATGTCATCAGACGGGGACAAAACAACAACCTTCCACTTCTTCCTCCTGACAAACAGACAGACTTTGAGTGACAGCTCGTTGTAGCGCCAGTTTATGTTGATTGTTCTTGTTTTCCTTACGTGTGTCTGGAACGTTGAACGTCATTATCTGCTTCTGAGCCAGTGTGGGTGTGGCTAAACCTGCTGGGCGGGGCTTGTATGTCCATGTTGGCTGGGCCTCTGAAACGCTCCAAAAAGGAATCTGGTCGCTCGGTCTCCTCATTCAGACTCTTCTGAGCCCATTCTCTCAGAGTCATCACCATGCTGACTATCCTGAAGACAAGAGCAATCACAATTATGACAAATATAATTCATCTGCATTAAATATCAAACATGACTTTTATTTACATAGCACATCAGCTCTATTTGGGTCTCAGACTCAGTTCTAGTTAAAACCCAGAGAGAAATGGTTGATTTTCAGCAGAAGACACGAGACTCTCAGCCATCCAAGTATGAGGATAAACTTTTCTACCTGTGACTTGTTTGTGCAGCTCCTGGATGATTGAGCATCTACACAAACTTAGTGTCTTTAACTTTAGCAAGAAGACCCTCAGATTGTTGTGGGAGTTTGTAATGATGTCAAACTACAAAACTACAAAATCCATCCTAAACAAAATAATCCATCTCCCCCTCCCCTCAGGTTAAGAGTCTGGGTGTCATCCTCGATAGCAATCTCTCCTTCACCTCATACATCAACAACATCACCCGGTCCGCTTACTTCCACCTCAGAAACATCCACCGACTCCGCCCATCTCTCACCCCCCACTCCACTGCCATACTGGTTCATAGCCTCGTCACCTCCCGACTGGACTACTGCCACTCCCTTCTGTTTGGTCTACCTCAAAAAACTCTCCATAAACTTCAACTGGTCCAAACTCAGCCTCCCGCATCATCACACACACTCCTTCCATAAACCACATCACACCTGTCCTCCAACAGCTCCACTGGCTCCCCATCACTCAACGCATCCAGTATAAAATCCTGCTCCTGACCTTCAAAACCATCCACAACCTCGCCCCTCCTTACCTGACTGACCTCATCCATATTACCACACCTGCCCGCTCACTCCGCTCCTCCTCCGCTCCCCTTCTCACTGTCCCACCCGCCCGTCTTGTCACTATGGGGAGTAGAGCTTTCAGTCCCTTTGCTCCCCAGCTCTGGAACTATCTCCCCCCTGACCTCCGTAACACCGACTCACTCACACATTTCAAATCCACACTCAAAACTCATCTGTTTAGACAAGCATTCTCACTGTGACCATAACTGCACTGTTCTCTGTTTTTTTTTTTTTTACTTATATGCTGTTTTTAACTTGTATTTTAATTGTGTTTTAAATGTTTTTAATTGTTGTTGTAAGGTGACCTTGAGTGTCCAGAAAGGCGCCTATAAATAAAATGTATTATTATTATTAAACTAGCAAATAACCAAGACCCCATTTTTATATGTAAAACACAAAAAGATCCATTCAACCGTTCCTATAATTATTATGATCACTTAGAAATAGAACATTTCATGGATCCCTGTCCAAAACCAGACTGTCCTACCTGGACAGAGCTCCTCGCCCCCGAAAGGAATTTTGGGAATTAGTTTCCCTCCTTTCGATGGCTGCCATCCTCTGTAGTTCTGATGATGTGTCGTCGCATATCGACTGTCCTCTACGAATAGAAGAATACACAAGACAAAATGATGCAATGACAACACTGTCTGGAAAGTAAAAAAAAAAAAAAAGATATATAGTTGTGTAATACACTTTCACACATTCACTCATGAACACTTTGAAAGCTAAACAGACTGGATTTCCATGGCAACGCGTTAGATGCACTGCTGTAATACACTACTGCTGGGTCCAGAGCTGTGGAGCTTAGTGCTCTGAAGTGATGAACTCTGATGGGGGGTGGGGGGGTTGGGGGGATTCCAGGAGACCAGTACCTGTCTGACTTGTACCCAGTGTAAAGTTTGAGGCAGGATTATGGTGGTGGCTTGTTTTTCAGAGGTTAGTCTCCTCCCCTTCCAGTGAGTCTTCAATGTTTTAGCAGACCAAGATACTTTGAAGAGCTTCATGCTCCAGCTTTATGGGAACAGTTTGGTGTCCTTCACCATTCCAACATGGCTGCACACAACAACACAAACAGGTCCATAAAGACTTGATGAGTCAGTTTGGTGTGGAGGAATGAAACTGGCCTGGACAGAGTCCTGAGCTCCTCCAGCTGGGACCTGCCCAGAGGTTTTTCCACTGGGAGATGACAAGGAGAAATCCAGATCAGATGTTCAAACACCTCGACTGACTCATTTTAGGAGCAGCAGTTCTTCTCTGAGCTCCTCCAAGGTGCCTCACCCTCTCTCTAAGGCTGAGCCTCAACACCCTACAGAGGAAGTCCATGCTCCCTCTCTCCATCCAGCCATTATTTATGAACAAGTCACCAAAATACAGTACCTAAATCCTCCATCTGAAGAAAAGACTATCATCCAACCCAGTAGGAGTGTTTCATCTGTTTCACCTCAGATTTTAAGGTGCTGACTCTCATCCTGGATGCTTCACATTCAGCTGCAGACCAGTGCACACTGAAGACCTCGGCTAGAAGATGCTGAAGAAACCAGATCCTCTGATAAAGGTACAAATAACAACCTGAGGTTCCTCCCCCAGACACCTCTCCTATGCATAAAAACAACAAACAGGATGGGAGAGGAGGTGCAGCCCCAGTAGAGTCCAACCCGCACAGAGACCAGACCCTTAATGTCAGAACGAGGACTCGGCTCTTGTCTTGGTTGTACATGGAGCTGATATCCTGTAAAGGGACTCTTTTACCCCTTTTCACCTGCGATACCTCCTCTAAATGTCTCGCCGGTTGAAAGCGTTCATCAGATCCACAAAACACACGTGGACTAGATGATTAAACTCTTATGCAACTCAGCAAAAACAAAGATCTGGTCAACTGTTCCTGAACAAAACCACAATGTTCCTCTGGATCTGGAGCCTCTTCTCCAACATGGGGGAGAGTCTGAGCTGAAACCTGGAACATATTCTCCAGTTCTCCTTTGTAAAGATACGACATGACTGCATGTGTGTGTGTGCGTGTGTGTGTGTGTACCTGCTCAGTGTGCTTTCAGCGCGGTCACTCTCCTCCTCTGTCCATGTTTTCACAGATAGTCTCTGTGAATCGTGCAGCGGGCCCGTCATCCTGCAACACAGACTCAGTTCTGCTTCCTACAGGAACGACACACAAACAGACCTGGACACAAACCAACAAACTAACTTCAGTCTAAAATATGATCATACAGTGGGGCAAAAAAGTATTTAGTCAGCCACCAATTGTGTAAGTTCTCCCACTTAAAAAGATCAGAGAGGCCTGTAATTTTCATCATAGGTATACCTCAACTATGAGAGACAAAATGAGGAAAAAAAATCCAGAAAATCACATTGTCTGATTTTTAAAGAATTTATTTGCAAATTATGGTGGAAAATAAGTATTTGGTCAATAACAAAAGTTAATCTCAATACTTTGTTATATAGCCTTTGTTGGCAATGACAGAGGTCAAACGTTTTCTGTAAGTCTTCACAAGGTTTTCACACACTGTTGCTGGTATTTTGGCCCATTCCTCCATGCAGATCTCCTCTAGAGCAGTGATGTTTTGGGGCTGACGCTGGGCAACACGGACTTTCAACTCCCTCCAGAGATTTTCTATGGGGTTGAGATCTGGAGACTGGCTAGGCCACTCCAGGACCTTGAAATGCTTCTTACGAAGCCACTCCTTCGTTGCCCGGGCGGTGTGTTTGGGATCATTGTCATGCTGAAAGACCCAGCCACGTCTCATTTTCAATGCCCTTGCTGATGGAAGGAGGTTTTCACTCAAAATCTTACGATACATGGCCCCATTCATTCTTTCCTTTACACGGATCAGTCGTCCTGGTCCCCTTGCAGAAAAACAACCCCAAAGCATGATGTTTCCACCCCCATGCTTTACAGTAGGTATGGTGTTCTTTGGATCCAACTCAGCATTCTTTCCCCTCCAAACACGACAAGTTGAGTTTCTACCAAAAAGTTCTATTTTGGTTTCATCTGACCATATGATGTTCTCCCAATCCTCTTCTGGATCATCCAAATGCTCTCTAGCAAACCGCAGACGGGCCTGGACGTGTCCTGGCTTCAGCAGGGGGACACGTCTGGCACTGCAGGATTTGAGTCCCTGGCGGCGTAGTGTGTTACTGATGGTAGCCTTTGTTACTTTGGTCCCAGCTCTCTGCAGGTCATTCACTAGGTCCCTCCGTGTGGTTCTGGGATTTTTGCTCACCGTTCTTGTGATCATTTTGACCCCACGGGGTGAGATCTTGCGTGGAGCCCCAGATCGAGGGAGATTATCAGTGGTCTTGTATGTCTTCCATTTTCTAATAATTGCTCCCACAGTTGATTTCTTCACACCAAGCTGCTTACCTATTGCAGATTCAGTCTTCCCAGCCTGGTGAAGGTCTACAATTTTGTTTCTGGTGTCCTTTGACAGCTCTTTGGTCTTGGCCATAGTGGAGTTTGGAGCGTGACTGTTTGAGGTTGTGGACAGGTGTCTTTTATACTGATAACGAGTTCACACAGGTGCCATTAATACAGGTAACGAGTGGAGGACCGAGGAGCCTCTTAAAGAAGTTACAGGTCTGTGAAAGCCAGAAATCTTACTTGTTTGTAGGTGACCAAATACTTATTTTCCTCCATAATTTGCAAATAAATTCTTTAAAAATCAGACAATGTGATTTTCTGGATTATTTTTCCTCATTTTGTCTCTCATAGTTGAGGTATACCTATGATGAAAATTACAGGCCTCTCTGATCTTTTTAAGTGGGAGAACTTACACAATTGGTGGCTGACTAAATACTTTTTTGCCCCACTGTATATAATCTACCATAAAATCACACACCTCACTCATCAGCCCACGCTGATGGACCCACAGTCAGAACACCAACGAGGTCATGCTGCATCACCACAGAAACAACAGCAGAACATATCAGAACATATCAGACAGGAACATCAACACGCTGAAGGGAACAAACCTGAAGGTTCTCCTGAGTGTTCAGCGTCTCACTCCACCACTTCAGTCCACGTTTCTGTTTTTTATCTGTTGCTCCTGTTTTTAATCTGTATTTTTTCAAGCTGTTTGTCAGAAGCGTCACAAAGGACAGACGAACAGAGAACAGCTTAAATGGATGAGACGAGCAAATGCAACCGATAAAAAGAAAGATCACATGACCACTTGAAAAGCATAATTTAAATTGTAAATGGTGTGTGTGTGCGTGTTTCTTCCTTTTGACGAGCAGCTCATCTGAATTCAAGACTCTTGTTTGAAGTGGCCTCCGATGCGTCTGTGTGTCGTCCCCTGATTGCTGAGACAGAACGTGTCTTCGTCCACACACCTGCGCAGGTTGAACTCAACACTATAATGAGATTTTTTTAATTTGACAAGTTGTTTAGCAAATATCCACAAATATCTAAATCAAATCAATCAAATCAAATCAAAAATACTTTAGTAATCCCCGAAGGGAAATTAAGTGTTGTTGTAGCTCAGTTCTTCTTCAGGAAGCCATTATAGAAGGTTCTAGGTGTGGACAGGAAGGATCTCCTCTAGAGGGTTCTAGGTGTGGACAGGAAGGATCTCCTGTAGAGGGTTCTAGGTGTGGACAGGAAGGATCTCCTGTAGAGGGTTCTAGGTGTGGACAGGTAGGATCTCCTGTAGCGGACTGTGCTGCAGTGGATCTAAAGAATCTTCTGACTGAGACACTCTGTTGTTGAGTTACTGTGTTCTGAAGAGGATGATGAGGGTTTTCATCATGTTCTTCATCCTCCTTTGGACAATCAACTCAAGAGACTCCAGTTCAGTCTCCAGGACAGAATCAGTCCTCCTTATCCATCTGTTCAGCCTCTTCATGTCACATACTCTGATGCTGCTTCCCCAACAGGTGACTGCAGATATGATCAGCTGACAAACTCCTTGTCTATTGCCGCTCCTCATCAAATCTCTGTCTGTTGGTATTGTTTGAAAGCCAGGCAGAGCAACGCTGGAGTCCAGGATATGCTCCTTTAGCCACGTCAGTTTGTCAATATGACTGATGAAAGTGAAGGTTTAAAGTTAAACCTCTTTCTCTCTCTGTGCTCCTGCTCTGCATCCACATCCTCTTCCCTTGAGCTCATCAGGGATTGAGAGTTACGATTTGAGGATTATTTCAGCCTTAGAAATGTCAGTTAGCTGCTCTTTCTTGTAAACAAGTCTCTTGTTGCCATGGCTACGCATCATAACAAGTGGCAAAAAAGTGACAAATCAAGCAAAAAACTCGATCAGCACAGCACCCAAATTAGAAGAAAAGTATTTAGAAAATATTTCCAGAAGAAAAAACTAGCGAGAAATATTCAAAAAGAACTAAGAATGCTAGCAAATGCTAGCTAAGTCACGAGCTACTCCAACAAGCTGCCACCAGTTATAGCACTATTCCGGAATGGAATATAAATGTAAATTAATCACGACACACAACTGAAAGATGATGTCATTATATTTGTAACAACAGTGTGTAATGTGTCATGTTATTGTTCAATCCAAATAAAAGCAACATTTTTCTGGTAAAATCGGGAGTACAAAACAAATAACAAAAACAATAAAATAATAACAATCAAGCTGCGTATGAAAAAGTATTTATTTTTATTTATTTTTTAAGAGATCTGATGACACACACAGTGAGTATTCTGGACCACAGTGACGATCCAAAGTCATGAATACCATAAACCTTCAACCTGAAGGTGGTCACACCAGATAGATACTAAAAATGAAAAGAGGTGAAATAAAAAAATCAGCCACGAGGGAATTTAAGCAACAAACCCTGATGCTGTAAACATGCAGAAACAAAGACATCACCTGCAAGTATTTCAACAGCAGGAGGGTTCGTGGTTTCATAAATCAGAAAACCAAATAATCCCTGTTTAAAGTGTTTTTACTTTGAACCCAACAGTTTTCAGGGGGACAGACAGACTTTGAGTTTAGTGGTGAGTTGTAGAGTCCAGATGTCTCAGATGATGATAAAAGAATCATACATATAGTTTCTACTTTAGACAAAACTAGTTTAGCAAAATAGAAAAGAAAAAAGCCTAAATTTGTTCTGTAGAGATTCTTTTGGTTTACGGAAATTAAAGACTGGTGCTACGATCAGGCTGGAACCCTGCGGGATGCAGCAGAACACGGGGACACATGAGAACAACTGGACAGATGTTTAAGAAGGAAGAAGGATGGAATGAAAAGCGAAGCACTAAAACTATGTAGAACTTTTTGTCTTTGACTGTTTAAAAAAAGTGAAATTCGTTGCGACCAGCTGGACGTTTGCATGCGCATCCTCTGTGTGACACGCTGGATTCCACTGGACAGCAAAGTCCTGTTCACTGTTCACAGCAGGTGAAGACAGTCAGTCGCTGTGTGTGCACGTGGGAATGAGTGTGCACGTGTGTCAGTTGCTCCTTTAAGCCTTCTTCATGCCTCGCCCCATCAGGCAGGCGAAGATGGTCATCACCATTTTGGGGTTGACTTCTACCAAATCTTCAGGCAGGGCGTAGACTTTGGCACCGATCTTCCTCGCCATGGAAACAGCGTACCTGAGACAAGGAAATGAAGGGTCACTATGGTAACGTATCCAGATTCCTCTGGACCAGATGTTTATCATAGCAGGTGATTACTTGGCATTGTTCAATTTGTCTTCATCGGACAGGCTGTCCATTTTCACCAGGTCAAAGTTCACACTTTTCGGCTGAATGGCATCGATCAGGTTCAGAACTGGAAGACTAGTACTGATGGTTTTATCCTGAACACATAAAGAAACACAAACTCAGAGACCCACAGCTGGATTTTACCTCAAATCTTCCTGATCACTGTATCTCTGATGGACATTCACGTCCTCTGTTCACGCACCTTGAAGCTTTTGATGGAGGAACTCTTTCCAGCTGCAGCCAAAGTCTTATTGACCCATGAAATGATCAAATCATCTCCGGCAACTTCTCCATGTCCGAGATCTTCCAGCACGTTTAACGTGTACCTGCATAATGTTTGAAATCATTTAAAAAATTAACATGAAATCACCGACACGCTGGCGTTTATATGATGCACGTCGCCTAACTTCATGTCAGCTGATAAAACAGCGCCCTCTCTCTGCTCTGAGGTGAACTGCATCTTTAACCTCCTGGAGCAGCAGCTGATGTACAGTGGGGCAAAAAAGTATTTAGTCAGCCACCAATTGTGTAAGTTCTCCCACTTAAAAAGATCAGAGAGGCCTGTAATTTTCATCATAGGTATACCTCAACTATGAGAGACAAAATGAGGAAAAAAAATCCAGAAAATCACATTGTCTGATTTTTAAAGAATTTATTTGCAAATTATGGGGGAAAATAAGTATTTGGTCACCTACAAACAAGTAAGATTTCTGGCTTTCACAGACCTGTAACTTCTTTAAGAGGCTCCACGGTCCTCCACTCGTTACCTGTATTAATGGCACCTGTGTGAACTCGTTATCAGTATAAAAGACACCTGTCCACAACCTCAAACAGTCACGCTCCAAACTCCACTATGGCCAAGACCAAAGAGCTGTCAAAGGACACCAGAAACAAAATTGTAGACCTTCACCAGGCTGGGAAGACTTGAATCTGCAATAGGTAAGCAGCTTGGTGTGAAGAAATCAACTGTGGGAGCAATTATTAGAAAATGGAAGACATACAAGACCACTGATAATCTCCCTCGATCTGGGGCTCCCGTGAAGATCTCACCCCGTGGGGTCAAAATGATCACAAGAACGGTGAGCAAAAATCCCAGAACCACACGGAGGGACCTAGTGACTGACCTGCAGAGAGCTGGGACCAAAGTAACAAAGGCTACCATCAGTAACACACTACGCCGCCAGGGACTCAAATCCTGCAGTGCCAGACGTGTCCCCCTGCTGAAGCCAGGACACGTCCAGGCCCGTCTGCAGTTTGCTAGAGAGCATTTGGATGATCCAGAAGAGGATTGGGAGAACATCATATGGTCAGATGAAACCAAAATAGAACTTTTTGGTAGAAACTCAACTTGTCGTGTTTGGAGGGGAAAGAATGCTGAGTTGGATCCAAAGAACACCATATCTACTGTAAAGCATGGGGGTGGAAACATCATGCTTTGGGGCTGTTTTTCTGCAAGGGGACCAGGACGACTGATCCGTGTAAAGGAAAGAATGAATGGGGCCATGTATCGTAAGATTTTGAGTGATCAGCAAGGGCATTGAAAATGAGACGTGGCTGGGTCTTTCAGCATGACAATGATCCCAAACACACCGCCCGGGCAACGAAGGAGTGGCTTCGTAAGAAGCATTTCAAGGTCCTGGAGTGGCCTAGCCAGTCTCCAGATCTCAACCCCATAGAAAATCTCTGGAGGGAGTTGAAAGTCCGTGTTGCCCAGCGTCAGCCCCAAAACATCACTGCTCTAGAGGAGATCTGCATGGAGGAATGGGCCAAAATACCAGCAACAGTGTGTGAAAACCTTGTGAAGACTTACAGAAAACGTTTGACCTCTGTCATTGCCAACAAAGGCTATATAACAAAGTATTGAGATTAACTTTTGTTATTGACCAAATACTTATTTTCCACCATAATTAGCAAATAAATTCTTTAAAAATCAGACAATGTGATTTTCTGGATTTTTTTTCCTCATTTTGTCTCTCATAGTTGAGGTATACCTATGATGAAAATTACAGGCCTCTCTGATCTTTTTAAGTGGGAGAACTTACACAATTGGTGGCTGACTAAATACTTTTTTGCCCCACTGTATATGTCTCAGCCTTTTGGTTGCATATGCATAAACATAAAAATGAAATAAGTCCAACAACTAAATCACCTCCTCATCAGCTGCCACACCAGCGCCAGGGTCAGAGTCTCGTTTCCATCGTACAGGTCCTGACCTCCGATTCCCACCAGGGAGAACGCCGCCTTCTTCTTCCCCAGCTCCACAGCGTAGTTACAGTTTTCAATCTGTTACACACACAGATTCATGATGAGATTATAAATGTATGTTTAATGTGTATTAAAATATCTGTCACGAACTGGTGCATTAGGCTGTGGCGTAGCCCCCAAAATCCAGACATTCAGGAGTAAAATCCAAAGGCTGAACTTAACGTGAATATGTAAAACTTGAATAAACATGGAACGTAAATGCACATGAATGCAAGAACTCGACGGTACCTGAAGACAGAACACACTGGATCCCCATTCATTACAGAGTTTATTTTAAAGCCTGTGTAAAGTAACAACAAATGTGTGTTCTGAGTTTGTCACTGCACAGGAATATTAGTTATTAGTCATCCAGCCAAATTTGAATGATTAAAAACACTGCATATGAAGCATATGAAATTTGGTTACAAAATAATGAAAAAAGGATCAGTTTTCTCTGCTCTGAGACGCTGGGGGCGTGTCCGCTGCAGGCGCTGAAACCTGTCTGTCTCATCCTCTAGCAGCACCTCCTTCTCTTCCCCACATCACTGCATTTCCTCCGTTTCTGAGTTCCGGCTGGTTCGTTAAGTTTGAGGTTCTACCCACATGTAAAACTGCACATCGCTGCTTTTTGAGGAGTTGAAATATTTCCACACAACCGCAATGCTTCAGACTTGTTGATCAGTGAAGGAGCGGAATGTGCTGCTACGCCATTCTGAGCTTTGTTTAGCATATGAAGGCAGCAGGTGGCAGAAGTAGCTCCTACCTATCATGCTGGTTTAGTTACTGTCTACTGTGCGGCTCCTCTGCACAAAATCGACCCAAAGCTTTTTCAGACGGTCATCCCTCGGATGAAGGAGCCAGAAAACCACTGAAGCTACCGCACTGTACGGTTTTATATGACGAGAGCAGCAGGGGGCGGGGTTATCCTGAAGAGCAGCCGCGTGACGACACGCGGCTGCCCTTTTAGACCCGCCCATAAAATCCTGAAACAGAAAACTCTTGAAACACAATTTGAAGGCTAGCTCCACAATTCAGTTTTTAATTGTTGGGAGGTTTTTCACATGTTTAGAACAGTATATTTATATGTTTATAATGTGGTTAGAAGAAAATAGCAGAATTCCCTTTACACGGTCTTTAAACTCCTGGTTTTAACTTATAGAGCTCATAATGAACAAGCACCATCTTATATGCGGGACCTTTTACATCCCTACATCCTCAGCAGGTCCCTGAGGTCATGTGATCAGGGTCTGCTGGTTGTAATGAATATTAGATTCAAAACTAAAGGTGAGCGTTTGCAGCAGTGGCTCCGCCCCTCTGGAACTCACCTCCTCTCAGCCTAAGATCTGTAGACTCAGTGATCTTGTTAAAAAAGCAGCTAAAGACGCATCTGGTTTTCATCTAGTTTTATTGATTTTATTTGTCACGCTCTTGTTGTAATGTAAAGCTCTCTGTGATTTCTATACTGAAAGGTGCTATAAATAAATAAGTATATATATATTTTACTTTACAGCTCATGTGGTGAGGGAAATGAGACTAGAAGGAAGTGGGACTAGAGTGAACAGCAGCAGACACGAACAGGTGAAGACTAGAAGAGAAATAAACTGACCTGATACACACAGACACTAAAAACAAGAAGCTGAGATGATAATAACTATGACAAAAACTAAAAGTGTTGCGGAAACAGAAAATGCAGGTAAGTCTGGACAAAAACATCCTGAAAACAGAAACAATATCACAGAAAATCCTGTTTTTACAGTTTAGAAGAACATTTACCTTCTTTAAATGTCCTCCTCCAACTCCCTTGAACGGAGGAAGGTTAACTCGGTTGTTCCAGTCCACTGGGACCTTAATCTTTTCATACAGCTGCAGAATCACCATGGCATCCTGCAGATCCCTGCACACACACACAGATACAGATGTGCTGCATTCAAACAGACGCCCACACGTCAGCGTGCCAGTAAACGCGGACCAGCACTGACCCGTAGATGTGGTGAACATGTGGACTGACTCCCAGAGAGTTCATCCAGTTCCTGAATGTCCTCTCCTCTCTCGTTTCACCTGAGAGACACAGTTTGAGAAACGCTCTCAAAACAAGTGAAAAACTTCCTAAAACACGCGTTTTTCATCATCTCGACTCACTCTCGAGGATCCAGTCCTGGTTCTCTGGTTTGCTGAGAGCCGGGTATTTGTTGAAGAGCGTGGCCACAAAGGCCAGATTGAGTTTGGCGTTTCCGGTCACGATGTCGGTAGCGGTGACGAACTGTCTGCAGCCCAGCAGGTCGGCCTGTTGCAGCAAACATTCAGCTCTCTTTTTAAGGTCCTTCTCCTGATGACAAACACAAAAACACAGCAGAATGTTTTTACCACCCGAAACAGACAAATAACCCAGAACACACGACGGATACAGAGAAAACAAAGAAAATGAGAGATTAAACAGAATTTATCTTTTATTCTAAAATAACATTTTTTGAACATTTGTGAGCGATGAGAGGAAAATAATAAATAAATATCTGGGTTTTGTTTTATTTAGATCTGTGGTATTTTAAAGTTCTTTGCGTTAAGTAGGATTTTTTATTATAACAATATAAGAGTGAAGAAGAGAGGAAAAGAAACTTTGACTTCCTGTCCAGTCCGAATGATTTCATGAGCTAAAATAATCCTACAGGAAGGAGATAATCAGCTTTCATTAAGACTAAATAAACAGAGTTCAGACCACAGCTCCAGTTTCATGACTTGCGGTGACTCTGACTGACTAAAGCAGCAGCAGGTCATCAGAAAATGGACGACTTGGAAGCTGCTGTAGCTTCTAACTTACGTAGAGACCAGTCATGTCGATCTCGACCCGAGGGACGTCCTCTTTGCTGCCGTCTGGAGCGATCTGCTCCAGCAGGTGAAAGTACGCCTTGGAGTCCTGCACACACGCACATGTTTACATAGAGACATGAAGAAACATCTACCACCAGCTACACGCCAGATTTCCGATCCCAGTTTTATTTAACGAGCATCACATCACAATATGTGCAGGTGACTAACGATTGTCTCCATCTGCTGAACTACAGCCAGTTTCTTTAAAACATCTACAGTAAAAAGATTCCTCTGGCAGCTGCAGGAAGGTACTTTCACACCTTAATGTCTCCAGAGAAGTTGGTTATGGTCATGCCAGTTGGTTTCAGATGGAAATTGACCCAACGCAGCAGCAGCTCTTCAGGGCTGAGCTTCATCAAGTGTTCCAGGCTCTCGCCCTCTTCCAGCAGCGCTGCAAGAGCTGAACACATACAGACACGTGTCACCCGGAGCGGAACTGCAGATCAGGATGAAACAGAAGAAATGACAGCTGTTTGTGAGCAGCGTACCTTCGTTGCAGCTCAGCTTTATCTCTGCAAACAGTCCTATCTTGATGATCTGCCAGAGGAGTCCGAGCACCAGGTGAGGTTTGCCGTCCTTCAGGTCCTGAGCACCGATGTTCACCACCTGACACCCGATGGCTGAAGCTGAATTCAGAGCCAAGTTCAGATTCTCCTGTCGAAGCAAAGACAAGATGGAGTTTACGCCACTTTAACGCCATGTGAGAAGATACGCGGCTGTTTGAGTCTGACCTGCGTGGTGAAAGCTGTGAGCTTCTTCTTATTGATGGTTCTCTCATCGATAGTGTCGGGAATAGACAGGTTGATGAGTTTACTGCAACGACAACAGAGATCGAGCTGCAGTAAGAAACCTGACCGATAAGAGCTGATCCAGAAGGATACGAGTGTCGAGGTTTGAACAAGACAAAAGTAACTCAACGCTGGTCAGGATTTAAGTACACTCTCAGAAATAGAGGTACGAGACAAGTAAACTTTTGTACCTATAGGTAAATTGTTCCCGCAAAAGTACAATATTGGTCTTTAAAAGGTCAAAAATGTCCCTCTGAGGGTTAAAATTGATATAAAGTACAAATTTGTACCATTTCAACTGCACCTGCAACCCTGGTCAAGGCTGGTTAATCTCCATTTTATTAAGTTTCATCCATCATTTTCAATACTACAGGGTACACCCCCAGCGACAAGAAGGGTACAAATTCTTGTCGCTGGGGGTGTACCCTGTAGTCCAGGTCCATTTTTGTACCTTATGAAGTTTTTCTAAAACTAAAACAGTAAAATTTGCCACATTTTGAAGTCTTAAATGAACATTCTGAAACATAATATTGAAAATGATGGATGAAACTTAATAAAATGGAGATTAACCAGCCTTGACCAGGGTTGCAGGTGCAGTTGAAATGGTACAAATTTGTACTTTATATCAATTTTAACCTTTTAAAGACCAATATTGTACTTTTGAGGGAACAAATTACCTATAGGTACAAAAATGTACTTGTCTCGTACCTCTATTTCTGAGAGTGTAAACACAAGACCTTCTTCACCAATTAACCAGCTGCCAATCAGCTACAGGTAACTGCCCCAACCAAACACAAAGAGCTAAAGGTTTACCACAACACGATGCCATCTGCCATGGCTTTAAACAGATGTCCAGTGTTGGGGTTGATGGGTAGAACGTGTTGACAGTCTGGATCCTTCTCCAGCTTTGAGTTGATGTAGTTGGCGAAGGCGAAGCGCTCCTGTTCTGAAATGAATGGTCATGAGACTTGACATGACTGAGATGAGTTACAGCAGAGGGTGATGGTTAGAAACCGGACTAACCAGAAATGGAATGCTGCGTTCCCTCAGAGGAAATCTCACTGGTGCCCCCGATGGCGACGATGCCTTCTTTCTTGTTGAGAGCTTTCCTGAAACCCTGAGCCATGCGGTCGTCCTTCATCTCCTGGAAGATCTGAATGTACGAACAACATGCAGTTCAGAGGAAACACACAGTCGCTGCACACGCAAGCTAATCACGTCTCAACTAGCATCAGTTCAGAGACGTTCGCACTGATAACAAGGTGAGCATCCAGACACCAGACCAGGTGTTTGTCTGGTTAATGGAAAGCCACCCAGCTGCGGCCGCCGTGAGTGGCCATACATCAACTCAATACAGGAAGTCACGTGACCTCCATAGCGGAAGTTGTTAATCGCCTGAAAAAATAAAAGATGTTCTACGTGTACATGATATTTGTAGCAGGTATGGAGGTCATTATTCTTTATAAAACAAGTGGTATGTCACCAAAAATGCATTCTATGAAGGCACTAGATGTTTCTAATGAAACACGAGTTGTTGTTTATCGTTTGTCCGTTGAGTTACTCCATCTGAATGATGCTAAGGTCCGCGCTAACGTTAGCTTAGAAAGTGTAATTTTTGTAAAAGGTATTTTACCTTTGTTTAATACTTTATGCAGTACATAGGTCAGTAGGGAAATTCATCTTCATCAGCATCAAAGTGACACGTAATTGAAGTGTTTAGATCCACACAAGTAAAAAACTAAGATTCTCCTGTACATATTAAAATATACGTATTACAGAAATAATAAAATTACAAAACTGAAGCACTGTAAAGTTATTTAAAATAAAAATTGTATACTCAGATTTTTAAAAATGTGTAACTGATTAGGATATTTTTGATTTATTGATTTACATCTATTTCAACAGATCTTTGACCTACTGAGGGCAACAGAGTTGAGGTCTCGCCGCTCACGGCGGCCGCAGCTGGGTACTCTGGGGTTAATGTGGGATTTGACCCCATTTGACCCCGTGGGGGCTGTTTTATACGCCAGTCATTTCAGGAGGAATGAGTTATAGTTAGTTAGTTTAGGAATTAAAAACATTAAAGGTTTTAAGCAAAAAAATAATAATTTAGCTTTAGTCATTTTCTCATGACAGACACACCAGAACAGATTGAGTTAGTTAGTTAGTTAGTTAGTTAGTTAGTTAGTTAGTTAGTTAGTTAGTTAGTTAGTTAGTTAGTTAGTTAGTTAGTTAGTTAGTTAGTTAGTTAGTTAGTGTTACCTACAGCCGTGAACTCCTCTAAGCTGATGCGACTGTCTTTGTCCATGTCCAGTTTCTGGATGAGCTCTCGGATCTGGTATCCAGGCAACGGACAGCCCACCTCTCGGAACAGATCACCCAGTTCAGTAGCACAGATGTAACCGTTCCCATCCAAATCTAGACAGGATGAGGACGGGGGGTTAAAGGTAACTGGTAACTTTCAGTCAAAGCATTACAAACTAGACAGGTGTACCACACACAGAGGTGAGTTCTGGGTTTGGGTGTGTGTGCAGAAGGAATTAAGTCAGAACAATCAGGAAAATGTGTAAAACCACGTATAAAAGCAGGTGATTGATTCTTAATTTAAAACTTTTTTTTTAATTCAAGACAAGTAATCAGGGAAATGATGCAGGTCATCCAACTGGATGTTTCAGTCTAAGCAGTGACTGAAAGTGGGTTGTACGTCAGTCTGTCAGATGGTACGCTCCATCACGTGCACACAGCTGTGCACTGCCTTCACCATGACTCTGCAGTGTCTGCTCACACACAGGTTGACTCACCCACTTTCTGGAACCCCTCCCTGATCTCCTCCAGCTTCTCGGCATTGATCTTCTCAGACATACTGACACCTACGGGAGAGACAGATGTTACATTTGGGGGGAAACTACCAGGGACACAAACACCAATCCAGTTCTAATAGTCAGTCTGTGAGGGTGTGGCACACCCCCTTCAATGCTAATACACAGTAATGAAACTGGCTGCATTACTCTGTAACTAGATTAATCTCCATCTTCAGACTGCCATGTTTTAGATGCTGTGGCGATCCTGAACCAGGACTGCAGCTCCGGTCACTCAGACAGGACGTCGCAGCAGCTTAATCCATTATAAAACATAGTTATTTAACTCTGTCTGCAGATCCACCAGCCTGGAAGACTGAAGACTTTTGAAATATTCATGCAGATTGCTTCTGGCTAAGTTTGACTCTGTAATGGAGGCGACAGAAAGTTGTTATCAGAGCTAGGAAGCTTAATGTCTGACATCACTCCCTCTGAATTCAAGGTCCAAATCTAACAGCTAACGAAGATGAAAAACATTCAGTAATAAAACATCTGTTTCCACCTCTGTGGGAGCAGTCAGCTAAACATTACCACACATGCACTTTTTTGGAATAACTGACAACCAAGATTAAATATTTGTGTTGTAAATTCTGACTGAACACAATGTCTGATTCCACAGAAGCAGCTATTATAATGAGCAAAAAAAAAAAAAAAAAGGAATTATCACAGCAGATCTAAATGTGGATTTACAGATCCAAAATCAGAAAATAGTGAGTTTAACTGTTTAACTGTTCAGACGTTAGAAATAATAAATAATATAACAAATACTTTTTAAAGCTCTTTAATTATCAAATACACTCACCTAAAGGATTATTAGGAACACCTGTTCAGTTTCTCGTTAATGCAATTATCTAATCAACCAATCACATGGTAGTTGCTTGAATGGATTTAGGGGTGTGGTCCTGGTCAAGACAATCCCATGAACTCTAAACTGAATGTCAGAATGGGAAAGAAAGGTGATTTAAGCAATTTTGAGCTTAAGGTACCACTCATATCCACTACAAATAGGAAAAAGAGGCTACAATTTGCACGAGCTCACCAAAATTGGACAGTTAAAGACTGGAAAAATGTTTCCTGGTCTGATGAGTCTCGATTTTTGTTGAGACATTCAAATAGAGTCAGAATTTGGCGTAAACAGAATGAGAACATGGATCCATCATGTCTTGTTACCACTGTGCAGGCTGCTGGTGGTGGTGTAATGGTGTGGGGGATGTTTTCTTGACACACTTCAGGCCCCTTAGTGCCAATTGGACATCGTTTAAATTCCACGGGCTACCTGATCATTGTTTCTGACCATGTCCATCCCTTTATGACCACCATGTACCCATCCTCTGATGGCTACTTCCAGCAGGATAATGCACCATATCATAAAGGTCCAATCATTTTAAACTGGTTTCTTGAACATGACAATGAGTTCACTGTACTACAATGGCCCCCACAGTCACCAGATCTCAACCTGATAGAGCATCTTTGGGATGTGGTGGAACGGGAGCTTCGTGTCCTGGATGTACATCCCATAAATCTCCATCAACTGCAAGATGATATCCTATCAATATGGACCAACATTTCTAAAGAATGCTTTCAGCACCTTGTTGAATCAATGCCACGTAGAATTAAGGCAGTTCTGAAGGCGAAAGGGGGTCAAACACTGTATTAGGATGGTGTTCCTAATAATCCTTTAGGTGGGTGTATACCTTATTTGAGTGGGAAGGAAGGTTGTTGATCGTCTACGAGCAGGTCAAACACAAATTAATAAAGTATTATTATGTTATTATAATTATGGGAAAGGAAAAGGGACATTTTCTGTGCTTGGGGGTATATTTGTTTTTTTAAAAGTCAAACACAAAACCAACACGTGTCTGGATGGTTGACGGACGGACGGACGGACGGACGGACGGACGGACGGACGGACAGACGGACAGACAGACAGACAGACAGACAGATAGATAGATAGATACTGCTCCTCTGAATGACGTCAAGAAACGAAAATAACAACCTTCAATTTTTATCTGTGTTTGGTTTTTGTTAACGTTTTACTCACACCTCAACGGTTTTTTTTTTTTTTTTTTTTTTTTTTTTTTTACATTTTACATGTGTCCCCACCATTTTTGAAATCAGGAATGTAAATATTTGTATGATTCTTTGTGTTATTCTTTAAGTTAGGGGTCATAAGACACAATACAAATGTTAGCTTGAATTAGCTTGAAATGTTAGCGAAGATTTGGTTTCAGAATGCTACTGATAACAATATTCTCTGTTGGAATTAACTGAATTACATTGTAATATTTATTTCTGTATTAAAGCTTCTGTTGAGTGAAGTTAATTGTGTTTGAAGCACCTCGATAGGGAGGAAGCGCCAGCTCTAACAGATTTAAAACAAGTACATGTAAAAATATGACTTTAAAGATTCATGTCAAACATTTTTAAAAGTTTCAGTGGGTTAATCTGAGCTCAGAGACCAAACACACACTCGTTTTAAAATTACATTTATGTGGAAAATCTAAATTTGTGCCAATGTCATAGGAGGCCACACCCTTTTGGAGATGTGGGCGGTGTCAAATGACAAAACTCCACCCCTTAAAACCAGCAACGATGATCAAAAGATATTAAAGCTATAGTGCGTAACTTTTACATGTCCGTGAATGTCCGTTTCAGCCAAGCCACTATTAGAGGAGATGACACAATGCAGATTAAGCTGATCGGCTCCTCAAACATCTCACGGTATTTTTCAATATATATCATTTTTACTTTGCGTGTCGACCGGCGACATTCCCGCGCTGGCGCGCAGGAAATTACGTCTTTTACATCACAACAAGAAGGGAGGGGGAGGACGAGCGGAGAGTCTCGTAGCAGGAGATCATTCACTAACCTGTCAGTTACAAATTAGCAGGCACCTTGTCTCCCGTTTGTAATAAGCTATTAAATAAAAAATACAATAATTACCTCTTCCGAAGAGTCCATCTTTTTTCAACACCTGTCCTTATTCAAAGAGAAAAAAAATGTTGTGGAATTGCGAATCACAGCGGCAGAGGGATAGCGGTTGGGGGAAGGAGGGTGGGGGGGGGGGAGACAGGTGGGCGTACGTCATATGGAAGCTCCAGCTTCATTGTTGTAATAACGCAAAATTCCGCTAGGGGGCAACAGAAGTTATGCACTATAGCTTTAAAGACATCTTTCAAAATGGACCTTATCAGGATTTTAGGGAAAACATATCCACAAAATTCAACATTTCATTTCACTGATTTTCACGACTCTGCAGCTGGAAAATCCTCTTGAGTTGTTAGTTTAGACCTAACCCCGTCCCAGTTCAGTCCAGGGCACATTTACACATCTAATTTCAGGCCTGGTCACACCTGATTCCTCTTTGCATGTTCCATAATTCAGTTCCAGAGCAACAAACAAAACAAGTAAGTTAAACATTAAGGCCATCATGCAAATGCAGTGGTTGCATACGAGAAGACACACAAAGACACGGACACAAACATTTAACAAGAATCGCTTAAACTATCTGTGACAAATAGTTTATGACCCTGTTAAGAAAACATGACTAGGGCTTAAGTGTCACAGCAGCCTGATTACAGTTACCTGCTCCTCAGGTAATTTAAATTATAATTGGTGAATATTTTTCCTAAAATAAACCAGGCTTGCAGCACAAAGGAGTGACATCAGGACAACACAGTTGTTTCTACAATACTAGAAATTAGTGACTTTTTAAAAAAATCCCAGCTGATCACTTGTGATCCAACTGCACCTGAACTCGTGTGCAGAACTAGTGAACAGGTAAAGGTGTAAAGATGATCTGTTATCAGAATGACACTGAAAAGGGGTTTGTCTGGTTTTGTTTACAGGCTCCTTCCTGGAGCCCCAGCAGCTGCACAGGATCCGAGGAGAGTCCTGATCTTCTCTGGAACACGACTCAGACACAAGAAGCTCCAGAGTCCAGATCAGCACTCTGGAGACCAGGATTCTACTGGCTGAGTCATGTAATCACTTACTATGAACTTCTTACATCATTAAAATGTCAATTATTTAGCATTTGAATTTAACAGATTATTACATGTAGTGTATTTACTTCCTACGTCAAAACATTCAGGCAGGTAGGACATACCTTCCATGTGTGATGCATCCCAAAAAGACCCTGACATGAAGGTCTAACTTCATATTAGAAACATGTCTGCGCCTCCTGAGTCACGAGAAAACGCCCTGCTGCCCCCCCCCCCCCCCCCCCCCC
>SSNP01000027.1:194460-387794 GCA_006937955.1 Pachypanchax playfairii
CCCCCCCCCCCCCCCTTACCTGAAGTCCGCTGGTGCGACCTGGTAGAACCAACGCGGTGAAATGAATCCCTGTATCAGCCTGTCTCTGCCTCCTGTCCCGTTTTCTACTGCTGACACCGCCCCTCCGCGCCGCCCCTTAGCACCGCCCCTCCGCGCTGCCCCCTCACCGAGCAACCCTCCTCCTACACACAGCAGCAAATCACAAATTTCTTTAAAAAATAATTACAACAGATGTTAAACACTTTGCACTAATGGGAAATATCTTCTGTTTTAAACTGTAAACTCTTATTAGTTTTTACTGCCAGCTTCTTTCAAAATAAGATTACAAGTACCGGTAGCTTCAGAAAATTTCAAAATTTTAAATGAAAAATTTGCAAACCAGCTCATTAATTGAAGGGCTGATACAACTTTAATCATTTTATAATAAACATATACATTTATAATAATCAATATATTGCTTTGCTGATATTATTAAATCCAAGTATTTTAGATTGATTTATAGATCGTTTCTAAAGAAATTGTCATTCAAGTTGTAAAAGATTGTTCTCAAATAAATTACAGTGGTCTTGAATACCTGATGTGTCCATTTTACAACCAGGATACACTAAGACTGTCACTAAGCAATAAGAGTTACATCCGCTGATGCACCGTGCAGGAGTTCATTACATATTAGACAGATTTGCAGTTATTTTCATGAGATTGTGGATTATTCTTTGTTGTTGGTGTGAGAGCTGTTAGAGCTCTGCTGTTTCTGCCTGTCTGTACATGCAGGAATTCCTCCTCCTCATGTTCCTCCTTCTTTCATACCTTTTCCCATTCTCTCCCCTCTGTCTGCTCTCGTCTCGTTCCCTCGTTCTCTGAAGTGATATGCTGAATCTTGTCAAAGTAAATTCCTCCACTTGGGCAAGAACTCAAGAAGAACTCTCTCGAAGGTTCGGACTCGTCTCTCTGAGAACCACAGATATGAAGTGAAAAGTTTTAATGAAGCAGCAGTTGGTTACAAATCCCTGTGACACTCTGCTCATGAAGTTTAATAACCCGATGCTCAGATTCAGAGCAGAATCTTCAGCATTTTTTGCAGTTAATTTCTGCTTTTTTTATCATTATTATCAACAACAATTACAAAAGTAGTAATATTATCAATAATAAGATTATTGATAATAACAAAGGAGACTTTATTGGACCTTAAGGAGCCTTATTTCTCTTGGGGGGGACTATTTCCTATTTCCTATTTACACCCTCAGGTCTCCAGTCAATCACAGGGCCTCATAGAAACAAACACACCTGTTCACACTCTCACAGCTAGAGTCACTTTAGAAGAGAAGAAACCTAACATGTCCCTAGAAATAAATCCATGGGAACTTCATCCTGGAAGATTCCATTTGTAGAAAAATCTATGACAAAGAATGTGCTAATATAAACTACTACCCCGTTCCAAAAAAGCCTTGGGATTCTGATTAAAATGTCAACCAAACCAGCAATTTTTAATCTCGTGAATCCAAATTTTATTCCCATTAGACAATAAACAACAAATTTTGAATATGACGGCAGCAACAAGTTTTTAAAAACATGGAGCAGAGGGATTTTTAATATTGTGTAGCATCTCTTTTAACATCTGTCTGTAAACATCTGGAAGTGAGGAGACCAGCTGCTGGAGGTTCAGGAGAGGAATGTTGTTCCATTCTGGTCTGATTCAGGATTCTAACAGCTCAATAGTCCTGGACTTTTGTTTTCATGGTGCTACAGATGTTTTCTTTGAACTGCAGGTAGGTCAGTTCAGTCCCTGGACCTGGACCAGTCCCGGACTCTTCTCCTGTGACGTTGTACTGTTGTGATGGATGCAGGATGTAGTTTAACAGTGTCTTGCTGAAATATGCAAGGCCTTCTCTTAAAGAGACGTTGACTAGATGGGAGCAGATGTTGCTCTAAAAGCTTGTACTCTGCAGCAGTAATGGGACCTTTCCAGATGTGTAAGGTTCTTAAGTCCAAGCAGTGATGTTCAGTAGATAATAAGGTCTGTTTTTTGTACAGTGCTGCTTCAGACCTGCAAATCATCAGCAACCGGTTTGACCTTTGACCTTGCACACAAAGATTCCTCCTGCTTCTCTCAATTTTACTTTGAGGAACATTTTTCACAGATTATACATTTTAAATACAATTTGTCTCAGACTGGTGAAGCTCTGTCCATCTTTACATCTGAGAGGCTCTACCTCTCTCAAATACTCCTTTTATACTCGGTCACATCACTGAGCTGTTGCCAGTTAAACTAATCAGCTGTCAAATGTTCCTCCAGTTGTTTTTGAATTTTACCAGTTACTTCTTGAACCATTTGTTGCCTCTTTTTTAGATGATTTGGCATTTAAACAAACTCAACAAATACACAACCTGTGTGGTGGAGGTATTAACTTCTTTCCTTGAATGCTGTTTAGGGTGAAACTGAAATAAGAACCGTAGTGTTCTCTTACAGCCACAGAAGAACCTTGAATTCTGTTTGCTAGTACTGACCCAGATTTTTGTCTTGCCAAGCAGCTCGCATGATAACGCTGATAGGATGTCAGCAAGCCAGATAAACTGCTAGATAATTCACGGCTGTTGCTTTTAGCACTGAGTTTGGAGAAAGGTGGAGGAAGCACTCTGTGCTGGTTTGGCAGGATGGTGTGGGCGAGCTTTAAACACTTCATTTACATGTTGACAAACATCAAATAATTAATGATCACAGTTAAAAGATCCACTTCCATTGCAATACTAGAAGCAGACAAAAAAATGTGCCATGGGTATCTTTATAGATCTAAAAAAAAAAGCATTCAACACAATTAATTGTTTAATTTTATAAAATGAACTTGAGAAATATGTTATCAGAGGAGTGACTGAGATCTGGATAGGGAACTATTTGACAGGGAGATTTCAGTACGTTCAAATGGGAGGACACTCATGATCTGAATACCTTGGCATTGCGTGTGGAGTTCCCCAAGGCTCCGTGTTGGGGCCAATTCTGCTGTTTAATGTTCATGTAAACGATATATTCAGTGTGTCCCAATCATTAAAATAAATTATTTTTGCTGATGGTACTAACATATTCTACAGTAGTTCAGAATACAAAGAACTTATTGACACCATAAACGTAAAATAATTTTTTTTTTAAATGGATGACTATAAATAAATTATTATTAAATCTAAGCAAAACAAAATTAATTACATTTGACAATTTAAAAACCAATATGGAAATAAAAATAGTTGTTGAAAATGTGCAAATTGATAATATAATCAAGAATATATTTTTTTGGGGTGATCATGGACAGTAAATTATCATGGAAAGCCCATATTACTCATATAATAATAAGAATAGTCAAGATCCTCTCGCACTTCATACAGTATGGCGTTCATCGGTTCTCTCTTACCTCACCTACTGTGTTGAAGTATAGGGAAACATTTACCATTGCTCAACTAAACCATCATTTATATTGCAGAAAAGGGGCAGTTTGTGTTATTCATAAGGTTGTTTTTTGAGCATACTCGTACATTGTTCAGTCCAAAAAGTCCTGTTTGTAAACAGATTTGACCTCTGACCTCCACTGCTCTGCAATACATTCATATTGTGTCAATAAAGAAGTTAGAAAAGATGTTTTGTTCTTATTTTGGTGTGTATGTTATTATTCAAGCTGATGTTATTGAGTAACTCTAAATTTTCCCTGCTGTCCCAAATCCTTCAGTGGATCTAGTCAGAGATTCCTGATGCTTAAGTACACCCTCAGGCAAAGCTGTTTAGCATCAACCAAATAAGAAGCGTCTGAGACATTTCTGTGTGCAACAAAACAAAAAAAAATATGCAAATACCAGACAAAACAACAACAACTTGGATGTTTGTGTATATTTAGTCCTTTTCTCAGGAGCACGCGCCGTCTCCAGCCACACCCACCTTAACAAACCCCTTCTTCCTGTACGCTCTTCAGCCCGCGTGTCCTTATTTGGTCGCGCTGGAAGTTCAGCTGATGATTGGTTGAGGGTTAAACAATTTAAATGGGAACACTCACCTGTGCTGGCTTGCTCACACACACACACCCACAACTGTTCTCAGCATCTCTTGAGGAAAACAGACTTGAAACAAGGATTATTTGAACCCATTGTTTCATAATAATGTTGTTAATGTGTGTTAAAATAACAAATTTTACATTTTATATCATAACTTGGCTTCAAGCTGCTTTAACTGGTCCCAAAACAGTAAAATAATTCCAGATTCCCGTGACCCACCGTGTTGTCACATGCAGACAATAAAGGTTAGACCTTTATCTGCAGGTACATGAACATACTGTGTACCTGCAGGTTTTCATGGAGGAGCTGGAGTCTCCGGAGGACATTCCAGAACTGACTTCCATGCAGCACTGAGAGGAAGTTGCTTATCAGCAGCTTGAGGAAGTTGGTGAATTATCTCAGAGAGAAATATGTGTCTGCATCCCCCCCCCCATCACACAGCTAAATATTTTGGATCGTTCAAACAAAAACTTCTGTGGCTCTAAATTTACTACACGACATGTCTTATATCCACAGATGTCAAGCTAAAGGGAAAAATTTATTTAAATATCGAAAGAGCTGAAAAACAGCTAAATATGACACAATGTGATTAAGAGTAGACGGAGGAAACAGCGACCTCTAGTGTTCACAGCAACACAAGACAACAGAGACTCTGTTACATTTTTATTCCATCAATAAGTAAAACAAACACATCAGAGGATTTTATCTGAGCTGTCGTCTCGTTCAGTCAGCGAGTTCTGCTGAAGCCTCCAACTCTGACACAACAGATCTGAAAGAGACAAAAACATGAACGTATGAATGTACAGAAAAACCACCATGTCACATCCTACACCCTCATCAAACCCAGTGTTTCCTAAACCAATAAAAAGACCAAATATTCTGTCTTGAAAGGGCACAGAACTCCAAAATAAAAGCTCAACTCCTGTCCCTGAACTCATTCTGTCTGTATTTTGTCCATCTTCCCTTCTTTAATGTGCTCATCATCACCTCTGTGCACTCCAGACCCAATACCAGGATACTGATGATCAGTGTGAAAGTGATGAACTGAGAGAAACTCAGGAGGAGGAAATGGTTCATAAGAAAAAAAATATTATTTTGAAATGACCTGCTCATGCAGCTCCTTTTTTTATTAAAACCATCTTCATCTGAATACTTCAAGCAAATATGGATTCACATCATCAATCTGAGAACTGATCAATGTATCTGTTTGATCCGAAATGATAACAGAATAAAGATCCCAGAGTCTGGACAGGGAAACGTTTCCTGCTACCATCATGTTTGTTTTGTTCTGCACGTCTCCTGATGGACGTGTTGGTTTAAAAATCTTTAACTTCCATCCATCCCTACACCCAGATGTTCCTGTTCATGGTCACAAGAAGCTGGTGTCTCTCTCCAGCTGTCATTGGGTGAGAGGCGGGGCTAAACCTTGACAGGTTATTCGTGCATGACAGAGCCAAGTATAAACAGACAACCATTAACACACACACACACCAAGGGCCACGTTAGAGTTACTACTTCAGCCAGTCTATGTCTTTAAATTGAAAAAACGTACTAACATAATTTCAGAGACGCTGCACGAGCAGCAGGTCGTTTTTATCACATCAGGTTAACGTCCAGGATTCATTGCTCTTTATCTTTGGCCATAATCTGACTCTAATATTATCTTAATGCTACTGACATGAGCCTTAAACATAATCAGACCAACTCTGTGTTTAAAGAGACCATTTCATACAGATTTCAGAACTTTGTGGTTATTTCTTAAGTATTAACCAGTAATATGAAACATTTTATATCTAAAAAACCTCAGGAAACACTGATTAACAGACCTTTCAATCTGTCTGCGTTAAAATTCGGGTGATTCCAGCTCCTTCCGTCAGGCTGCTTCGTCAGCAGCTCGTTCATATTCATTGTTCAAATTTGCTGGATTCAGATTGGCTAACAAACTAGCCTATGAGAGCAAGGTATACTGTTTCCTGCCCCACTGCGCATGGCAACAACAGACGCCGTGCCTTCCATTTTGCTACGTCTTATGCTAACAGCTTTTAGCCAGCAGCATGCTAGGCGTGGTTTCAACTGCGAGAGCTGATGAATACTAACGAACAAAGGAGTTGTGATGAAACAGATACAGGCCGTTCGGACTCGGGAGAACTCGGGTTTTATCACCACCTGCGTAGTTTGAGAGATTAAAACTGAAAGAGAAGTTCTTGACCTGTTTTCACACCCACTGTGAAGGTAAGAACACCTGTGGAGCTAAAATATTCAACAGAAACCTCAGAAAAAACATTTTTAATGGAAGGAACTCTTTAACAGTACCGTTGGATCAGCACTCTTATTGAAGGGTCATCCCTGTGAAAAGGCTTCAGCTCAGCTGAATGGAACACAACCAGCTCACAGCCTCAGTTCTACCATCTTGTAGCCTGCCTCGCTTCAGTTATCAGCTCAGACTGTGTGACCACATTATATACTCTTTACCTTAAACACACTAACATGAAAATCCAAGAAGGAATATTTATATTTGGAAAACTTGATGACACTTGTTCAGTTTCATATGGACGTGAGAGAGTTTTGTTTCACCTTTGCTCCTCAGTCAGATTGAACTCAGCCAGGGTTCGCTTGGCCAGCTCTGGTGTTGCTGTTAGAGAGAAGGCTGCGGACAGCTGGACCAGCTCCACCGCTCTCTGAGAAGCACCGCTGCCCTGACACGCTGACAGGAAGCTGTCCAGCAGCTGCTCCCTGAAAGCAGAGAAACAGCTGAAAAACATTTACTCCATTAACATTAAACTTCAGAGAAGGAGTGTGTTCAGGTGCAAACTTACGGAGGAACCCTGTTTTTGGTTTTGAAGAGCTGCAGCGTCTCCCTGCAGAGAAAATGAGATGAAGTCAGGTGATTTCTGTCTTTATAAAACAAACCAACAGGCTGTTCGTCTCACCAGGCCTGCTGAACCTTGTTGGCTCTCAGTAACAGAGTGGTGACGTGTGACAGGGAGGAGGCGCTCCACTCCAGACTGGCCTTCCCTTCAAACACGTTCTTTACATCCAGAGCACATGCAGCAAAAGACTCCTGAACCTGCTCAGAAAACAAAACCAGCTCAAAATCACAGCGATGGAAAAACACATGAAGACTGGAGCAGCAGTTCTGACCTCTGGACTGTGAGTCTCTCTGGCCATGAGACTGAGCAGCTCCTCCACCAGATCCACCTTGTTATCATGACCAAGAGTCTTAATATCTGGAAAAACAAAACATCAAATTTGAGGAACTTCAACTGGAGTCAAACATCTGGAGGAGAGTTTCTAAAAGCATCTTTCAAAAGATGACGAGTCATTTAAACCTCAGGTTTGAACCAACCTTTCCATATCGTAGGCAGCAGGTCCAGACGGCTGTCAGTGTCCAGAGCCTGAAGCAGGTCCCTCATCCCCAGATGGTTGGGGTACGACAACTACAAACACATGATTTCATTGAAACCCAAAACAAATAGAAGTTACAGGACCTCAGGAGAAGGAGCAAATAGTGGATAGACACGATGCCCAGAGCAACATGATCAGAACAACATGAATAAATCTGGACCTGAGTTTGTTATTTTTGTTTGCTAAGGTGAATTATCTGTGATCCTCTAGAACAGGATGAGCAAACAGTTATTCAGTTGTGTAACCTCAATTCTAAAATAGTTTGGACATTTTTAAAAATGTAAATGAAAACAAAATCCAATGATTTTTAAATAAATACATATTTTCATAAATACATATTTGATTCCCATCAGAACATAAACAACCAATCGGATATTAAAACTGAGATATTTTATAATTTCATGGAAAATATCAGCTCAGTTTGAATTTGATGGCAGTAACAAGTCTTTAAAAACCTGAAGCAGTTTTCAAACTCAAAGTATGTCAAAGATAAAAATAATTTGTGAAAAAGCGGTCTATGTTTGTTGTATATACACTCACCGGCCACTTTATTAGGTACACCATGCTAGTAACGGGTTGGACCCTCTTTTGCCTTCAGAACTGCCTCAATTCTTCGTGGCATAGATTCAACAAGGTGCTGGAAGCATTCCTCAGAGAGTTTGGTCCATGTTGACATGATGGCATCACACAGTTGGCGCAGATTTGTCGGCTGTACATCCATGATGCGAATCTCCCGTTCCACCACATCCCAAAGATGCTCTATTGGATTGAGATCTGGTGACTGTGAAGGCAATTTGAGTACAGTGAACTCATTGTCATGTTCAAGAAACCAGTCCGAGATGATTCCAGCTTTATGACATGGCGCATTATCCTGCTGAAAGTAGCCATCAGAAGTTGGGTACATTGTGGTCATAAAGGGATGGACATGGTCAGCAACAATACTCAGGTAGGCTGTGGCGTTGTAACGATGCTCAATTGGTACCAAGGGGCCCAAAGAGTGCCAAGAAAATATTCCCCACACCATTACACCACCACCACCAGCCTGAACCGTTGATACAAGGCAGGATGGATCCATGCTTTCATGTTGTTGACGCCAAATTCTGACCCTACCATCTGAATGTCGCAGCAGAAATCAAGACTCATCAGACCAGGCAACGTTTTTCCAATCTTCTATTGTCCAATTTCGATGAGCTTGTGCAAATTGTAGCCTCAGTTTCCTGTTCTTAGCTGAAAGGAGTGGCACCCGGCGTGGTCTTCTGCTGCTGTAGCCCATCTGCCTCAAAGTTCGACGTACTGTGCGTTCAGAGATGCTCTTCTGCCTACCTTGGTTGTAACGAGTGGTTATTTGAGTCACTGTTGCCTTTCTATCAGGTCGAACCAGTCTGGCCATTCTCCTCTGACCTCTGGCATCAACAAGGCATTTCCGCCCACAGAACTGCCGCTCACTGGATATTTTTTCTTTTTCGGACCATTCTCTGTAAACCCTAGAGATGTTTGTGCGTGAAAATCCCAGTAGCTCAGCAGTTTCTGAAATACTCAGACCAGCCATTCTGGCACCAACAACCATGCCACGTTCAAAGTCACTCAAATCACCTTTCTTCCCCATACTGATGCTCGGTTTGAACTGCAGGAGATTGTCTTGACCATGTGTACATGCCTAAATGCACTGAGTTGCCGCCATGTGATTGGCTGATTAGAAATGAAGTGTTAACGAGCAGTTGGACAGGTGTACCTAATAAAGTGGCCGGTGAGTGTACATGTATTGGTGTGATGTGCTGGGGTGGGGGTGGGGGGGTACTGACCGAGGGGACGATCTGTCTGTACCACTTCAGCACCACGTCTATATGTTCCATCATGCACAGCAGGTTAAAGAAGCGACCGCTGGACAGAGTTAAAAATGAAAACAGATGAGAAACTTTGGAGAAAAATGCACCTTTCATGCTTTCAAACTTGTTAAAAGTCTTTGTTCTTACTAGTAAACACTCTGCTGGTATGGGTCTCCCATCAGCCTCCAGTTCTCTCCAAACTCCACAAGACTCTGGACTTTATAACCCAGCTCCAAATCTTTACTGTCCAAACACTCAAAGACAGAAACAGATCACACAGCTGATCAGCATGTTGATAAGCAGCTATTTCATTTAAACATGCAATCTTGTTTTATAGCCTCCCAAAATCTTTACCTCTGAAACCCCCCAAACCACGTTTCACCTCACACATTAGTATCTGTCAACTGTTTCCAGAGTCCCGCAGATTGAGAAACCCCTGTAGGACACCTTTCTTCAGCCTTCATCTCAGGTGTTCATCACTAGGTTTAGGGACTTTCATCATGACATGCAACCAGCACGTTGCGGTTGCAACTATATCAACAGTGGAGACCCAAAGCATGGCTCATTCAGACTCAATGTCCTCTGTCTCCCTTGTAGGGCTGGGTTTAAAAAATCGATTAATCGATTTAAGAATAAAAAATCTATAATCGATTCATAAAGCACTAAATCGATTTTTTAAAATATACATTTCCTTTTGTTACAGTTATGCCACATGCCACTGCTTCTGGATATTTTTAATGAAAACATGAATATTAAATGTATATAAAATACGCACTGTTGAAAGGCTGCTTCAGCATTTCATAAAAATTGCCATCTACGAATGTCTGATATTCAAGAAATACTAATGTGACAGAAATATCTGAAAAAAGAATCGATATTGAATCGAATCGAAATTAATCGAAATTGAATCAATTTTTGCTCTTGTGAATCGAATCGAATCGATTCAGGAAATTAGGAGTGATACCCAGCCCTACTCCCTTGAAGGTCTCCCTGCAGGACGTAGGAGCTGCAGAGCTCCAGGACTGGGACTGCTACCAGATGTTCCCAGCACACCCCAAAACAGACCTGTATGCACCGGGTCTGGCTCTAGGGTGAAACCCCGTTAACCCTGGTCCGAGCGAGGTAACCTGGTCCCTGGTCCATGTCCCTTTTGACTCATACAACTTTTTGCTAAATATACATGAAAACATTAATGGTTTTGGTCTTACTTATGGTTTTCTCTGAAATCTGTCCAGAGGACAGAATGTGCACGTTCCAACTCTCACTGCTTCTAATCTAAGCGCCAATGTTCCTTCCCAACTGGAAGTGAAGGATCTTTCTAACCGCCATATACCCACTGGGTGTTACTATGGTGACCTACTAACCCATTGTCTGTTACCATGGTGACCTAATGATACACTGGCTGTTACCATGGTGACTTAATGACCCACTGGCTGTTACCATAGCGACATAATGACCCACCGGCTTTTACCATGGTTACCTAATGACCCACTGGCTGTTACCATGGTGACCTAATGACCCTCTGGCTGTTACCATGGTGACCTACTAACCCATTCGCTGTTACCACAGCGACCTAATGACCCACTGGCTGTTACCATAGCAACCTAATGACCCACTAGCTGTTCCCGTGGTGACCTAATGACCCACTGGCTTTTACCATGGTGACCTAATGACCCTCTGGCTGTTACCATAGCGACCTAAAGGCCCACTGAGGTTTATAGAATATTAATTATGGTAGAATTTCTGGCAGTAGCTGCATTTGCCTCCTTCACAATGTCTTCAGAAATGTTTTTGTTAAAACTTACTATTCTCATTGCGCTGGAGAAGAAGAGAACTGTGAAGAAATAAAGTAAACACAGACTCAGTTTGGCACCAATAAGTATAGCTGCAATGATTTACATCTCAATAAGTAAAACACCTCTCCAACCTGAACAGGTGACGTAAACTGTGACTTACCATCATTAGGGTCCCGACAGGTGAAGCTTTTTCCTTCCAGCTCTGTGATCACATCCAGTAAAATGTCAGTGTTGCTGGACCCAAAGGTGCCTGGAAAGGAAACAACCATTAACTCTAACACCTGTCTGTTAACAGTCCTGTAACATTACACTTCCATACCTGATTTGTAAAAGGCTGCAAGGAGGTGGTCATAGGTGGCCAAGCTGGGAGCTGAACACAGAAAGAGCTGGATCAGCATAAGGACTGACAAAAAATAAAACACACCATCCAGCGCATCCAGGCAGCAAAACGCTCAAACGGACGAAAGTTGCTGCTTAAATAAAAACACAGCTGCTTGCACACTTTGTACAGTCCGCGTCGGCGCGTCACGTCAGTACATCACAGGCGGGCGGGGGATTCCTCTGTTGCTATAGTTATTTAAAACGTGATGGATCATGTGGAGAGACTGACTTGGATTTATTTAATAAATAAAGCTATTCAACGTCGTCGTTGGACACATTTGCAGAGGTTGTGGATACACCCCATTGAGACGATCTGAGTTTCATAAAATATGAAACTGTTTACCTGGAACTCCAATATCCTCCGATATCTTCCTCCAGATAAGGTCCGATCTTTTCCTGTCCTTATTAAAATACGAAGACGGGTCATACTGTTTGCGGTGGTTACAAATAGTGATAATCAGTTTCTCCTCTATTTTGAAATGAATTGGAATGACTGTCAGATCTAGCCGTTGATGACGTGATCAGTGAAAAGAGTCGCTGATTGGTTGCTGCCCCAAAGATCAATTTTCCCAACTTCAAGCAGCAGCTGCCTCGACTCCTTGATGGATCGTCCGAGCAGCAGCTGCGTGGACGCGCCCACCTGCTGCTTAGTAACATAGACTTTACATGTAATCTAGCTGCCCTGCTGCCTGGACGCACTGGGCGGTGTGAACGCACCATTACACACATGAATCCCTGCATGGTGTCAAACACAGATGATACAGGAGAATTAATCAGCATGTGGTTACCAATTCCCAGAGCCTTCATCTCATTAAGAGTCTGTGGCGCGTAGGTTTTGGCCAGAAAGCCACATTGTCTCAGAGCTTTCAGAACACTGTTGAAGGTCAACAAGTTGGGATGAATTTTCTGTTGATTCATCTGAATCAGCAGCTCCTGCAGAGAGAGAACAACAAGCAGATGAGTAAGCTGCGTAAAGCTACACACATGAAGCGTGTCAGATCGATCTCTTTTAATCAAACAGGATCCAGTTTGTTACACGTCACAGACTAAACCAGCCAAACCAGATTTCAAAATCAGTATTTAATGTATCTAAACCATTAAAATTAATCAGCATGAGTGTTAAAAAACAGATTTAATATTTATTCATCTTTGACATACTTCACACATCCAATAATTAAATGTTAACATTTAAAAATACATGATAAAATTCATGAATGAAGAATAAATTAGAAGATAAAGAATCCTGGACTCACGTGACACAATAATTACGAAACATCTATTTCTTGGAAATAAGTTTTGAATTTGGACATTAAAGGTTGTTTTATTTGATGCTGTTGAGGCGAACTGTAATGAAGGACTTACACTGATGAGTTCCCATCTCTCATGAAACTTGACTCGGACTTCTGGAGCTGCGGAGATCAGAACGTTGAAGATGTTGACATCACCTGCAGACAAACAACAAGAGCAACGTGTGAGACGGACATCAGAACAGAACTATATAAAGTCCTTGTTTCTAGTTTCATGGTCTTAGTTTTGACTAGGAAGGTAAAAAAAAGACCACCTGGAATCCTGTAAAAACTCGAGCCACCGTAGGCGACTACATGCATGTGTTTAAGCCAGAAATTATTCAAAAGGGACCGTTACAAAAGGTGACACAGCTGAGCCGTTTAGACGCGCCTGTTTCTGAAATGAACAATATTTTCCCTTGTGAAATGTGACACAAATTTCACAACACTTTGTGAAATCTTCAGAAAATGAATTAGTCATAGGACAGAATAATGAAAATAAGAATTGCAGTTACTTTTGATGCTTGGGCCTTACAACACCCAATGTCAGGCTATTTCTTCTGTTTTAGATTTTTTATTGGGATTCATGTAAAAAAAGATGAAAAGAGAAATAAAATATATAAATATTAGTATTTAATCAAACTCTACAACATTTTCACAATGTGCTTCATGCTTTTATGCAACAGGTTTCTCTTATTTAAAACCACATTACCAGAGAATTAAAAATAACCCTGAAGCGCCCTCTGGTGGAAGTAAATATAACGACAAGTGAAATGTTCAAAAAGTAAAGGACAAACCACCTTGTGATAAAACTGTCACATATGACAAAATAACAATAAAAGAAATGTTTTCTTTCTAAAACAAATTTCTGTTTTTTGATCTTGTGAAAAATAAATAAAGATAATCCAATAAACCGAACCAGGAAAACTTCACTGCTCCTGAACTCAAACTTAAAAAGCATGTAAAGAATAAACAGTATCAACATCTAAAAATAATTATTTTACATCTTTATCATCTTTGAAGCATCACTGATAATTAAAACATATAGAGGAAATTAACCTCTAACTTACATAAAGTCTTTTATTTTGAAGGAAACTGTTAGAAACTGAAGTTATTTTCTGCATTTTAAAATGACGGAAGGGGAAAAGTTTTTTAAATCCATTCAATGTTTATTAGATTAATTAGAATTAGTTGAGTTACCTGGTGACTGAAATGAACACGTCAGACTCTTTAATGAGCTGCTCACCTGTTTGTTCTGAGTCACATGTTCACTGACACGTTAGTAAGTTTGACCCGTAAACCCAGCTGATGTTTGGATGTGTAGAAGTTTGTTTTCATTTCATTTTCAGATGTTTAATTAGTTTCTGTGGTGTTTGAAATGTACTGGTTCTGAACTGAACCTGGTTCTGGGTTTTCCCAGACTTTGCTCTCCTGCCTGTGGGGTCTCTGGTCTCTCTACTCCATCAAAGCAACATATTGTTATAGTACTCCTGCGATGGGGGTCAGTTACAGAAATCTGGGCCTGGCTACCAAACTAACCTCAGTACATCCCTTGCTAACTCCATCCTAAAAGCACGAGGTCCGGGTCACCTGCTCCTGACATCAGGTCGATCGTGGGGATTTGAAATGATTAGAATCAGGATGATGGACTTTACAGGTTTAAGTTCCGTCAGGGAACCAGTTTTCTCTCTGACCTCACAGGAAGCAGGTTGTTTTACAACAAACTGCTGGAACGTTCATGTGAAAATGTTTGTAAAAGATTAGAATAAAAGCAACATGAAATGTGTGTGACTGTGTAACAGGGTTCAACATTAGAGCACCGCTCAGGGAAAACCGGATCAGATGAAGAACATACTGCTGGTTTCCATTAGGGTCCGGCCGATATGGGGGTCCAGGGTGAAATCGGCTATCGGTGAAAAATTGCCGAAATTTTCCGATATTCTTTATTGATTTATTTTTGTCATATATGTGTTTCTGCATCTCCATTAATGAGAATGTCCAGTTAAAAATGTAAATAAATGTTCACAAAATAGATAAACTTGTTTATTATTTACATTTTTTGGAATCAGTGAATAATTCAGATAGTTCATGGTGTCTAACAGGTAGACATGAGCTTAAGAATAAGCGTAGAATGCAGTGTTTTTTGACATTTTTTCTGGTGGATGGATTTATCGGCCATTATATCGGCCTGCCCTAAAGTCTTTATGTTCCATATTAACTATTATGTCTGAATAAAAGTAACATTTAAATTTGGATCAGCTGTTTATCTAATAACCCGACTGCAGTGAATAAACTCATTCTTGTTGGACTCACCTGTGACTCTGTTGTTGAGCATGTCTGTAAACATGCTGAATGCTTTTCCGTAGGCTCCATGCTGTGGAGACACACAGAGATATCAGCACTTCATCCTGGATGGACTAGAAGTCGCCGTCCTGCGGCGCTCTGGAGTTTAAAAGGTGAATGTGTGGTGGCAGGGATGATCTGTCCGTACCTTCACCATGCCTCTGATCAGAGCAGAGTAACACCGAGTGTCTCTCTCAGGCAGCAGATTAAAGATCCTCTCAGCGTTGTTGTTCTCTCTCCAGATGGACTTCAGGAAGTCTGTTGCTCTGCGTGTTTTCGGCTTCTGTCTCTTCTTCTCCTCACCGGCCTCGTCCTGAACACGACACACACTCTCATTCTGTAAACAGCCTGGTGCTGTCATTCATTCATCCCGAGGCGTGTGATGACTCACTGTGTCCTCCACCTGTGGTCCCCCCTCCTGGACAGGGTCTACGTCACAGTAGAAACAGATGAGGTCCAGCAGGTCATGTGAGGTTTCCATGGAGACCGCTGTGCCTGGACACAGAGAAGCAAGATGTAGGTGAATCAGTCAGTTTAAGAGAGAGATGACAGACGAGTGCGTCTCATCTCACCAGCCTGCAGCAGCTGATCAAACATGTCGACAGCGGCTGTCACTTTTCTCAGGTTGATGCGTTCCTTCAACGCCTCCTCGCTGACCTCCTCCAGATGAAGCGACACAGTCTCTGGCATCAGACACTACAAACGCATCATCACACACGTAAAGACATCAGGTCGCTGCTACCACCAAATCCTCTGGATGTGTCATTCTTACAGGAATATGTGGTTCTGCAAAGTCTTTGGTGAAGAACTTGGGGTTGTTGTTCACAAAGAATTTGGCTGCAGATCTTCCAGACTCCTGGGCGAGAGAGAACAGCCTCTGCAGGGAGAGGGAGAGAGAGAATTGGATGGGTTATTACAGCTCACTTTGATCTTAGCTACCGTGGGATGATCAAGTTACGTGAACTTAAATGTAAAGTTGAGTGTGTTTTTGTCCCCAAAGCGTACAAACTCAGCAGACGTCCTGGGAGACAGGTATGGATCATCCTGGAACTGGTACGGATACGCTGTAGGATCCTGGACAGAAAACAAACAATAAATAAAATAAATCAAATAAAACACAACCAGATGACAGTGCATGAACTCTCACCCGGCTGACAGTTGAAGCCAGCGTCTCCAGCACTGCCTCTTTGCTCCTGTTTATAAAAAAAATAAAAGGTTTTGTTTAAAGAAATCTGCACAAACTGACCAGAGACATGAACATGATGAAAGATGTTTCACACAGCAGCTGGACAGGAAACATCAGCATACCATGTTTTCTTTCTGGGGACGACGACCGACTCTGAAATCAAAACAACAAAAGATGTTTTTAAGTCAACTAATGACCACAATCGTACAGTCTCTGTGCGCCACCGCCGGCGGTGTCAGCGATCTGCACTCCTCTGAACAACATCAGGATTCTTCCTTAACTCAACAAGTAATCTATCAGTCCTGCTTTCAGTTTCAGGTGGAGTTTTACTTTTGATGCCATGAACTCTTCATGTTCTGAAGGTTTTCTGTACCACAGACTGGCAGCAACATAAATCCAAAACATGACAGCTTCGATTGTCTGAAGTTCATGTTTATTAAAATTCTACATGACATGTCTTTTTTCTCCACCATTCCTCAAACAACAAAGCCCAAACCAAAGATTCGGCTTCCAGAACACGACTGTGTCTTCTGTTCTCAGCAGCTCCATTTTTCAAAGTGTCAGTCTTCAAGAAAACTGTTTAAAACAATGACTAACACACGTGTGTTGTTTCTAAAACATCCATTTAAAACAGCAGGTGTATTTTTTAAAGAATCTAATATATTTACAGGTTTTTATTTGACACATAATTCAGCATGTGCCTTTACAGATTACATATGTACAAGACACACTGATTTCTCCTTTGGTGCAAATTATTTATATCTTTTTTCTTATTTTTACCTTTATGAACTTCAGCGGCTTGTTGATTCAAAACGGGAGTCCAGCAAAAACTCCTAAAAAACAAACAGCTGTCAGTTACTGTGAGGAGACACATGCAAAACAAATATATATAAACAATAAACATCATGCGTGTTGGTCTGATCCGAACAGCTGGAGACCAGAAAATCCCTGATTTTTTGCAAACTAACACTGGAAACTGATGTTCACAGCCCATATTTGTGTGATTCACATTTATCAAGTTAATAAAAGTAAAGTTGTAAAAATCGTTTTATGCAGCATTTTGTAATACCTGCCTAAAACTTTTGCACAGTACTGTATAAGACACTAACACTAACGCTAGATTAACACAAAAGTAAAGGACAGTTTGATTTCAGAATGATGAAAATCTCAGAGAGGACCGTCAATTTGTTTGACACGTTGTTTTCAACTAAACATAATTTGTTTTATTAGCTTCTGTTTTGCTCTTCTTTCATTTGAAAGACAATGAGGTGTTTTAAAATACATTTTTACTTTTCAAACATAAAGAACATGGTTTGCAATAACAACATCAATCCTAATTTCCTCTGAAAATCCTTATTTAATCAATACAAACACAATGATGAGGACAGAGTACATAGAGGTTCCACCTTCCCTTGGAATTCATAATTTTATCACAATTAAATTATATCATATTCGGCAGCTTTCCGTACCTTTTACACAACAAGTTCTCGAGATTAAACGTCACAAATCGTCCGTTTCTCTGGATGTAATGTCCTACGTGCCTACAGGGAGCCGCCATGTTGCTACAAACTGAACGCCTTCCTGGGAGGACCAAACCATTAGTTCTGAAAAAGGGGGAGAGAAAATTAACGCGTTTTGTTTCATTTTTTCGTTAAAATTACTTAAATCGTTTTACGTATAGAAAGATGTATGAGTATCTAATTTAGGTTACTATAAAGTCAATAAATTTGGCAGATGTGACTAAAAACCCTGTTATTTTCTTTAAGTCCTCCCCTTAGTCCGAACAGAGATCTAACGGTCCCACGTGTTTACAGTAGTCAGCGACTCGTGGAATTTAGCGAAGCGCTATGAATTTTTACATCAAAGTTTATTTTTAAAGTTTTTACTTTACTTTCTTATCAAAAATGTTGTTTGCAAAAGAAGTGCCATGGCGGCGTTTAGAGGGCATGTCGTTTGGATTGTACTCAGCAGAAGAAATCAGGTGAGAGCTGGTTCGTTAGCTTCCGGCCGGCTACAAAACAACGTGCCTCCTCTCAAACTCGCACAGTTTAGCTAAATGAGTTGTTTTATTTTGGCTTTTTTAACTTCAGACGTTTTTCATTTGCAGCAATTAGGAATGACAACAAGTTTAATTAACTTAGTTTGAGGTGTTTTACGGTAAAAGTAAAAATGAACTCATCCACACACCAGGTGGAACATCACCTTCTCACCAGGTGGAGCATCTCTTCTCTCTTTTTCAGAAAGTTAAGTGTGAAGACGATCTCAAACTCCAGGTTCCTTGACGCTGTTGGAAATGTGGCCCCCAACAGTTTGTATGATCTGGCTCTGGGGCCAGCAGACATCAAGGAGGTATTCCACTGATAGTATTTCATTAACTTTGTGTCTGTTTACAAGTTTAAACTCGAGTTTACCTGCCTTTGATACGTCTGACAGGTTTATGTTTGAAAGGGAAATGTACCAGCATCCCACCATCAAACTCTAGTATCTCTAACATTTTAATCCAGGTGTTTAGGACTGACAGACAAGTCAACACATCACAGATTTAATGTTATTTCATGTTATTTGTCTTTAGGGTAAATATTTACATTTTATTTTTATCATATAGTCAGTCATGTTCTGCACCTGCTTGTTCCTGTTCAGGGTCGTGGGGAGCAGGTGTTTATTTCCAGCTGTCATTGGGCGAGCCAAGCCAACATTATTATAGTACTTAAAAACAGCCGAAACTGACTGAAGTGCTGTACATTGAATACAACAATATAAAACTCAAACATTAAAAGCTGTAAAAATAACAATAAAATGAATAAAATATAAGGCTACTAATGACAAATAAATATGAAATAAAACAATCTAAAAACACTAAATCATAAAGACCTCTCATGCAGAGTTAAAAGCTCGGCGAAATAAGTGGGTTTTAAGAAGAGATTTCAAAATGGACAGTGAGGATGATTGCTTAATCTGCAGTGGCAGTGAATTCCACAGTCTTGGGCCTGCAACAGAAAAAGCTCTGTCCCCCCTGAGTTTACGCTTTACTTGTGGTACATCCAGGAGCAGCTGGTCAGCTGACCTGAGGGACCGCGTGGGGGAATGCACATGTAAAAGCTCAGAGAGGTAGAAAGGAGCAAGACCATTTAAAGATTTGAACACAAATAAAATCATTTTAAAATGAATTCTAAAATGAACAGGCAGCCAGTGCAGTGATGCTAAAACAGGAGTTATGTGATCTCGTTTTCTGATACCAGCTAAAAGACGTGCAGCTGCATATTTTCTTTTTATTTCTCACATTCGTTCACTTATTACACAGGTTTTTTTGCAGAACTTTTTGCATTGTTTTGCACTTTTTTTTTTGGAACGAGTGCGTTTGTGGACGGAGCCAAAGTGGTTTGACATCATTCCTCCCCCTGTTGGAGACACTAAAATTACAGTTACAAATTTGGCAGAACTAGTGACTGAGCCCCCATCCTGCGCTTCTTTGGGAAAATAAATCCTCTGTCCTATTTTTGGAGATATTAATGCATCTTCTTTGTTTTTGTTTTGACCAGGTTTGTTCAACCTGCTGTCAGGATTTTAACAACTGTCCGGGACACTTCGGCCACATTGATCTGCCTCTTCCTGTATTCAACCCGCTGTTCTTTGATGTAAGTCGTTAACACATGAACATCTTGTTTCTGTGATCTGTTTCTAGGGCTGGGTATCACTCCTTATTTCCTGAATCGATTCGATTCACAAGAGCAAAAATTGATTCGATTTCGATTAACTTCGATTCGATTCAATATCGATTCTTTTTTCAGATATTTCTGTCACATCAGTATTTCTTGAATATCAGACATTCGTAGATGGCAATTTTTATGAAATGCTGAAGCAGCCTTTCAACAGTGCGTATTTTATATACATTTAATACTCATGTTTTCATTAAAAATATCCAGAAGCAGTGGCATGTGGCATAACTGTAACAAAAGGAAATGTATATTTTACTACTACTACTACTGTCATTTAGCAGACGCTTTTATCCAAAGCGACTTACATTGAGAGAACATACAAGCAAGAAATCAAAGAGAAGGAAACAATATAAGGAGGCGGACTGTTTGGAGTCCAGTTTAATTCTGACGCTGATACATCATGTTTATCAATTTATTTATTTATTTATTTTTAATCAATTTAGTGCTTTATGAATCGATTATAGATTTTTTATTCTTAAATCGATTAATCGATTTTTTAAACCCAGCCCTATCTGTTTCTGGATTAAATTGGTAAACCTTTTCTTTGTAACATCAGAAACTCTACCTGTTGATTCGTGGCTCATGTCTGGTGTGTCACATGTTGACGTGCTCACGCGCTGCTATCCACCTGCTGCTGAACCAGCTCAGGCTAGTGGACCATGCAGCCGTGCAGGAGGTCTATCAGATTGAACAAGTTCTTAACCAGGTGAGTCCTTACCTTATTCTGATGAACATCAGGAAGCTCAGAACCTCTCTGAACATTCAGAATCCTTATTTTAAGAAGCTGAGAGGAAATTTTATAAATCATTGTTGCAGATGTTGATTTTTACAGTCAGCCACCACCAAAATGTAAAAAGTGTTTGATAATGTTTTTGTCAAAGTATCACAAACTGCTGGACGGATTTTAATGAAACTCTCAGGACGTAAGAATTAAATCAAACACAAACAAGATTTGGGCAAAACATATTTTAAACTCTGACCTGAAAGGAGACAACAGATGTTTTTATTTCAGGAAAAGATTGTTACTGTTCGTGATCCTTAAAACTCTGTTCTGGATTATTTTGTCTCAGACGTCCCAGTTCCCTCTTTTATATTACAATTGATATACAATACAGACATCTTTGAATTGAAAAAAAATTTTCTATTTCTACAAATATTGCAGAAAACCCCTGCTGCAGTCTCTGGGATTATAAAACATGATATTATGATATGATTTTAGGGCCAAAACTAAAAGGAACTTCATCAAAAGAAAGAAGGAATATCTCTAAAACATTAGTCTGTGTCTTGTTATGTCCTCTCAGACCCCAGTGGGTCCAGGCAGAACTCATCCTGGTTCTCCTGGAGGTCTTCTTTCCAGTTCTTGCTGCTCAGGATTGTGTTGAAATAAAGATTCACCACAATCAGCTGGATCTTCAGATAGAAACGTTTTGACCCGTTGTCACTGTAAAGTGTCTTTTTGTTACTAACCAGTGCTTTATAGATAAAAATAAATGGATAAATGAAATATCTTCACTTAAAGTTGAATCTTCTCTGTGTTTCGGACTGAAATATCAGACTGTCTGGATGGGTTCTGCTGCCCTTACGGAACAGAAACGTTGCTGTAGTGAGTGAGAGTTGTCTTTCAGCTGACTGTAGTTTTGTCCCTCCTATAATTCATATTTGATTATTAAGTGTATTTGTTTGTTTGTTTGTTTGTTTAGTGTCTGGAAGAGAATCCCAAAGCTACAGGAGATGAGATTGAGCAGGAGCTGAAGAACTTTACAGACAGGATAGTAGGAGTGAACGCTGAAGCTTCAGAGCTCTCCAGACCTGTGAGTCCACACGTGCACACAAACACGTGTTTTGATTGACATGATGAACTATGGAGCAAGCGGTATTTTAGGATGCAGAGATTTTAAATGATTTTTTTGGCCCATTTGGAGTGTGTTCCTGTGTGTAAATTCAGCAGAAATATTAAGAAGTTTGTAACAAACACGAGCCCTAAACACTGCACAGACGCAGCATGTAGCTGGTGATATTTAAGCCTGTAAATAAACTCAGATTTCTGTGTAAATAACAGCTGATGTTTAAAAGTTAAAAAAAAAAACATACCTAAAACAGACCTAAAAACCAGAAGAATTACTTAAACTCTTTTCCACCGGACGCGTCAGCAGCACGTTACTGGAGCAGCACATCTCGCTCGCGTATGCTGTTGCTTGGCCCTTCCCACCGGGAGCGTATGAGGCGCGTAGCAGCAGGGAAGCAGCTGTCACTGAAAGAGCACGAAGTCACGCGACATTAGCAAAATCACTTGTATTTTGGGGTGGCTGTGGCTCAGTGGTTAGAGCGGTCGTCCTCCAATTTGAAGGTTGGTGGATCGACCCCGGCTTCCACCGCCACATGTCGAAGTGTCCTTGGGCAAGACACTGAACCCCATGTTGCCCCCCGATCTGCGTATCGGGTTATGTGAGTGTTAGCCCCTACCCTCTCCCCCCGGTTTACATATCGGGTTGTGTGAATGGGTGAATGTAAAAACTTGTAGTGTGAAAGCGCTTTGAGTGGTCTCAATGACTAGAAAAGCGCTATACAAATACAGGACATTTACCATTTTTAAAAAATGACAAACAGTATTTATTTTGATCAGCTTATTGTAGTTTAATTAAAACTTCAAGGCCCATTTATTTTAGCTAGCATAACTGAAAGAGGTGCATACAGAAAAGAAATCACGCTAATAAGTAGCATTAACTCACCATGTTGTCCCAAAACAAGAGACGTCACTCCATGCTTTATCCTTCTTGCCACTGTCTTTATAAAAACTGTAACGGGGATCAAACAGGATTGGGTACTTCTCCACTTCAGGAATCAACCGTTTGTCGTCTATGATGGAAAAACAAAGAAGACCGCTAGGTGATAAATTCTCACCGGGCCACACAGGTTTTTAAGTAAAGCAACCGGAAAGCAGTACGTTTTATTCTGAAAATCTCCGGAAGCTTCTCTCCGTTTCCGCATCTGATTTCCTGTCCTCCCCTTTCCAAAATGTCAAACTTGACACGTTTCAGAGGCGTGGAAAATAAGACCGCCGTGTATGTTTAGGAAAGGGTTGCGACATGTTGCTCCTGAGACGCGGCCGACTCGCGCTGCTGATGGATCCGGTGGAAAGGAGGGGTCAGACGACAGCAGTCTGATTTGGTCTGAGCAGCATTAGAATTAGCTGTTAGTTCCTCATCAGGTCAGATTGAATTCTCTCTTTGTGACGGTGTGTTCATCAGATCAAACACCTGGTTGAGAAGAAGAACAGCTTGATAAATGACTTCTGGAAGATTCACATGAAGAGCAGGAAGTGTCCTTACTGCAGGTAACCTCGGATCAGCTGTTCACTGAGCTGAAACAAAGCAGTTTGTTTTAATTTGGGATCATCAGGCTGACGTGTTTGTTGTTATCATGTTGTGTGTGTGAAGGGGGGGCAGGTCTGTTGTACGCCGTGAACACAACAGCAAACTGATTGTCACAATGCCACCAGGAGCTCAAACCCACGAGACCACTGATGGTGAGTGAACACTTCACCACAGAGCAGAGAACTCAGCTGACAAACCACATCTGCTAATAAACCAGACAGATTCAACACAGATCATGTGACACCTGTTGCTGTTTGTTCCCATCAGAGAGGTAACAGTCTCTACAGCGATGGTAAGCGATGCTGCTGCAGAGACTGAAGACGAGCTGTTAGAGGATCTGATGTTTGTTTCTGTTGTTTCATGAGATGAAAGTTAAGATCTTTCTGCTTGTGCAGTAAAAAGCTGTTCTTTGCTCTTCATGCAGAGGACATGATGGCTGGGAGGAGAGTCTACCTGACAGCCAGTACAGCCCAAGAACACGTCAACAAAGTTTGGGAGAAAGAAGGTACAACCAGATCAGACAGCTTTTATATGTTCTGTTACATCGAGACTCGTTATACTAAGTCAGAACTGGGAACTAGTTCTATGCGCTCCAGTAACCGCAGCGGACTCTCTTTTAGCTTTTAGAAGGATTTTAATATCAGTTATTTATTTCTTAAAATATAAGTCAGTGTGGCATTTTTCTAAAAGATTCTAACAGTACGAACTTGGACATTCTTCATCATTTCTCACTTCAGGTTTCTTCCTGAAGTGTCTGTTTCCTGGGCTGGAGGAGACCACCGAGTCCGGTGAAGGAGAGAAGGGATTCCATCCTGACCTGTTCTTCCTCGAGCTGCTGGTGGTCCCACCTTGCAGGTACCGTATCACCCCCTGCGTTGCTGTTCTGCACACAGATCATATAAAGCCAAATAAACAAAAATACTTGTTAAAAGTGAACTATACACTCACCGGCCACTTTATTAGGTACACCATGCTAGTAACGGGTTGGACCCCCTTTTGCCTTCAGAACTGCCTCAATTCTTCGTGGCATAGATTCAACAAGGTGCTGGAAGCATTCCTCAGAGAGTTTGGTCCATATTGACATGATGGCATCACACAGTTTGCGCAGATTTGTCGGCTGCACATCCATGATGCGAATCTCCCGTTCCATCACATCCCAAAGATGCTCTATTGGATTGAGATCTGGTGACTGTGGAGGCCATTTGAGTACAGTGAACTCATTGTCATGTTCAAGAAACCAGTCTGAGATGATTCCAGCTTTATGACATGGCGCATTATCCTGCTGAAAGTAGCCATCAGAAGTTGGGTACATTGTGGTCATAAAGGGATGGACATGGTCAGCAACAATACTCAGGTAGGCTGTGGCGTTGTAACGATGCTCAATTGGTACCAAGGGGCCCAAAGAGTGCCAAGAAAATATTCCCCACACCATTACACCACCACCACCAGCCTGAACCGTTGATACAAGGCAGGATGGATCCATGCTTTCATGTTGTTGATGCCAAATTCTGACCCTACCATCCGAATGTCGCAGCAGAAATCGAGACTCATCAGACCAGGCAACGTTTTTCCAATCTTCTATTGTCCAATTTCGATGAGCTTGTGCAACAACCATGCCATGTTCAAAGTCACTCAAATCACCTTTCTTCCCCATACTGATGCTCGGTTTGAACTGCAGGAGATTGTCTTGACCATGTGTACATGCCTAAATGCACTGAGTTGCCGCCATGTGATTGGCTGATTAGAAATTAAGTGTTAACGAGCAGTTGGACAGGTGTACCTAATAAAGTGACCGGTGAGTGTATTCTATCAGGTATCGTCCAATCAACCGACTGGGAGACCAGATGTTTACCAACGGGCAGACTGTCAACATGCAAGCCGTGATGAAGGACTGCAGCGTCATTAGAAAACTTCTGGCTCTAATGGCGGGAGAGAAAACCTCCGAGGCAGCCGAGGTGATGCTGATGCTGCAGGAACAACTTCCTGTTACAGATTCATCGTCTACTCTCTGGATTTTCAGTGTTTATTTAATTTCTTTGTGTTTGTTTTCAGACTGAAGAGCCAGAGGACCAGACTTTCCTCTCTGGGATTCCTGGACACACGTTAGCAGATAAACTCTACAACACGTGGAACCGCCTGCAGAGTCACGTTAACATCGTCTTTGACAGTGACATGGACAAAATGATGACAGAGAAATACCCTGGAATCAGACAGGTACGTCTTCAAATCCTGCAAACCACAGGGACTCTGCAGAACCTGTTCAAAAAAGATGAGCATTAAACTCTGGGTTCTCCTTTCAGATCCTGGAGAAGAAGGAAGGATTGTTCCGGAAGCACATGATGGGCAAGCGAGTGGACTATGCTGCTCGATCCGTCATTTGTCCCGACATGTACATCGGAACCAATGAGATCGGAATACCAATGGTGAGTCTGACTCCTCTGTGTCAGGGAGGTGGAGCGTTTGAGACAAACTGTGTAAATCTTTGTTTTTCGGCAGGTTTTTGCCACCAAGCTGACGTACCCTCAACCAGTCACACCGTGGAACGTGAAGGAACTTCGTCAGGCTGTTCTTAACGGGCCCAACGTTCATCCTGGAGCCTCCATGGTGATAAACGAGGATGGAAGGAAGACCATCCTGTCTGCCACCAACCTCGCTCAGAGGGAGGCAGTTGCTAAGCAGCTGCTGACGCCTTGTCCTGGTCCACATAAGATGCCCATGAAGATAGTAAGTGAAATACTGACTTTTAAATCCCAGATTTTGACGGAAATGATTCCTCGTGCCTCCTCTCACTGTTTTTACCTCCCCAGGTAAACCGTCACATAAAGAACGGAGATGTTTTGTTACTAAACAGACAACCGACGCTGCACAGACCCTCCATTCAAGCCCACTGTGCTCGCATCCTACCAGGAGAGAAGGTCGTCTCAGGCGTTTGGTTCCTTCATGTCTGAAAACACGTGTGTCGGTTCAGATGAGTAAAACACACCTTGTTTCTGTTTGATGCTGCAGGTGCTGAGGCTCCATTACGCCAACTGTAAAGCGTATAACGCTGATTTTGATGGCGATGAGATGAACGCTCACTTCCCTCAGAGCGAGCTGGGCAGAGCAGAAGCCTACACATTGGTCAGCACCAACCAGCAGTACCTGGTCCCCAAGGTGAGCACCTGTACACAGACTGTACAAAGAAATCACACGTGTTTTAATGAACATGCAACAATAATCTTCTCAGTGATGGTGTTTGAGTCCACAGAGGGACTCAAGTCATGATCTCTCAGGTTTTTATTCCCTCTGTTCTGTTCAGGATGGGAAACCTTTAGCAGGTCTGATCCAGGATCACATGGTATCAGGAACAAAGATGACAATACGAGGCTGCTTCTTCACCAGAGACCAGTACACCGAGCTGGTTTACAGAGGACTGACTGACAAAGCGGGCCGTGTGAAGCTGCTGCCTCCAGCTGTGCTCAAACCGCAGCAGCTGTGGACGGGAAAGCAGGTAACGCCTGCAGATGTTTAACTGAAGCTTCAGGCCGCTCAGCTTGTTCAGTCATTTAATCATCGATGTGTTCCTGGTAGGTGGTGTCTACTTTACTGCTGAATGTAATCCCAGAGAAGGCAGTGCCTCTCAACCTGGTGGGTAAATCCAAAATCCCCAGCAAGGCGTGGATCCAGGTCCCACCTCGAGCCGCTCCTGGATACAAACCGGACAGCATGTGTGATTCACAGGTGGGACGAAACACGAGTCAGTTCAACCAGCTCGTTTTACCTTGATTAATAGTTGAAGCTTGTCTCCAGAGAAGTGACTGATACTGTAGTATTCAAGAACTTTTAGTAATTAAACCCGTCTGTTTCCCAGGTGGTGATTCGTCAGGGTGAGTTGTTGGTTGGGGTTCTTGACAAAGCTCATTACGGCTCCTCGGCGTACGGGTTGGTCCACTGCTGCTATGAGCTGTACGGCGGCGAGACCAGTGGAAACCTGCTCAGCTGCCTGGCTCGACTCTTCACGGCTTACCTGCAGCTGTACAGAGGCTTCACACTGGGTATGAAGCTGATCATCTTCACCTATCAAAACACAAAACTGTTCTTAAAACCTTCATCTGTCTCTGTCTCCAGGTGTGGAAGACATCCTCGTGAAAGCAGGTGCCAATATGCAGAGAAAGAGAATCATTGAGGAGTCGCTGACGATCGGCACCAAGGTGAGTCAAAGCTGCAGCTTGTTTCTGTTCCTTTAACATCTTTAATTGTTTTACAACACAAGAGAAAACTGCAGCCTTGTCAAATTCAGTGCGTCCTTCTCCCTGGATGCCACTGGCCAAAATGGCTGCCATATTGAAGGTGTAGTTCATGGGCCCCACGGTGCTCCAACTAAACCTCTGGGGATAAATATGTGCTGCACACAGATGTTGACTGATGTGACTAAACTCTTAACCTGCTGTTAGTAAGGGGGCAGCAGAGTCTGAGTCATGGACCTATGGTGGACCTGATGTTGTCCTGTTGTCTCTCAGGCTCTCCAGGCTGCCTTCAGCCTGCCTCCTAACGTGGATCCAGCTGAAGCTCGAGGTCGATGGCAGGACGCCCACCTCAACCCCGACCAGAGAGACTTCAGCACGGCAGACCACAAGTTCAAAGAAGTGGCCAACCAAGTGAACAACGACATCAACAAGGTGAACTGTCACATCCACGCCCTGCTGTCACGGCTCACCGCCACACGCAGCGGAAAGGATCTGAGCTGCAGCAGAATATTCTGTTCATCTTAATGTTTAGAAAATCTAGTTGAACTGAATCTACTGGAGATGAGACTCATATTTTGGTTTTTACTGATGGAATGATTGATTATGATGAATGATTAAATATGTGCAGGTTTGTATGCCGGTCGGACTGCACACCTCGTTTCCTGACAACAACCTCCAGCTCATGGTCCAATCAGGAGCCAAGGGCTCAACAGTCAACACCATGCAGGTATCTCCTCCCCTGTGACTAACACCTTGAGTTTTACTGCTCTGATGTTGAATGTGAACCTACAGGTTGTTTTTGTTTCAGATCTCATGTCTGCTCGGTCAGATTGAGCTGGAAGGCCGCAGGCCTCCACTGATGCCTTCTGGGAAATTCTTGCCATGCTTCCAGCCGTACGACCCTTCACCTGGTGCCGGGGGCTTTGTTTCTGGAAGGTTTCTCACCGGGATCAAACCACAGGTATGTCATGTGAGCTGTGTTTGGTCATTGTTTTTTAATCTGAAGCTACAGTGAGCTTCTGGTTCTGTGAGAAGTCCAGAAATAACCAGACGCAGCAATGTAACGCAAAAGATTAAGCTGAAAAGAGTGACAGCCCCCTAGTGGCTGGTTCCAGTATAAGTTTTAAGACCCGTCTACTCCATGTAAACAACCAAACCTGGTTCAACAATACATACTTCACATGGTAAATACCGTACTGGTTTATATTGTAACAATAATTTTTCTAATATTTTTAAATATAATTGTGGTTGTGAGAAGGTAAGTAGGCGGGACTTTACAGTATATAAAAGTATGTACTGTACTCGTACTATTTTCTAGGTCTAGGAAGAAATAAAATAAGAAAACATTTTCCAGATTTTATTCAAAGTTCTAAAACAAAAAGTAGCTTTTCAAAGTGTGATCAAACATGTTTATGTTTTTTAAAGCGGTCCTTCCAATAAAAACGTTTTTTCTGAGGTTTCTGCTGAACATTTTAGCTCCACAGGTGTTCTTACCTTCATAGTGGGTGTGAAAACAGGTCAACAACTTCTCTTTCAGTTTTAATCTCTCAAACTACGCAGGTGGTGATAAAACCCGCGTCCGAACGGCCGGTACTTGTTTTGTCACAACTCCTTTGTTCGTTAGTATTCATCAGTTCCCGCAGTTGAAACCACACCTAGCATGCTGCTGGCTAAAAGCTGTTAGCATAAAGAGGTAGCAAACCGTAAGAGACGACGTCTGCTGTTGCCATGCGCAGCGGGGCAGGAAACAGTATACCTTGCTTTCATTGGCTTCTTTGTTAGCCAATCTGAGACCAGCAAATTTGCATAATGAATATTAATGAGTTGCTGCTCGAAGCCTGATGGAACCTGATGAATCATGACACAGACAGATTGAAAGGTCTGTTAATCAGTGTTTCCTAATGATTTTTAGATATAAAATGTTTCATATTACTGGTTAATACTTAAGAAATAACCACACATTATTTCTTTGACACATTTTTAACTGAAATATAAATAATCACATCCTTCAAGTGCAATAAATGCAACAAACTTCTGAATCTAATAACTAAATGTTGTAATTTCAGTTTTGAAGGATTGATTATGGTACCTGTACTTTTCTTGGACACTCTGCATGTATAACGTGTGTGAAACATGTTTGCTTTACATGTCTTGTCCCTGACAGGAGTTTTTCTTCCACTGCATGGCTGGAAGGGAGGGACTGGTGGACACAGCTGTGAAGACGTCCCGATCAGGATATCTACAGAGGTAACGCAAGCAGCTCAAAATAAAATGCAACTATGAATCAATCAATCATGATGTAACAGCACGATGAGGCTGTTTAAATACCAACTCTGATTGAAACAGGAAGTTTAGACTCATGGATCAAACACTGCAGTTACAACAAAGTTTTGATCCAGTTCTGCCTCCCATGTCCACATTAGAACCTGTAAATGTTAGCGCTCATGTTAAAGGAACTTAAGGCAGCTTTACAAAATCTGACTCAGTGCTGCCGCGACAGGCGCTGTGGCTAACTGCAGCCACCAGCCAAGCCGGCACGGGAGCGCGCACAGACACTTTACAGACGGTTCGTCTTCACAGCACTGCACCGGGGAGGCTAACATACTTCACGTCAGGTCTCTCCACTCTGTTATTTGATTTGATCTCATCATTTTCATACTGTATCAGGCTCTAAACACGACCTATAATGTTTTCTCACCTGGTCACAAGGAAATGAGCCATGTCAGCATCCGTTTTCACTCCCAAATGCAGCTGAAGTTCCCTCCATGAACCGAACGCATATCCAATATTTATGCGGTGCCTGCCCGGCTTCGGTCATATTTTTTTTTAGACTCACGAGATGCCGCTGATAAAGTCTTTTTTTTCTTCGTGGTGCCACTTTTTTGAGGGGTGAGAGTGGATGCAGGTCGTTTGATGGCTGCAGAAACATCCATAAGTATACCTTCAGTGTTTGAATCCAAGTCCACGGCGGCCATGTTCTTCCTGTTCAAGAGCTGTCGGCAACACGCATGCAGCGTCAATTTACGTCACATCCCTACAACTGCGCGGGAAATTCGGACGTCGAACTGCAGCGCATTATGTAGCACACAGCGTGTCCAAGGCAACAGACATATATGCGGATGGCCTCGTTATTTTGGGTTTTTAATGCTTCATGACCCATTAGCATTGAATAAACTGGAAATGCATGTGTAGTTTTTCACAAATCTTGTCTTAAGTCCCTTTAATTTCTTTAGCGTGACAACAGCTGACAGTTGTTCTTGAAGAACCACACTCCATAAAGCTCTTCAGCTAATCTGAAGGCCACGTGTTCTAGGAGGTCTGAGTTCCGGTCAGTGTGGGTCACTTGAGCTGAACAATTAATCAAAGTTTAGATTTCAGTTTCGGGATCAAATGATCTCAGAAATATTGATTAGAAAACACATTTTGACGTTTAAGCTTGTTTTTCACGTCTTTTCTGATTCCTGCTGATTGATGCTGGACGTCATGTTGTCTTGTCTCGAGTCTCAGAGTGAGTGACTTGAGCAGAACGAGAGGAGAGACAGCAGCGACGCATGACGTTCATCAAAAACTACAACGTCTGGACTGGACTCTGGTCCTGGACTAGACTCAGGTTCTGTACTTGACTCAGGTTCTGGACTTGACTCAGGTTCTGTACTGGACTCAGGTTCTGTACTAGACCCAGGTTCTGTACTAGACTCAGGTCATGAACTGGACTCAGGTTCTAGACTAAACTCAGGTCCTAGACTGGACTCAGGTTCTAGACTGGACTCAGGTCATGGACTGGACTCAGGTTCTGTACTGGACTCAGGTCCTGTTTAAAAATAAACATCTTCACTTAGAAACTGTATTTTTTGTTTACGTGTTTTGTTTGTTTATTTTTTGTTGATCTAAAACAACAAATCACAGAGTTTTTCACACCACTGTGTTGTTGAATGTCTGTTGTATGTGTGTTATATATGTATTGTATTTTGCTTTATGTTGTATGTTTGTTGAATGAATGTTGTATTTTGCTGTATGTTTGTTGTATGTTTGTTGTATGTTTGTTGTATGTTCCTTTACTCACCGTCTCTTCATCTACCTGCTCTGCTTCGTAGGTGTATCATAAAACATCTGGAGGGTTTGGTTGTGCAGTACGATCTGACCGTGAGGGACAGTGATGGTTCTGTGGTCCAGTTCCTGTACGGTGAAGATGGTTTGGACATTCCCAAGACCCAGTTTCTTCAGCCGAGACAGTTCTCCTTCATAGAGGACAATTACGAGGTATCACATGTTCAACTTTACTGAAACTTGTTGAAAAGTCTGCTGTGTGGACATTTGTTGTCTTCAGCATCAGTTCAGTGACGGTCTTCAGCTGTCGGGGTTTCAGAAACCATGTGGTTGTTGTTCTGGGTCCCATGTGTGACTCTATGAGTCCAGTCAAGTCTCACATGTTCTGCTGCAGCAGTCGGTTCCTGTTAAAGCTGTTGGACATGTTTTTAGCTAACAGCTGTTCTGGAACCTCCTTGTTGGATCTAAAGACCAGGGGTCTCATTTATAAAGCTTGCTTACGCACAAAACGGGTTCGGAAAACTGCGTAAGCAACTTTCCAGGCAAACTTTGTGATTTATAAAGAAAAACGTAGCGGAAAAATGTGCGCAACTTTAAGTTGAGTAAGGACCTGGCTTACGCACATTATGGACATGGAGAGCACCTGCAGTGCTGCTGCTGAGAAGGATAAAATTATTAATTACAGCAGCATTATCGATTGTACCGCTTCGTGCACACAACAAAACCCCCATCCCCCCCCCCCCCCCCCCCACACACACACACACACACACACAGAGCCCCCGTCCCGACATGCGGGATATCAGCTGGGGGGCAGATTGAGACAAAATGTCATGCGTTGTTTATAGGACCAACACAGAAGGCATAATTTTTTATTTTTTTACAGTTTTTAATTCTTTAAGTGTGCCTGAAATTTCAGTCAGGACGTCACATATTTTGTGCAGTTTTTCTCGCACTTCGTTCGCCGCACTAATCATGTCGCCGCCCGAGACGACTCATTGGACCAACACAGGACCACAGGACGTGTCGTCCAGAGTCACTGGGGGGAAACAACGAGATTTGGTTGTGTTACATATTTTAATGACGGACACATTTAATCTGTATTAATTTTTTTTGCCTCCACCTTCAGATTGGACCTTTTTGTTTATATCCACCACAGATCTCTCTGAAGAACTCACAGCATTGACGGTTTCAGCAACGCTGTGCCACTCTGTGGATTTTCTCTTATTTGTTATGCCACTGCTGTGACCTCCAAAAAGCACTTCCTTTCGTTTTTTTTTCACCTCACCCACAAGAACCTCAATTTCTGCTTCGGAAAAGTTGCGCTTCCTTGATCTGCGGTCGTCTTCCTAAGTGGTGGAGAAACCGGCTTATTTATATGCATGAGATCCACAAGGCACTTTGCATTGACCTTTTACGGCAGAAAGTGGGCGTGGTGAGGGCGGGATGTGATCCAGAAACCTGAGCACATTTCTAGGTAAAGAGTGATTTATAAAGCGGAGATTGCGTGCAGCTGTGCGTACGCCATGTTTTATAGATCCCAAACTTACTTGGCGTAAGTAGATTTTTTTTTGCTGAGCTTAAGTACGATTTTAGTAAGGATTCTACGCAAAGTTTTATAAATGAGACCCCTGGTCCTGTCAGACTGGTATCTTTGGTGTTTTTGAGTCTTTTTGAAAAGCTGTTGGGAACAAGGAGCCAAAAAATCCAGTTTAAACTGGTTCTTTGTTGAGTTGTATTTGGTGTCGATCCAACGCTGGTTCATCCTTTGAGCTCCGGCGCCTTTTTCAACCTGAGAGGTTCAGAGGCCCCGAAACCGAAAGAACAAGCAGCCAAAGTAAAAAAAAGTCTGTAGAACTACTGATCCAGATCACAGTCATGTCTGACTGCTGGGATCGAAAATGTTAAACTGTGTCGTCAGACGCGTGTGATGTTCCTTCAAAAGTTCTGGAGCTCGATCCAGAAGAAAATCACCAATAACTACTGAACTCATAATGAGATCGATGTTAATCCAGATGTTAAAGGTGTTTTTATGGTCTGATAATCTGTTAACATCTGAAAGGGTGTCTCTTATTTATAGTGTGAATAACAACATGAGGTGCTTGTTGGAGGTCTGAGATCTACAAGCGTTTTTCTAATATTAACTCAGACTAGTTTAATTTTCTCTAAAGGGAGACTCATAATTACTTATTAGGTGAAGACATAAACATACTTTCTCACATCTGCCTGAAACTTTTGCTCAGAGACATGAAACAGTTTTCTGTAGAGGTTTTGGATCTGAAGATATTCAGCTGTTTTCTTACAGATGTCATCTACCTGATGACACTAAAGCCACGCCCTCATTCTGCTTCTCTTCAACACTCGTTGAGTTGAGTTTCTCCTGCCACTTCAAGGCAAAGGAGAGGCTATAATGTGTTTGCCCATGTGTGATTGCACACGCATGTGTTCGTTAATATGTCCTTTAACAGAATATCTAATTATCGTGTTCTAGCCACAGCTAATCTTTGTCTGTGTTAGTTTCACAAACATTTAACTCCACTGTCATGTGTTAGAAGCTGAAAGTCACAAACCCACTCTGAGGGCCAGCAGGTCACATGACGTGGCACCAGAACATGCACGATGTTGTGCCTTCATCCTGCTTCATCTGACCTGTTCCAACACCAACAGAAAAATATGCAGCAATAAAAACATCGTGTTTCTCCTTCTGATCAGGTCATCAAGAGGTCCAAAGGTCTGGACAGTGTTCTGACCCGTTTGGACCCTCAGACTGCCAGTCGCCACTTTGCAGCCATCCAACGCTGGAAAACAAAGAGAGAGACTGCGTGTCCTCGGAGAGGTGGATAACTAACCTCAGTCTGGTGTCTTTTATTGTGTGTCGTTTGCATGTAATGGACTGTGTGGCTGTTATGTAACGTGTGTGTGTGTGTGTCAGGAGCATTTTTGCTGTTTTCCCAAAAGAAGTTGGCCAAACTAAGAGTGACTCTAGAAGGAACGACGCCCCCTTCGACCCAAGATCCTGCTGTAGTTCAGGTATAACTGCTCCGCAGGTTCCAGATGTTGAAGGATCTGTGTTCAGTTTAAGGTTGAGCTCTGACTTGTGACTGTGTCTGATCCAAAACCTCATTCCAACTCTCTCCCTCCTCAGCTGGTGCAGCAGTGGCGTTCTCTGGATGAAACTAGCAGAGCGAAATACTGTAAGAAATCCACCCGTTGCCCAGAACCTTCGCTGGGTTTGTTTAGACCGGACATCTGCTTCGGATCGGTCTCGGAAAACTTTCACAGCATCACAGAGAAATACCTGCAGAGCAGAAGCAGTGTGAGGGAAGACAGCGTGGACGCTCACAGGTACAGAGCGTCCTAGCGTGTAAAGTTCTTTAAAATGTGGACCATCTTCACACAACCTGCTTCACATGTTAACACACAGGATCTGGATCTGCAGGGAACTTATTATTTAGGTTTTTGTTGTTAATGAGTTTAAAATAGTCAAGCCGGGTCACAATGACCCGAACTAATAATCTGCACCACACAAAGCCTTTGGGTAGGAACACCAGCGTGATACCTTCCAGACAACCTGAGCACTGCTCGCCATGATTGAGGCCGGTTATTTTTTATTTACTTACAAAATTATAGCATGTTTTACAAGAGTATAACAGACTACAACAAAAAGCTGCTGTTTCCAGAAAATGATACTTATAAAAGCTCAGCAAAGGTGTTACAGTCTGTTCTGACACATAGTCCAGCTCATGGAACTGAATCCAGTTGTGGCTGTAGGGGTTCTGCCTCTAGATCCAGTCCTGCACCCACCAGCATCAACATCTTCTCTCCAGGTCCTCAGAGACAGCAGCTGCAGCTGGTAGATCTTCTCCATTCTGCAGCTGGAGTCTCTCTGCACTATTGTCATCTTCAAAATTAGAAGCTTCTCCACAAATTTTCAAGCAGATGTGACGATCAACACAGAATTTTAGAGATGCTGAACGTCCACCACGTAGATTCCTCAACAAAATGTCCCAACAGCTGGATGATCTTTATAATAACCACTTGAAATTACGATGAGTTGCACGAGGGGGGCTATTCGCACACTTTATAACAAAAACTTTTATAAGATGGTCGTCAGGAGATCGGAGGAGAGTTCCAACACAACAGTATGAAGAGAACAAGAACTTTGCTGCCAGTGTACGACAGAAAATCACCTCATTCTCAAGGATTTATCAAGTTATTGATGTTGCAGCTGTAACAACTTCCTGTAGGAACCAGCGCCGCCTCCACGAACATCCAACAACTCCAGGAAACAGGAGAATCATACAAACGAGGCTTGAAGCAGTTCAGCTCCACATTGAACCTCCTTCATTGTTTTCACATCTTCAGCTGGTGTTTACACATCCTGCTTAAAGCAGCAGCATGAAAATGAAGCTCAGAAATGTTTCTGGCTCACGTGTGCACATGCGCACGCACACACACACAGTATCTGAATCATAAATCTGTTGCTTTATTTTCTTTTATTTTTTTCATGTTGAAATTGTCTATAAATTACTATACATAAAATAAACTATCAAAAGTACTTTTTTACTCTTTATTTTTTACTTTCATAGTAGTGAAACATAGTTCAGCTGTTGCATGAATCATTGAAACATGAAATATTTACATCAAAGTCACTGATCTCCTTGAAAAACCTCTTTACACAAAACGCTCTTTATCTCAGCTTTTAGTCCTGAAACGTGTGGATTTTCATAAAAGTTCCTCTTTTGTACTGCAGATTACTAAATAACAGAAAGAGGTAGAAACATATTTTTTGCTTTTGAAAGAAGAAAGACTCTGGTACTGAGGGGGATATGAAATCTGAAAGTGGCACTGAATGAGTTAAAGAGGAAATATTAGATTTTTAAACTTAGTTTCTTGAATGAGAAGTGAAACTTTTGCAAGAATTTTTGAAATGTTAAAAAAGCTGAATGTGTTTCTGTTGCGTCTTGTTGTAAAGTGTAATAAACATCATGTCTGGTGTGTTGTCAGCCTTCGGCAGCTGTTGCATTATAAGTGGCAGCGTTCTCTGTGCGATCCCGGTGAAGCTGTGGGTCTGCTGGCAGCTCAGTCCATCGGTGAACCCTCCACCCAGATGACCCTCAACACCTTCCACTTTGCTGGCAGAGGAGAGATGAACGTCACTTTGGGAATCCCTCGGTAACTTCACCTCATTATACTCGTGTTCACCTGCATCTGCACATGAAACTCATCAACATGCATAAAAACATGTTGAAAAATCTTCAGTTACAGTAGCCGCCATGTTGTTTTTGTAACTAGAGACGAGGGGTTGAACGTCCTGCTGACTCACCTGCAGACGATCATGAGGGTTTTTAACCCTCTTATTATCCTTGGGGTCAGTTGATCCCATTCAATGTTTATCATTAAAAAATAATAGTGTGGGGGGGGGGGGGGTACAACTGATTATGCATAATTATCATGATGCTATTTTTTCAATGTGCTGAACACATTTTGCACACATTGCTAATGTCTAACGTCTAGTTGTTGTGGCTGTGGCATCTGCGCACCAGATGTTGCTGTTGTGTTCATGTTCCATATTCCACCTTTTAACTCCTCAAACTGTTTCCTTTAGATCCAGCCTTTAAAAAATAAACATCACGGTTTATTTTTATCCATATCAGTTATTTTAAATACATTATTCTTCACTTCTGCTTTAAAAAACACATAATGAACCCATAGTGGAGGATAAATAACTGGTTTCCAACTTGTAGCAGTCTCACCCCCACAAAATACACGCTTTTCTTCCAATGACATAACTGCAATGATTAGAAAAACATTAAAAATACAAATAAATCTGGTGAATAACAAAGAAACAACAAAGTTACTTAAATAAATGTTAGTTATTATCTGTACTCACTTATTCCTGTTCAGGTTTGCAGGGAGCTGATGTCTATCTCCAGCTCCAGCCAAGAGGTGGGGACAGACAGACAGGTTGTTAGTCCATCACAGGGCAACACAAAGACAAACAACCACTCACACACACTTGTGCCGCTTTTCCACCGACAGAACACGGTGCGGCTCGGTTCACTTTAGCCCCCTGCGGACCCTTTTCCACCGCCTAATCCACGTCATTCCGCGCCAACCCGGCCTCTTTTTTCAGACCACCTCCTCGGTGGTCCGAAGCGGCCCAAAGCGAGCCCACACGCCCACCTGTCTACTGATTGGTCCAATGCTACCAGTGACACGACTACCTACGTGGTGGTAGCCCCTGATTGGCCCGGCTGTGTGTGGTGTTATAGAAGTGCTCCCGCAAAAGGCTTTAAAAAAAACTCCCAGCAACCATACAAATATTTTATTTTAAAATACAATTGACTTTGGACAATGGCGACTTCCTCCACAAGAACCAAAAATCAAACCAACCAAAATGAACCACAGACAGAGTGCAAAGTACAAAAACACACGTATATCCGCCATTGTTGTTGTTGTTTCACGCGCTGTGACGTCGCGGACAAAGACTTTTGCGCGCCACTTTTCATAGCCAGGTGGGCACGCCCATATCCCCACTTACGTCCGCTTTATGTTTCCACCGCCTTAAGCGAGTTGATCTGCGCTATACTGTACCGCTCTCAAGCGCGCCGTGTCGATTTGTCGGTGGAAAAGGGGCATTTGGGACAAAGTTAGAGTTGGGAGGTAACAGGAGTTCCATGACAAAACACACGCATGTATGATGAGAGCATGCCAATTCCACACAGAAAGGTTTCAGTCTGGTTTCTATCCCAGGAACTTCTCAATGAATAGCAGCAGCATTACTAGTTGCACCTCAGTGCAGCCCATAATAACATACCTAACCAATAAACAAATTCAAACATAACACAGTCTGTGTTCATTTAAACAAGGGAATTATTATACAAAATATATGATCACATGCAAAATATAAACAGACCAGGATAGTTGATGCTCACAGAACACAGAATAAATGTTATATGGGTAAATAACGTGTAATATGTGTGTAATAGGGCCCGACCGATATGAATTTTTTGATACCAATAGCGATCTAAAGACTTTAGAGCAGGCCGATAGCCTATATAATTAGGGCTGAACGATTTTGATAGCCCAAAAAGCCCTTATGGAGAATAAGATGAATGGTGCCAAGTGTCCCTCGCCCGGACGTGGGCCACCGGGGCCCCCCTCTGGAGCTAGGCCTGGAGGTGGGGCACGGCGGCGAGCGCCTGGTGGCCGAGCCTCTGCCCATGGGGCTCGGCCGGGCTCAGCCCGAAAAGGAGACATGGGCCCCCCTTCCAGTGGACCCACCACCCACAGGAAGGGCCATAGGGGTCGGGTGCAATGTGAGCCGGGCAGTGGCCGAAGGCGGGCCAGACCCTGGCGGTCTGATCCTCGGCTGCAGCGGCTGGCTCTAGGGACGTGGAATGTCACCTCTCTGGCTGGAAAGGAGCCTGAGCTGGTGCGTGAGGTTGAGCGGTTCCGACTAGATATAGTTGGACTCACCTCGACGCACAGCTTGGGCTCCGGGAACACCATCCTCGAGAGGGGTTGGACCTTGTTCCACTCTGGAGTTGCTCCTGGTGAGAGACGCCGAGCAGGTGTGGGAATACTCATTGCCCCCCGACTTGGCGTCTGTACGTTGGAGTTCAACCCGGTGGACGAGAGGGTAGCCTCCCTCCGCCTTCGGGTGGGGGGACGGGTCCTGACTGTTGTCTGTGCCTACGGGCCGAACAGCAGCTCAGAGTACCCACCCTTCTTGGAGTCCTTGGGTGGGGTGCTGGAGAGCGCCCCTCCCGGGGACTCTATCGTCCTTCTGGGGGACTTCAACGCTCACGTGGGCAATGACAGTGAGACCTGGAGGGGCGTGATTGGGAGGAACGGCCCCCCTGATCTGAACCCGAGTGGTGTTCTGTTGTTGGACTTCTGTGCTCGTCACGGATTGTCCATAACGAACACCATGTTCGGGCACAAGAGTGTCCACCTTAACACCTGGCATCAGGACACCTTGGGCCGCAGTTCGATGATCGACTTTGTAGTCGTGTCGTCGGACTTGCGGCCCCTTGTCCTGGACACTCGGGTAAAGAGAGGGGCGGAGCTGTCAACTGATCACCACCTGGTGGTGAGTGGGCTCAGATGGCGGGGGAGGATGCCGGTCAGGCCTGGCAGGCCCAAACGAGTCGTGAGGGTCTGCTGGGAACGCCTGGCGGAGTCCCCTGTCAGAGAGAGCTTCAACTCTCACCTCCGGGAGAGCTTCAACCATGTCCCGAGGGAGGCGGGGGACATAGAGTCCGAGTGGGCCATGTTCCGCGCCTCTATTGTCGAGGCTGCTCATCAGAGCTGTGGCCGTAAGGTTGTCGGTGCTTGTCGTGGCGGCAACCCCCGAACTCGCTGGTGGACACCGGCAGTGAGGGAAGCCGTCAAGCTGAAGAAGGAGTCCTATCGGGCCTTTTTGGCGTGTGGGACTCCAGAGGCAGCTGACAGGTATCGGCAGGCCAAGCGAGCTGCGGCTCGGGTGGTTGCTGAGGCAAAAACTCGGGCGTGGGAGGAGTTCGGAGAGGCCATGGAGAAGGACTTCTGGATGGCTTCGAGGAGGTTCTGGTCCACCATCAGGCGTCTCAGGAGGGGGAAGCGGTGCACCGTTAACACTGTATACAGTGGCGATGGTGGGCTGCTGACCTCGACTCGGGACGTCGTTGGTCGGTGGGCAGAATACTTCGAAGACCTCCTCAATCCCACCAACACGTCTTCCGATGAGGAAGCAGAGTTTGGGGACTCGGGGATGGACTTTTCTATCACTGGGGCTGAGGTTGCTGAGGTAGTTAAGAAGCTCCTCAGTGGCCGGGCCCCGGGGGTGGATGAGATTCGCCCGGAGTTCCTTAAGGCTCTGGATGATGTGGGGCTGTCTTGGCTGACACGCCTCTGCAGCATCGCGTGGACATCGGGGGCGGTGCCTCTGGACTGGCAGACCGGGGTGGTGGTCCCCCTCTTCAAAAAGGGGGATCAGAGGGTGTGTTCCAACTACAGGGGGATCACACTCCTCAGCCTCCCTGGTAAAGTCTATTCAGGGGTTCTGCAGAGGAGGGTCCGTCGGATAGTCGAACCTCGGATTGAGGAGGAGCAATGTGGTTTTCGTCCTGGCCGTGGAACAATGGACCAGCTCTACACCCTCTTCGGGGTCCTGGAGGGGGCATGGGAGTTCGCCCAACCAGTCTACATGTGCTTTGTGGATCTGGAGAAGGCGTTCGACCGTGTCCCCCGGGGGCTCCTGTGGGGGGTGCTCCGGGAGTATGGGGTACCGGACTCCCTGGTACGGGCAGTCCGGTCTCTGTATGACCGGTGTCAGAGCTTGGTCCGCATTTCCAACTGTAGGTCGGATCCGTTTCCGGTGAGGGTTGGACTCCGCCAAGGCTGCCCTTTGTCTCCGATCCTGTTCATCACCTTTATGGACAGGATTTCTAGGCGCAGCCGAGGTGTTGAGGGGATCCGGCTCGGCGACTGCAGGATTGGGTCTCTGCTTTTTGCGGATGACGTGGTTCTGTTGGCTTCGTCGGGCCGTGATCTGCAGCTCTTGCTGGGGTGGTTCGCGGCTGAGTGTGAAGCGGCGGGGATGAGAATCAGCACCTCCAAGTCCGAGGCCATGGTCCTCAATCGGAAAAAGGTGGAGTGCACTCTCCGGGTCGGGGGCGAGGTCTTGCCCCAGGTGGAGGAGTTTAAGTACCTCGGGGTCTTGTTCACGAGTGAGGGGAAAATGGGGCGTGAGATCGACAGGCGGATCGGTGCGGCATCTGCAGTAATGCGGACCCTGCGTCGATCTGTCGTGGTGAAGAAGGAGCTGAGCCAGAAGGCGAAGCTCTCGATTTACCGGTCGATCTACGTTCCTACCCTCACCTATGGTCACGAGCTCTGGGTAGTGACCGAAAGAATGAGATCGCGGGTACAAGCGGCCGAAATGAGTTTTCTCCGCAGGGTGGCCGGGCTCTCCCTTAGAGATAGGGTGAGAAGCTCGGTCATCCGGGAGGGGCTCAAAGTAGAACCGCTGCTCCTCCGCATCGAGAGGAGCCAGATGAGGTGGCTCGGGCATCTGGTCAGAATGCCTCCTGGACGCCTCCCAGGTGAGGTGTTCCGGGCACGTCCCACGGGACGGAGGCCCCAGGGAAGACCCAGGACACGCTGGAGGGACTACGTCTCCCGGCTGGCCTGGGAACGCCTTGGGATCCCCCCGGATGAGCTGGCGGTTGTGGCCGGGGAGAGGGAAGTCTGGGCTGCCCTGCTTAGACAGCTGCCCCCGCGACCCGACCCCGGATAAGCGGAAGAAGACGGACGGACGATTTTGATAAATAATCTAATTGCGATTTTTTTCCTAAATATTGCAATTGCAATTTAAATTGCAGTATTTTCTCAAGGAGCTTTTATTGTGTATTTTTCAACTAATTCAAGCAAAAATCTATGTATATTATAAACAATATGTGGTACATTATACATTAATCATTCTTGTAGGCTAGACTTGTGTTAATGTTAAAAACTCTCATATATGATCGTGTGGTGGTTCTTCAGGTGTTGAAAAAGGTTCGTAGTGTTATCTCGTGAGGTAGTAACGGTAGTAAGGCAGGTTCTGCACAATACGACGTGACGTTGCGCAGCATCTTTTTTAAATCCAAAATAATTCCACACAACTGACGTACTATTCCTCTTTGGTATCAAACTTTGTGCACCGCTAGATTCTGTCGAGCCTGACGCCATTATTGTAGTTTTTGCAACTAGTTCTCTCTGCTTGTTTGAGCCGCTCACAAATCACGTGACTTTCGTCTTCTTCTGTTGGTGTTTAATGGCGGTTTTGTGCACAAGCTCTAAAGAGTTGGATGTTATGGGGTTAAACATCTTGTCATGGAAATCGGTATTGGACTCTGCTGCACCATGAAAGTTTGGGTGTAGTGCATTCAGTCCATGAATTCGCACAGCTTTAACAATTTGTCAGCTACAAGTCGTCTTGATTTATCCTCAGCACATGCGTGTTATGGGACACTACCCGCATCATGACAGATTACTTCTCTGTATAAACGTTTAACATCAGATCGTATGTTTCAGCCACCTCTGTGCATTCCTTGGAAATATAGAAAGAGCTGAATCTGGTCTGAGGTGCCTCTATCTTTCAACAGGTGACTTCCTGGTTCTGTTTCTACTTCAGATGGATACTAGGTTCTACCTAAAGGTGCCTGCCTATATGTTGGAAAAATTTACTGGCAAAAATGTTCACCAGCTTTATGATCGCGTCGATTGTTGAACTCATTTCTGTGCCAATGATTCCAACCTTCTTTCTTTTTCGTGTCAATGGTGCTTGGCTGACTGAATTTAGGATTTAGGAGCAGGTGCCTTCTTTGGTAGCGGATGCTGCTGATGTCCTTTCCTTGCAACATGCACCCATGGTGGAGATTGTAATGTGGGCGTGGTGGTGGTAACCATATGCCTTTCAGGTCTGATGTTTTTCTCTCCCAGCTGGTTTGTCATTCTGGACAGTCACAGCATCTAGGATCCCAAAACTGGCTGTTGTCTACCAGGTTTTTGAAAGTCCATACACGGTTGCCAAGCGCCACAGTCAAATATCAATGCTTAGCTGCTGCATCCGCTCCAGAAAAGTAGACACAACATTATGGTCAGAACCAATAGGAAGTAGCTTATTGAGGTAATGCGAAACACACCGCGGAGTTTCCTCACCACATTCATTCAGAATTTTCAGCTAAGCATTAACATTAGCTACGTTTACATGCGCCAAATTTCCCCAATCTGATTAAAATCTTGGTAGATCGGAATTCCCAAATCCCTGTTTACATGGACACTAACTGAAATGATCTGATCATGCCATGAGTACACATGCACCAAGCACTCGATCAGGTTAAATGAGTTGAGCATGCGCACAGCGAGTTGTCTTTCCGGGGGAAGAAAAAAAGTAAACAAACTCCGTCCTTTCTGCACGTCTTTTCCGCCCCATCGTCTGCTCGAGCTGACTCACGTTTTCCCCAATATGGGGACCCTTCTGCGGGTGATTACCTTTATGTTTGGGTTTTTACTGGTCGCATTAACCAAGCTAGAGGCTGAATACATATTGCTACTGCTCCTCCACCACAGGAGAGGAGAGCAGGATGACAGGATGACTGCACCAGCAGACCACTTCTGTTTACCTCCCGCTATGTTTTCTACTTGGGTCTGTGAAAGCTGAAAGACGTCACGCTGAAGTTGTACGCATGCGCAGTGGGCTTTTTTCACCCCTTCATTCAGAATGGGTGTGTACATGCACGTCTATCCGAATGAGGATCGGACAAAACCACCCCTCTCGATCGGAAGTAAATTTAATTCTGATCAGGCTGCATCGGATCAAAACATTCTGATTGACATGTTTACATGATGTATTTTTTATCCGATTGGGCGTTTATTCCGATTAAATGTGCCCATGTAAACGTAGCTGTTGTTAGAGTTCTTCCTTTAAAGGAAACAGGGTTTTGTGGTGTTTGAAGACAACTCAAACGACAGTGTCTTTCAAAACTTAGTCCACTCTGAACTGACGTTGTTTGTGGCCAACAAGACAAAAGTCGTCTTGACCAAAACTTCTCATGTTGATGGAAAGTAAATTAAGTAATTCATCCTTTCGTATAATTTTTGACATCTGTTGTTTTATAAACTTCAGGTTTAGCTTGAGAACAGGCAGTAGCATAGCTAGCTGCAGTCGCCATCTTGACAAACCTTTTGCACATACACTTTGATCACCACAAGGCAGAGTCAAAAGAATGTGACAAGCATGGATGTGCACCCCAAATTAGAAAAGATTTGGATGGAAGATTTTCACTCACTCTAAAACTGAAAATTTGAACTGATGGTGGAGCTGCAGGAAAGATCATATATCACCAAAACCACTAGGGTTCGTACTCCTGCGGTCAACAATGTTGTCAATAAATTTAAGAAGATTTGGATAAAAAAATATTCAAGGGAAACTAGTTTAAATTTTGATGTGATGGTGACGATAGAGAACAGATCAAGTGGTCAGAATAAAGGGTTTGTATATGTTTTCAACAATAAAAGCACCAGAACCAAAAACTTGGTCAACAATTTTACCCAAATCATTTTCTGGAGGCAAATATTCCTGCGGTCAGATTGTAACCCTAAGGGTAAAATGTGTTTGTGAAATCTGAGGGTAGAAGGTGGGTTAAACTTCTAATAACTTATTATAGCTAAACCTATTTAACATATATTTTAATGTGTCCTTTTCATTTATATAAAGGGGGCGGGGCTTATTACATCTACTATGGCCACTGGGGGGTACGCTCGTTTTGTTTCACCTTCAGTGTCCCACAAACTGGTCTAGAGTGGAAACGTAAACAAATTGTATTACACCTGCTAGAAATGTATCTGCTTTTAAAACTTGAGCTAATTCATGGTAGACGACAGATTTTAAAGGTGTAAAGTCAAATATGAAGTGTTTCATTACTGCATGAGGAAAAAACACAAGCATCACTGTTTGAAAGCAGATTTCCTGTCAAAAGACCAGCTGTTGTTTAGATGATGCTATTGTTCACAGCTGCCAGACTCCATTAACAAAACAACTGATTTTACTGCCCTGAACGTCTCAGCTGTTTGTCCTTGTTTTACACCCTCCATATTTGTATTACAATATTTACTCAGGAAGCATTGGTTTTCAGTTAGTTCAATTCAGAGTTTTGTCAATTATTAGAACTATTTATTGAAAAACCTGCAATCCTGTTTGATTAACCTCCCCGTCTCTTTCAACCCTGCAGCTTTCTGCAGTGTTTGTTTTCTTTAATGAACATTGTCTGTGTGTTTTCAGCGATTCGAAGATTGCTCCGGGTTTGTGTTTTAAGAAACAAATAAATAAATTCTGTAATATTCCACATTTGACAGGTTTAAATGTTACAGATGCAATAAACAGACTTAGTGTCTGATAGTTTGTGATGTAAAGATGAGTGAGCGGAGCTCAGACTGTGTTGATCAGGTTCTTTCTCATCTCACTTGTCATGTATCTGTCTGTCCACCTCACAGACTGAGAGAAATCCTGATGGTGGCCGGCTCCAACATTAAAACCCCCATGATGAGCGTCCCGGTGCTGAACAACAAGAAAGCCTTAAAGAGAGCTAAAACCCTGAGGAAGAAACTCAGCAGAGTGTGTTTGGCTGAGGTACGAGACAGTTTCACGTCATCATCCTCATTTTCATCTTCACCAGCTTTCAGTTTGAGTAAATTTGGATATTGTTTCTTTTTTCATTTGACCAGACTCTTCTCATTGGTGTTAGTTCTGTTATAGAGGCTGAACTGAATGATGAATACAGAACTCACAGCCGTGTTTGTGTGTTTGTGTGTGTGTGTAGGTGCTGCAGAAGGTGGACGTCGTAGAGACGCTGCGAATTGAAAATCATCAAAAACTCAGGATTTTCAAAGTGACTTTTCATTTCTTGCCACATGATCGTTACTGTGATGACAAGCTGTTGACTCCCCATCAGATCCTCCACTACATGGAAACAAGGTGTGTGTGTGTGTGTGTGTGTGTGTGTGTGTGTGGGTTTGTATTTCTGACCTCCTGGGGACCCGTTTCCTGACTTTTACTATCTTTCTGGGGTCCGAGGGTTCTTGTGGGGACCGAAGCCTGGTCCCCATGGGGGGGACTCCCCTTTTTAGGGTTAGGGGTTAGGTTTATAGGTATGGTGTGAATAGAGTTTTAGTTAGTCTTAGGGTTAGTTATAGATCAGTAATGGTTAAGGTTAGTAATAGGGTTTGGGTTAGGTATAAATCTAGTTACTAAAATCAATGGAAGTCAATGGACGGTCCCCACAAGGATAACAAAACACACTTGAGTGTGTGTGTGTGTGTGTGTGTGTGTGTGTGTGTGTGTGTGACTTTTACTGTCTTTCTGGGGTCCGAGGGTTCTTGTGGGGACCGAAGCCTGGTCCCCATGGGGGGGACTCCCCTTTTTAGGGTTAGGGGTTAGGTTTATAGGTATGGTGTGAATAGAGTTTTAGTTAGTCTTAGGGTTAGTTATAGATCAGTAATGGTTAAGGTTGGGAAAAGGGTTTGGGTTAGGTATAAATCTAGTTACTAAAATCAATGGAAGTCAATGGACGGTCCCCATAAGGATAACAAAACACACTTGTGTGTGTGTGTGTGTGTGTGTGTGTGTGTGTGTGGGTTTGTATTTCTGACCTCCTGGGGACCCGTTTCCTGACTTTTACTATCTTTCTGGGGTCCGAGGGTTCTTGTGGGGACCGAAGCCTGGTCCCCATGGGGGGGACTCCCCTTTTTAGGGTTAGGGGTTAGGTTTATAGGTATGGTGTGAATAGAGTTTTAGTTAGTCTTAGGGTTAGTTATAGATCAGTAATGGTTAAGGTTAGGAAAAGGGTTTGGGTTAGGTATAAATCTAGTTACTAAAATCAATGGAAGTCAATGGACGGTCCCCATAAGGATAACAAAACACACTTGTGTGTGTGTGTGTGTGTGTGTGTGTGTGCGCATTCGTGCATGTAAGATCTAACCTGATATCGACCTGTTCCCTTCTTTCCAAACCACCTACCAGGTTTTTCCGTCTCCTTCTCGAAGCCATTAAAAAGCGTACAGCCAAACTTGCCTCTATCGCCGTGGAGACCAGGAAGGCCACCCTCAGAGATAAAGACCTCGATGGGGATGGGACAGCCAGCACAGCAGGGGTCTGATCAGACTTACTTTGCTTGTTTTGACTCAGCCTGTCGTACAGTGTCCTTTTACCTCCTTGAAAACCGTGAAATTTGAGGAGATTTCTAATTGTTGACTCTCTGCAGTTGGATGATGGAGAAGGAGAGGAAGAGAGGGAGATCGTGGATGACCAGGGAGACGAGGGAGATGCTGACGCATCAGATGCAAAGAGAAAAAGTAAACAGGAAGAGGAGGTAAGACGATGTGACGCTAAAATCTGTTTACTGGTTGTTTCAGAAATGTTTCTGCAAGACTTGTAGTCGGCTCGGTCCAGTCGCTTCGGTCTGTTTCAGACCTGTTCAATTGGAGATCTTTATGATATAGAGGTTGATCGTTAAAAAATGTAAACGATTTGCCCTAAATGTGTAGCTGCCCTCAACTTCAGGCAGGTGAGAATTTCCAAAATGTCTTGAAACGTCAGTGAAAGTTCTCAGTTCCCTCCTTAATCAGAGAGCTTTGTTCTCAGTTCACTGGAACTTTGGACTGGTTTAGAAAGACAGATGGCTTCTTAAATTAGTGACGAGTTGTTGCAGGTGTCTGAAAGTAGCTGAAACAAAAAAACAGAACCTGATATTCTGAAAGCCACGAAACTGTAAAAAAGAATTGATTCAACTTGCTCACGTTTAAATTTCTGTTTATAAACTCTATTAGTGGGTCTTTAATGCAACCTTTCAGTTTCTGGGGATTTTTTGACATTTTCATGTAAACTTGTTAAATTCTACACTTTTTGGTCTAAAAACGTCTTAGTGCGGCCCTCTTAGGGTTGAAAGGTGGCTACTGCATTTGAAGTTTGTGATTGGCTGAAAGTGGTTCATCTTTTCCAATCTTCACATCACAGGCATAGTCTCATAGACACGCCCTGTTGGTTTGGGTATAAAACCATCTCTCAGACACACTCGCCCTGGTGTCTTCAGCATCTCACCAAAGAGCTGCACAGAGGTGGTATAAACTGCATTCAGCACATTGGGATTTATAGCAACTGGCTAAAAACCAGGCTATTATGTTATCCAGGTGGTTACACCCACCTGCTGACATCTGCGTATTACCTACGACAAAGAATAACTAATATCAGTTAAAGAATAATGAAATCAAGGCAAAGACTTCACAGCAGTGGTTGTGATTGTGTGGATGTGATTTGTGCACATTATATTCTTATCATGCTCGGATATTTTTATTTATACAGAATCTTCCTCCCTTTCCTCTGTCAGTCTTTGGTGGCTGGCATCTGTGTTAAGTAGTGCGACATTTAAATCACAGCCCGCCGCATGTACGCTAGTCCCCAGGCATCGCCTTTTTTAGAGGCATTTTTTTTAAAAAGGGCATTCTCGAGGGGATGTAATCTGGAGGGGGTGAGTTGACCTTTAAAGACCCACTCGGATCATCTTTTGAGCTATTTTAAAGGGTCTCAGGGATCTTTAAATTATGATTATCAGGTTTTTACACCAAATTCCAAAACCTGTGCCGGAAGTAGTTTCTGCATAGCGGCGGTAGCTCATTAGCTTGTAGCCCCGCCCAGTGGATTTTCTACATCACAAATCCAGTCTTTTTTAGATGCATTTTTGTGTCTGCAATTGATTCAGTGATTTGAATGCAGAAATACTTACAAATGCAGTTTTGAGGATAATTTTCTTAAGATGCGTCCTCTAGCATCAGAAAAATGCCACAGGAATATGTTAACAACATGAAAAACAAATCCTATAATAACTAAATAATCAGAGAGAATAAATTAGATAAGCAGACCTGCCAACCTGTACGCATTTTGCGTAGCAAGTACGCAATTTGGCATGTAAATACGCGGATACGACTCGCCCCTCTGAACTACGCTAAAAGCTGCGCACATGTGAGTTCTGTAAAAAAAATACTGGAGCGTGGTGAAGAAGTTTCAGCCAATCATCGCAGAAAAGCAGAGAAAACAAAGTCTGCCTAACCTACAGCATTACACCCCCGCCTCCCCGCTTCGTCCTGTGTCCTGCTGCCCGCTCCTTCTCTCCATCCTCCGGTTCCCTACTCGCTGCTGCTCGGGCATTTAAAAAGGTAAATTCTCTCGGTGTGTGTGAGGATGCTCGTATGTGGGTCTGTGTGCGTCAGCGGACCGGCCAGCCTTTGGTGAATGTGAACCTTTACGTGTAAACTTATGGGTTCAGCACACGGGAGGCGACAAACGACCTCCATAACCCATCACTATCACTTTGATAACCTTATGCGGGAGGCGACGAGTGGTCCGTCACTGAAACCTCTGCTGATTGGTCCTCGACTGGGCTGGCCTTGCTAGCCCGCCTGTGAACGATACATGCACGAGGGCACGCACAAAATTTGCATGTGATCATCAGATGTATTAACAGAGAAGGGAGGGCAAAAATAGTCTTCTTTCTTAATCTCATTGACAAAAATCAAATATCTAATAAATTTTCTGAATCTTACAACCAAAGTGGTCATTTGATGTGAAATGTATAGAAGTTATTTGTTGTATAGAGTAATTATTAAGTCCAATGTATAGCCTACAGAAAAAAGAGAAAGAGGCAACGGTATATGTGTGTGTGTACTTTTGCCTTTTATATTTGTATGTGTGTGTGTGTATTGCAAAATTCTGCAAGAAAAAGCCGCGCAACCCAAGTGGTACTCAAATTTTTTTGACAAGGTTGGCAGGTCTGATGTTTTTTGTGTCAAAATAAGGTCAACTATTGCTGCGTTGTTCGATCATGCAAATAAAAAGGGGCGAGGCAGATTCAGGTTTTTTAAATCTGGAAACCTGTTGGGCCGGGCTCGGGCTTAGAATACAGGCCTAAACTCTAAAGTGCTTTATACTACTCTTATCGTGATTCCCAGCTTGTTTTTCTTTTACATTTTTGGCAGTTTTATTTCATTATGTTTTAATTTTTTTTAGTTTGTTATTGTATGACTGTTCAGCACTTTGGTCAGCCGTATGGCTGTGTTTTTAAAGCGCTACATAAATAAAGTGATGATGATGATGATGATGAGCAGGGCTCTACTGCAAATAGGCAACAGCTTCCTGCAACCCTAAACAGGAAATGCTAGTTTTGAAAATGGATGGACAATCTGCAGTGAAAGAACAATTAAAGCAGAAAGAAGTGCATTATATACTGATACCTCGCTGTTCTCTCACTTCCTCTGCTCGGTTTGAGAACCAAATTTTTAAATGAAAATATACCACTTCCAGTATAAAGGTTTCATGTGGTTATATAAGTTAAGCTGATGTTTTGAGGGTTGGTTTTTGTTGTTGCTCCTAGATGAGTACGTTTCCTGACGTCATGGGGAGAAGTTACTGCAACCAACCAAACAACTCACACACATCAACATTATGTTCCTGTTCAGGTTTTCTATTTATCACAAAGATGTTTGTTTAGACTGTTGGACATCCAGAACTTCAGAACCTGGCCCTCCGTAAAGTAAAAAAGCAAATGTATTTCTTTCTGTTTTTGTATCTGTGAGGAACTCAACCAGAGCAGATCTTCAGAAAGTCCCACAGAACGCTGAGCACACGGGTTGCTGCAGAAACCGCCGGCTCTGGTTTCCAGCTTGTGTTGTGGGTCTCAAATGGCTGAGAACTGATTCCAAATTCAACTCCAATCTGTTTGTCTGCAGGTGGACTATGAAAGTGAGGAAGAGGCTGAAGATGACAGCGCCGAAGATAAAGAGGATCAGGGTGAGGACGAGGCCCAGGACAACTCAGAGCCCAGCGCTGTGGAGGAGTCTCAACCAGAGCCGGCAGAAGTGAGAGTGGGGTCGAGGAAGAAACGAGTCAAAGCAGACGAGTCATCGCTGCAGATGAGACTGAACTCTGTGCTGCAGATAAACTCTGCGATAGAGAGATACTCCTTTGATCAGCAGGATGAACTCTGGTGCGAGGTCAGATTTGTTTTATTGTATTACTGTTTCCTTTTGGTTGACTGTCTTATACAGGAGTCCCAGCTCCAGAGCTGCATGGAACCCTGTCCAGGTCTGTGTCTGTCTCCCACTTTGAGATATCAGCCTGCATCATGTCCTCACAGCGTAACGAGGCTGTAAACTCTCTAACATGCACAAGTTATTTTTATCTTAAGGGGAAGTCTAAAAAGTTTAGCTTAACAAATCAACTTTAGGTTTTAAGAAATCTGTTTTAGAAAACAGGAAGTAAAATCATCCTTTCAAAAAAGTAACGATGGTGATAAATGTATTTATTTATTTACATTAAAGGAGAACGCCCGTTTTTTGCAATTGGGGCCTTATTTATTCTGTGAGATGTGTTTTACTCGTCATCAGTGGTACTTTTTTGCGATTCGGATTCGTCTCGGAGATTTTTGATTCACACGGCAAACACCTAAACGCCAATAAACGAGAGTCAGTTGGGCCTGCGTTCGCCGACCCTAAATCGGTTTAAAATCAGTTCAAATCCATTATTTTTTTAATCTGGCCATTAGGATACTCTATTGTTTTTTCCGTTCCAGTGCCATTTTGAATCCTGCGCTCATAGAAATGATATTTTTTACAGTGACGGGAGACTGACGTCATCTCTCCGCGCGCCCATTCTATTGGTGCAGTGGCTTAGCTTCCTTTGTTTATCATTTCTATGAGCGCAGGATTCAAAATGGCACTGGAACGGAAAAAACAATAGAGTATCCTAATGGCCAGATTAAAAAAATAATGGATTTGAACTGATTTTAAACCGATTTAGGGTCGGCGAACGCAGGCCCAACTGACTCTCGTTTATTGGCGTTTAGGTGTTTGCCGTGTGAATCAAAAATCTCTGAGACGAATCCGAATCACAAAAAAGTACCACTGATGACGAGTAAAACACATCTCACAGAATAAATAAGGCCCCAATTGCAAAAAACGGGCGTTCTCCTTTAAGTTCCTTTTCAAACAGCTAATTGATAACTAGATTTTTTTTCCTGTCTGCAGCGTCTGTACAGCTCCCGTGGCAACGTGCAGTTTCTCAGAACAAGGTTCCCTATTACATCAAGTAAGTTATAAGAAATTCTTATGGATGTATAAAATATATACAGTACATGTGTGATTGTTGTTGAGGGGTGAGACATTGAAGCAGATCTGTCACAATTTTTTCTTTAATCGTTTTGGGTTTTAAAGCTTTATTTATCTCAGCTCCTTCATTTTACATGCAGTCTAACTTTTTTCTCTTGATTATCTGAAATTTTCTTCTACTGTTCTGCTGTTTGTTTCACCTACAAATTTCCTCTGTCTTGAAAACAACCATGTATATAATCATTAGACAGGGAAAATAACATGAAGGCCAAAACAAAATAAATGCCCCCTAGTAGCTGAATTTGGTACAGGGTTTAAGCCCCCCCCCCTCTGTGTTAAGTTCAAATATTCATTTTCCTATTTTCGTTGCTTAAGGCAGGACTTTGAGCTCAACATCTCTGCAGACTGGTTCCAAAAATGCAACATGGCAGCACCTGTAACTGAGAAGTTAGAGCTTTATTTTTCAACAACAGAAATAGAAAGAGACATTTCACTTTTCTTTTTAAATTTATGTTGATGTCTGGAAATAACTTGAAGGATATTTACAGACCAAAAAATGTTCCTTTTTTTCTACTGATCTTTAGAAGTCAGAGAATTCACTTCCTATTTATAGATCTATGACCAATGTTTTTTTTTTTTCATTCTGACTGATATAGAAAGTATTGACTAGACTTGAATAGACGTTCCTTTCTACTCATGAGAACTTGGACCGTTGGACAGAAAAGCATTCTCGTCTAAATAGTGAGCTAGTTGCAGCAGTTTGGTCATCAGCTGGTCTGCACAGGCAAGTCTGATAACAGGTTATATTTAAAAAGTGGCAAATATCTATTCCTTCATTGGTCGGCCAATTAATCAGCCATGGGGAGCCTAAGTCTCCTCCCCTTCCGGTTGGCCCATGGGTCCCCTGGCCGATAAAATAATGAATGGAAGCCAATGGAGCGATAAAAGTTATTTTCTGGTCCGCTTTGTCTTACATCCTGAATTACACATGTTGTACCTCAATTTAAATGATAATTGATGATGTGAGTTTCAACTGTCTTTGTCATTTGTCAAAAAATCACAATTAAAATTACTACAAATTGGTGGTCGAATATATGACGTCACCTCAGAATCTCCGTCTTTTCACGCTTTTGCCTCGTTTTTACGCCCCCTGTTGAAATGCCTGTTTTGTTCCAGAATGTAACCACAAAAGTGGTTGCTCCTTCTACCGTTTCCCAGCCACACACAGCCATGTTTCTTCTTCGTCTTCTTCTTCATCTTCGTGAGTGGTTTGGTGACCACCCTAACCCTTTGCTAGACCGGCTGTTGTAGTCCGCTACGTGTTTTTAGACAAAACCTAAAATAACTTTTGCCGTGTGTTGAAAATGATCGCTTTCTCGACATCAAACCTTGTCTTTACAACTCATGGACATCATATGTTCGATCCATGGTGCATTTCAAACTGGATCAGAAAACAACTTTTATCGCTCCATTGACTCTCTTTCATTTTTTTTTTGGCAGTAGGGGACCCATGGACCGGAAGTAGAAGGGCGTGACTTAGGCTTCCCATTGTCAAAATCAGTGGTCTAACTCTGTTCTGCAAAGTCCATCGAGTGTTATTTTCCTGCTCCAACACACCTGGTTTAAATGACTGAATTACCTTTTCTATAAGTCAACTAGTTTGTCCAAAGCCGGTTATTGACCCAGTCATTTTGGTTCTGTGTGGTGAAGCAGAGACTCTATGCCTGTTCCCTTCTCAGTTGATACAGATATGAGCATCATGATGCAGAAGTTGTCACATCTGGATTGTGATATAGGTTTTTTTCTTATAGTAGGTGGGATCTACTGACCTGTTTAAAAAAAATCCCCTACAATTTATCTTTTAAACTCGACTCAGTGCATCTTTTTTTTGCGTCACATATAAACGAAGAATTTTGACTACAATTAATACATTTGTTGACTTTTTTTTTTTTTTGTGTGTTGACGTTAACATTTAGTCTTTTTCAGCTGGACATTCCTCAGTTATAAGCACCTATAATAGATTGAATATGACTTGGATAAATCCCTGGATAGATTTTCCCAATTTAACTGCAAATTTAATCACTTGAGTTTGACGTTTTGCTTCTTGGGATTTTTTGATCAATCGGGCCAAAAATTAGATCTCAGTAAATGTCAGTAAATTATTATTTATTTCTTGGCTGCTGTTGAAGGAAACTAGAATTTAAATATGGAATTTCCTTCCATTTCTTTCTGTTTAAATACTTTGTGAAATATTCTTTATGATATTATTTGTAGATTTTCTTTTAAAAATTGTCCATCACTTCTTTGTATTCCGAAACTCAAATGTAGGATTTGGTCCTTGAAACTGGCTGAGACCTGCTTGTGTTTGTGCCTGCAGCTTGACGTTCAAGGCGATCAGAGATTAAGAGATTTTTCCCTTTAAAGCTTCAAAGCTTCTGCTCACAGTTGTGCCCAACCAGTGAACCTGCACACAAACAGAACATGTGTTCATCTAAACAAAACAAAACACTGCTCACAGTTATGTTTCGCAGTGATGCAAACGCTCGTGCTTGGTTGCATATGCATGAAGATGCAGATAGTCCAACTGGAACGAAGCTTCCAGTCACTAACCCTGTGTGAGATTTCACCATATGGTCTCTGTGTTGATGAGGCTGTTTCTCTGTTCAGAGAGATTTTTGTGGCTCTCTTAAAAACACAAAAGGAAAAAAATAAATCCTCATTCTGTGGTTCTTTTGTAAAAATATCTGCAGTGCACTTTCCTCTTCCTTCTTATGCAAATACACAGTAAATGTATGCTCGCCCTGATTCATAAAAACTCATTTAATTTGAACTCCAGGACTAATTGAAGGTCACTTTCCAGTTCTGCTGGGATTCCTGACACATGAATTTCATCCGACATCTTCTCTTCCGTCTTCTTTCACGTTGTGTCTTTTTCTTCCAGGTGACAATAGTCCCCTGATTAAAATTAAGACATTTTTTGCCCCTCATGGTGATGAGATCAGATGACAAGAAGAAATCAAATGAATTCATATCTGCCATGTGAATAATATATCGTTCTCTGTCCTGTTTCACAGTGTGGAGGGGTGGTGGACAATGTGCAGCTCTCAATGTTTAGTTGAATAAGTTTAAATAGGAATCCCGAACTGTCTGAGCTGTAATTCAAAAGCATAATGCTGCTGTAATAGAGAGAGAAGAAGTTTCTAAAGAATAATAAGAAAAGAAGCTGAGGTGAAGTGATGCCAGCCAGAGAGAGACACGAAGCGTCAGGTGGTGAATGCAGGTACCTCTCACCTGTCACTGACTCTTCGTGATAAGCCTTCCAAGCTCCTGTCAGTAGAGGAAAAAAATATTCATGAAATCTTCCTCTTTCTAGCCCTGATATTTCACTATTTTTATTTCCTTGGTTCATCCAGATGTGCTTAGATTCATTCATCTGCCCACTCATGATTATGCACGCTGTTAACTGAGCGCAGGACAATGACAAACGCCCACCAGCGAAGGAAAGGTTTTCCAACATGTCTGCTCTCTGTTTAAATTAGTGCTTTGAACTTTAACCATGCTGCGAATCTTGATGTTTTTCCCAGAAAACAAAGATTCTGGGTTTTTTTTTTTTTCTTGGAAGAAATATAGAACAGGTGTAGTTGTGTGTATACTGCTATAGCACAGCAGGGATGGAACTAGTATTAATAGTACTATTTGATCCTTTTATGAAACTGTGATGAGAAACACATAAAATATTAAAGGAAAAAGCAATTATTTTTGTCAGTATGAATAGCATTGATGTGTTAGTCTCTCTGGTTCAGTCAGATAGAAATCTCATAAAATGTTTACCCCTCACTGTGCTGCAGTATGTACATATATTTCATTATTTTATTTCTCTGCAGGAGTATGTTAAAGCCATAATTGAAGAGCTAATGGCCAGTCGCAATAATCAGTTCCAAACTATTGGTGTATTTAAAATCTTAAAAATTCCATGCAAATGATTTTGAAACTTTAAACTACTGTAAATTTCACAAGATGTAGTTAATTAGAAACAGTGTCAGATACAGATGAGCAGCTCTGCCACTAGCTACAGCTAATCTGTTCAGTGTGTAACGCTTCTCATTGGAATTCCCATGTATTTCTGCTGGATTAGTTGTGTAATGAATAACTAATGAAAGGTAACAAAACTACTACTGCTAGCCTCACAGTGATTAGCTGTTAGCTTATGGAGCTAAAACAATGACAGCGAAGGCTGATACTGAGGAAAAAAGTTGCATTTAAAAGTCAGTAAAGAGTTTATTAAAAAAAATCATTGCACGTAAAAAAAAGCTGTTAAAATGCAAAAACTAAAAAAAAAGTTATTTATTAGTGTCTTTATATGAAAAAGAGTCCTTTTCAATTGTAATACTTTTTTAAATAAACATTTTTGGCATAAGTTTTTCACCATTATTTGCAATTATATTTTTATGTGCCATTTTTTTTTCACTACTGGTATTAGCCTGCCTGTCTACTCAGACCCATTTATTATTGTTAATAATAATTAAAGCCAGGGAATTAAATAGAAACCCACTTTAAGATATCTAATATGATTTTATTTTATATCTATAAAGAATGCTTGTTCTGACTAGTTGTTTCTGTTTTTTTATTGAAGGGTTAAAGAATTCATTGCAGAAAAACATCCATCTCCTCTCAAGACTAATAAATTAAAGAAAATAGCAAATTTTTTAAAAGAAACTTTTAATGGCATCATTTAAATTTTAATGTAATCCAAGTAGATAAGAAGTCCGTTTTTATTGTGTAATAAACTTTTTAGATCATACAGAAGCCTTTAATATTTGTCAAGCTGACCTTTACATTGGAAAGCTTTAAATTGCGTAAATCAGTGAGTTAAAGTTCTATCGATTTTCAATTGATTAGTTGTTTTAATTCTTGAAGTCGTTCACTTAGGTTTAATTTTGTCTTCGATAACTTAAATGCCACGAAAGCCCTTTTTTTTTTTTACATTCCTTTGAAAGTTAAAGCTCATTCAAGCATGACAGTTTCTTATTCAGTGGTGTGGCATTCAGGTGCTTCTTTAAAAGTCAGAAATAATATTTTCTGATACTAAAACCAACAACTTTTGAGAATCTGACTGGATTTAGTAATTTATATCATATAGATATTAAAGACACTAGAGTTGGACGGATTGACAGCTGCTGCTTGACTCTAGTTAGGGATTAAAGATAAAAGCCACAGAGATGAACAGCAGTTTAAAGGGCAGGTTGATCACTTTCAAGTTAACAACAACAGCCTGTGATCACAGATGTTCCCGTCAGTGAAGCCGTCAGGTTGAGTTCAAACAGGCTCTGCTGTGTTTATATTCAGTTGGGATGCTTTCAGAAGTGCGTGTCTATTCAAAAACCGCAATCTGAGTTGATTTTAAAGGAATTTCTGGTGCAGTTCTCTCATATGTAAAACCCAAAAAAAGAGTAATTATGTGATTTTGTGGTGATGGAAACAGGAAAAGGAACATGAAAGGAAACACTGTAAATACTCCGATCTGCTTTGATGCACTTTTCTACTAGTTCTAAATACTCTTACTTAATCTCAGTGATTGTCAGTGCTGTTTAACACGAGTTCAAAATGTCAATAAATAACTCATTTTAAAATCTGGTTAGCGTTAACAGATAGCTAGGTCATAGTTATGATGGAAACTGTTTGACTGAGTTGTTTAAGACGTGGTAGCGTCTTCTACTCTCACTAAAGTGCAGCTGTTACATAAGATGGCATTCAACAACTGCTCTAGAGATACAGATCAGAATACTTTAGCATCGATTGTGTGAGAACTGGAGATGATTTCCTCGTTGACAGGAGAGTGAAGCGCGACACTGAAGGTTCTGGAGTTCCTGTAGCTGCTGATAACGTCAGTCGTCACTCCTTTTTGTTTTTGTGAGAAACTTCCATCTTCTGTGCAATAAACATCTAACTTAGAGATTAGGCCGAAGATGATCACATAACTTTTTATAGATGACCGGTGATCCTTAGTCTCAGTCAATCTTGTATATTTTGAATCATTTTACATGTCAAGAATCATATAATGTGTATCATGTGACTTTTCAAGCGTTTTTTTTAAGCCTGCTGATCAGAATGATCTAGCAACATAAACTATATGAGCAGGAAAATGACCTTAGATTTAAAAAGTCTCATGTTGTTTTCCGGTTCACTGAGGGATCACTGCTGTCAGTATTTAGAGAGAATACCTAAAAATGTCTCTTGTTCTTTAAAATTTCCCCCTCTCTCTTTTTCTTTTTCTTTTTTGTTTTATTCTAAATGTTGCAGCTTTGTAGTGTCTTTTCTCCCCGATAGATAAAAGATGTTTAAAGCAAGTGTTTAAAATGAGTCTCTTTGTGGTATTTATGAACTGTAAAAATAGTTGTCTGGATATTTTTCTTTGAGTCTTTTCCTTGTATGTCTTCTCTCAACACTGAACTCAACTTGTTTTGTCATGTGATAATGTGAATGTACCATCTCTCAGCTACTTCTGTTTTATCTGCGGTGAAACTTTCTACACTTTAGTAATAAAAATGTTTTATTGCGATAACTTTGGGTCATCTGAGGTTTGGATTGCTCCTATATTTCTTTGCTACTTACTGCTTTTGTGAGGAGCAAATAGCAACAAATCCCTCCGTGCTGCATTCGTTAAAACCCATTTGGAAGCTCTTTGTGGGTCCTCAGCGAGGGGCGGTCCAGACATTAGCAATGCCTTCTCTGTTGTGAAAGAGGTTATCAGCCTGTGTAGCTTCTGAATAGTGATGAACATCTGTGTACGAGGAGAGCTTCTGCCATCCACGGCTGCAGCTCGACTTCACTTCCTGCTGACTGTCAGCAGACAACGAACCACTGCAGAATCCACAGGGGAACCTCTGAATTTCAAAAACCCACCTTCCAGAAATCTTCTCAGAACAGATCCGAGTCTGGCTTCTGACAGCCAGGTGCCGTTTTTAAACACACACGTTCACAAACAGGAAGAGCCGCAGGAACTCGAATAAACACACCTGAATTGCTCCAGCAGCTTGAAAGAAGGCCGTTTTTTTTGTTTTTTTTTTGTGGTCCTGCACATGTGAAGGAAGCCACGTTCGGAATACATCTTATATTATTTATACTGTTGGGGTTTTTTTTTTCAATGTATTTGTTTTGTGTTGTGGTGTTTGTGGGAAGACTTGGGTGCAACACAGAAATGTGCACAGGGACTTGGAGCTTGGTCTCCTTGTTTTTATTTCCCGTGGTGTTTGAAAAGACACCCTGTGGTGATGAGAGGGATTCACAGTGTGTGAGTGTGTGTGTTTGTTGTTTGGTTTTTCAGTACTTTATGACTTCTATATTGGATTTGTGGAGAAGTTTTTTGCCTTTGGTCCCATTCTTAAAATGTAGCAAAAGACTTGCCTATAAAATCATCAACAGTGTTAATAAAAAAAAAAAAAAACATGAAAGGAGTGGTTGTAATTGCGCATGTATCGTCGTATTGCTGTGTCACCTTGTGGTTTTGTTGTCCATGGCTTTGTTTGTCTTATTGCTCAGAGTATTTTCATCTGTCCTTGTATAGAATCTTTTGTTAGAAACCTTCAAAGTGTAGAAAGATTGGAATCCGTGTGACTTGACGTCAGTTGCTTGTGTTCAGTTTGTTTGTCAGATTATATGTTTTGGTTCTCAGTGTAATTGTTCTTTTTTTTTTCTTTTTTTTTTCAGTCATCACACACAAACAACCTGCTGGGATCATCCGAAGATGACAGAACTCTACCAGTCACTAGGTACAAAACACAAAACTGCATTTGGTGACTTCAGCTTTTATCTCTAAAAGATAAAAATTTGTCATATTGGTAGTAAAGCAACACTAAATAACTTAGCTACTGTTTTGAAACTTATCTAAGTCGATGCTTACCGAAAAACATGTTTAGCTTCATGTTAGACACTCTGGACCAGCCGATGGTTCTACACCACGCTGAGCAACTTCAGTGCTGCGGATCGCGGCTGTGAGTGGGCGGTTCCTTTGCTGCTTTACGACAACGTCCGTTTGTTGGAGCAACGGTCGCTATTCGCTCCTATGAAGGCTAGCAGTTAGCTTTTTCGGCTCACTGACCAGAGTTCACTTTTTGTTGGCACCACATCAGAGCACAATCTAAAAGAGCTAAACGTTTTTTTAGTTTGTTTCTGCACTGATATTAATTGTTTATTAAAAATAAGAAGCAAAACACTCAACCTTGTCTGACGACATCGTTATCCATAAAGCCGGTTTGAGCCGTCTGAGACACGTTGTTGTGGGAAAAGATAAAAAGTTATTTAGTGCTTTAAATGTTGGTTCTGTTTCATTACATAAATGTCATGCATGAAACTCCAAGTAGCATTTAACTGGGCTTTATGTACGGGGATAGAGAGATGCTCCAATGAAAGTAAAATCCATCTTTAAAAACATCTACCAGAATCAAATTATGCCAGATTCAGAACAAAACAGTTGATACGTTTGTTACATGTTTATTAAACACACGAATCATCTGCAAAGCTGCTGCACACATTCTTACTGCAGAAAAGAACAGGATTTAAAGATACCCCGAAAACTCTGATGGATCCTTTAGAAAACTTATATAAAATGTCAAACAAAAATTGGTCAAAACCAAAAGATCAAGTTGAAATGCGAATTGTTGGTCCATCTTAAATAGTGTTTACTTTGAAAAATCAGCCAGAAGCTTTACCAAATTCTGTTTACCAAATTCTGCAAAGGAGCATCAGATTAAAGTAGATTTGATTTCTTTTTAAGCTGGTGTTGTGAACAGCAGCTCTAGTTAAAAATAAACTCTTTAGGCACAATCTAAAAAGTGGCTTAAAAGAGAGTTGAACTGTCAAGCAGCCTGCGTGAAATGACTTTTATTATCACAAGATTTCAGAATGACAAAACGGCTCAAACTGCTGAAAGAAATACGCTGGATTTTTTTTAGATAACTTTATACAATATCAGTAAATACATCTGGATTTTTTTTGTTGCTTGTTCAAATGCAAAAATATCTGTTAAGGCGGAAAATATCCAAATCACTGAGAGACTTTCAGCAGCCATAAAAAGCATCTGCATGAAGGGAAATAACAGAGATATCTGCCTGAAGCAAGATGCAATGTCTGTTTTTTTTAAGTTGATATAATTAAAATGTAACACTTCATTAACATCTGATGAAAAAAAACACACTTGAACAAGTACTGCAGGGGATTTATTTGCTTCTTTATACTTCATAGATACGATAAGAAATCGGCCCCAGCAGTGTGCAAACGTTGCATTTAACTGAAGATCCATCTGGTCTTTATATTTAACTTTGCTGATCTCTTGCCTCCCTCCTCTTCATCAGTATCCATATGCCCATCTGTGTTCCTGTGGGATGAACAGTGTGGCTGTTTTCTAATGAGCAGCCTGATTGGAAACAACCCCTAAAACTTTGGGAGCATTTTGTGGAGGGCAGCCGCTCAACAAACAGCCACCCCCCCCTCCCTCAGAGATAAAACTCACTAACCTCATTACAGCAGCCGCATCAGAACCACCATCTCTCAGTCCTTTTATTTTAGACAGAAATCAGATTTCAGTCAACACTTAGATCCTGCTTGTGATGCCCTGCAGGCAGGTTTCTGTTGCACTGTATTTTCTGATCTTTTTCTCCCCCCCGTTTACCTCTCATCTTCTCTGCTTCCCTCCTCGTAGCGGACTTAAATAACGTGAGATTCTCAGCATACCGAACAGCCATGAAGATCCGCAGACTGCAAAAGGCACTGTGCTGTAAGTAAAACACACAAACACCTTCATGTACACGGTCGGTTTCACCTTGTTTTTGAATTTTTAAAAAGTATATATTTTAGAGTAAGAATATGAAACACTGCCAGATGTTGCGCCCGAGCAGCCAGGATGATGAGGATATTTTGGTTTTTAAATGAACTTTTCTGCATAAATCTGCGTCAGTATGCGTGTGGTGAAGCGCACACACCATGACAGCTGTCATTAGTTTTCAGTTTGTTGAACACATTCTCATTTGTTGGTGGGTTTTCTGTTTAAATTCTTTTTTTTTTATCTCTGCACGAGCTCACGTTTCAGGTTTTTGAGTTTTTATTCTAAAGGCAACAGCTACTTTGAGTTTGCATGTTTCCAGCGCCCACCTGTCTAAATGCAAACAGATGCACACACACGGCAGGTGCACGCAGGTTCAACCAGCATGGCTGCTCCCTACTTGGAGTCGGCACAGCGTAATAATGGTGACAAATCCTGACTATTATCCAGATGTTGGGGCTGTTATCACAACGGAACACAGCGAGCAGTCGCTGCTCATTTACATCCCACTGTTTGTTGGAGGGTTATGGAGGAAAAAGAATACAAACAATAAAATCGCACCACTCATTGCACAAGTGCATGTGGAGTTTTGCACAACAGTGTGTAGCTGAGTAATTGTGACTATCAGTGTTTTCTGCAGTTTGTTGCCTTTTAATGAGTTGCAATGATTCAGGCGTTTTAGTTTACCATCTCATATTGCTTCTCTAATCACGTGTGTGTGTGCGTGTGTGGAGAGTGCATCAGCCTGAGTGATTTTGATGTGTGGGCACTGCTGCAATTTCATTCAATTTCATTCATTAAATCAGAAAAGCCACAGTGAAAAAAGTTTACACAGCAGAAGGATCAGTAGTTATTAGTTTTAGCCTAGATTTATTGGCTTGGAAATCCATGTGCTCCTTGTGTGTTTTCATGACACAACACACACACACACGTGTATAAGAAGGATACTTTGAAACTGTTAATTGGGTTAAGTTTGTGCCAGGAGGACTGAAGAAGCACAAATTAGCATCTCAGTAATGCGCTACAATCTTTTTAACTTCATGTAACGACAAAGCTGGAGAGAAGTTAAGTTTAGCCATCTGATGGCGTGGCTGGCCTGCTGCGTCTGCTCCATGTGAATTATTTCTCAGGAGCAGAGGAGAGAGAAGCATTTCCACATCTTTCTGTACAAACAGCTCTTTTCTTCTGAATCAGCTGCTAAATCTTGATGATTATCTCAATAATCCAAAGTAAGGCCGTTGCACATCTTATTCAAATTACTCAAAAACAACTTGGAAATGAAGTTAAAACATTTTTAAAAAGCTCCAAGATGTAACTTACAGACCTTCTAACGTGCTGCCTGATTGGGCACAAGTAAATAAGCCATAACGTGATAATTAACAAACCAGAAACTTAATGGGCAGAGAGGGCCAAGTTTAGACTAACACTGACCAGATAAACAAAAATGTGTATTGATTGTCTCATTTACCTCCAGGCAGGAAGAGGAAAAAGCAAACATTTATTAAAGTAATGGTTGATTTTCTGTAACGGTATTCTCCCAGTAATTGATCAATTTGTTGGATTTTCGTTTTGCACAGATTCTTTTAACTGTGAAAATAGTGAGTGAAAGTGAGGCTGCGTTGTAGAACATGATAGAGATATTAATGAGACATTGATTTAATGAAAGTGGGTCTTTTATTTTGTCTTTAAATATGCCGCAAACTTGTTAAATTAAAATAACTACAGAAATAATTCCCTCTTTTGTCTTGAGCGTCAGATTTTTCTTACATTAATATTTCACTAGAATTATTTATTGATGATATATTATCCAATTCTACAGTTTTAATGTGACGATATGTCTTTTATTTTTTATCCTCCTCTTGCTTCCTCTGAATCTTCTTCTCCTTCCATCCGTCTTCTCATCAACACTCTGTCTGCAGTGGACCTGCTGGATCTCAATGTTGCCCAGAACACCTTCGACCAACACAAGCTGACCAACAACAATCACCTCCTCTCCGTCCCCGACGTCATCAACTGCCTGACGTCCATCTACGACGGCCTGGAGCAGGAGCACAAAGACCTGGTCAACGTGCCTCTCTGCGTCGACATGTGTCTCAACTGGCTGCTCAACGTTTACGACACGTGCGTACGCCATCTGTTAGACGCATTATCAATCTGCCTACTTTTTTTAAATTTTTTTTTTAAGCATCACAGATTTAGCAAATTGTACTAATATCGTAGGCTTGTTTGGCAAAAAAATTACTGCATTACATTAAAGCGACACAGAAACCGTGACAAGTGTTAACATGCATCTGTGTTTGTGGAGTCACGTGTGTGCAAACGGTGTAAACATGGTTTGTGGGCACACGCAAAATGCAATTAGACTCACACCTCGCAAACACCGAGCTGGATGATGAATGCGCGTCTCTTTCCAAACACATAATGATTTTCTGTCACTTCTCTTCCATTCGGTTCCAAATGTGAAATTAGCAGAACAAACATAAACATAATGGAGGCTTGCTGGAAGAGTAAATATAATGATGAGACTGCCATGGTCTTGTTTTTCTGTCTGCAGCGGTCGCAGTGGGAAAATCCGCGTCCTGTCCATGAAGATTGGGTTGCTCTCCCTTTCCAAGGGACACTTAGAAGAAAAATACAAACGTGAGTGAGAAGGAGCAGGTGGTATATATATTTGCTGCTGTACACGTGTCGTCACAACCTCCTCGATTCTCTTATACTACAGTCTGCAGCTAGTCGTCCAGCCCACGCAGCTCTAATCCTTGTAGTATTAATCAAAGTCACAGTAAGAGGAAAAGAGTCAGAGAATGGTTTGTCTAATTGGATGAAAGACCTCCTACGTTCCCCCCTGTTCTTTATTTAATTCTGCATTCTGATTTATTTTTGAGGATTAGAGAGAGAGAGAGCTCGTTCTATTGGGAGACGACTTGTCAGTCTGGCTTCCTGCTCTTTGTCTTTGCTGCTTTATTTTCTTCAGTCTGTCTTCTTTTGCTGTCACCAATCACATCCTAGTTCATCTGTCTCCCAGTTCCATTTTGTCTTTTGTCCTATCTTACTTACTCCGTCTTCCCCGCTTTTCTTTTTCCCCTCTTCTCGTTCTCCTGCCATGGCGTGAACCCTATCCCTGAGCCTATTCGTTCCACTGGCAGTTTCTATTAGCTTGAGAAGGGTATCAAGCACGCTTGATTGCGTTCTTCCTCCTTTACTCTGTTAGTGCTTCATTTACCGTCAGTCCTATGCATATACCCTCTCTGCACTGCACACAGTCTTCTGCCATTTGACTTCCTTGGTAACGATTGCAAATGTCATATTTAATTGTGCAGCAGAAAGTGGGTGCTGATCAGTTGAGGTCACAAGTGCACATAATTGAGAGTGTGGCCACGTGCTTGCATACTTAACAGAAGCTGGCATCAGAGCCAGGCTTCACGTGGAGATCGAAGACAGTTGCAAGCAGAGGAGCAGAAAGACTCATCACTCTGTTTTTTCTTTCTTTATCAGAATTACCCTCGCTACCCTTTTTAATCGGTTTGAGCTGTAGCTTTGTGATGTTTTTTTATCTGGAAAACTGTCGACATCTGACACATGTCACTGGGCTGAAATCATGTGGTTCAGCAGGAAGGAGAGGTTAGAAAGGAAAAAGCCTCAAACTGATTAACTCTGATATAAAGATAAAATCTGATTCTGCTCCTCAGGTGCTTTTTTTTGTCCTCCCTGCCAACTCCTCCTCACACAGAGGCTTCAGTGCTTTTCTTCCCACTTGCAGCTACACAGTCCTTTTCCCTCTATATTTATTTATACTTGTCTTTTTCTGTTAAAATCACCCACATGCTCAAGTTTTTTCCCATCACTGCCTATTCCTTAATTTTTTCTCTTTGTTCTTGCACTGTTGCCGTTCTCCTCAGATCTCTTCCACCAGGTGGTGTCAGCAGGTGACACGTGTGACCAGAGACAGCTCCGTCTGCTGCTCCACGAAGCCATCCAGATCCCACGGCAGCTGGGGGAGGTGGCGGCGTTCGGAGGGTCCAACATCGAACCCAGCGTTCGCAGCTGCTTCCAGCATGTACGTTCTCTCAAAAGAGTTCATACTTCTACACACCTAAAGATCAGTGACCCACACGGCTATTCATCTAATTTTCTGCTATGTGTCACGACTAGTTCTAGAATCAAAAATAGATGACTGCTTAGAAGAGTGCATACAGATAAAAATGGTTATAAATAAACATTTACCAAATTTTGTGTGAAATAAACTGGTAAAACGTTGCAGGAAAAAGAAACACAGTCTGTGATACAACCTAGAAACCATGAATAAGGACAATTCAGTCTCACATGTTTAATGAATGTTGAATATCTTAGCTAAGGAAAGTGCAAACATACTTAGAGAATCATTAAAAAACCTTTTTTAATGGCAAAGATGAAGCAAAAAATAGTTGAGAGACATTTTTTTAGTAAATTAAAGCATAAAAATGGATTCCAATCTCAAATCCCCTCCAAGAATAGTTTATATTACTCTTATATCTCGACTGTTGAACTTTTTCTTGGTCTAAAACACATTATTTGTCTGACATAAACAAAAGCACAAGTTTTCTTCACTAAGATTTTTGTAACATTCAGATTTTCCAGCTCTTGCGTCAAGTTCTGGTCCCCAAACATAAATTAATTATATTCAGATAATCTACAATTTTTTAGTTTTTATTCTATTTTTTCCCCGCCATAAGCTAGAAAACCCTGTAAGTTCTTCGGTATGCCTCTTAGCCAGTGCTGCCTCTCCTTGTAAAATGTTGTAAAATGTTCTTTCATATTTTAGCTTTGCTGACCAACCATGAAGCCTTGAATGACCTTTACTTCTTTGCTGGCTGTCCTCTAATGTTTTATTGCAGTCTTGCTTGAGTTTATTCCTGAACGTTACCAGCGTTTAATGATGCCCCCCCCTCAGGTTCATTCTTTTAATTTTCTTGCAGTTTCTCCTTTGGCTCATAATTTGCTAGTCCTTTTACAAGAGCCAGAAACTATAAACTGAAGTGATATTCTGCACTGCGCCTCTAAAAATAGCAGAGTGAGGCAGATTTACACACACACAGAAGTATTTTGATACACACCGAGTCCAACCACGTGCACGTAAACACAAACAAATTGCACACAGACTCTGTCATGAATCTTTGTGTCAGATGTGGTTCAGTCTTTCATTATTCATTTAATCGTCTGACCACATTTGGCAGGTAGAATCCAGAAAACACACACAGATTTCTCACCGTCGGACCTGCACAAACACACATTGCTTCTGATGGAACTGTAAACCCCTCCGATGACTCGTGCACAAGTTTATCCCCCCCCCCCCCCACCACCACTTCATTTGTTTTAATGGTTCTGTGATGAGTTATGACATAAATTTAACTGTCCGTTCGTCACTCTCCTTCATATTTTCATCCATCCTCCTTTCAGCTTGGCAGTAATTAATGTGTTAGTGCTATAACTCAGCCATCAGATGGCAAAGAGGAGGGACCGGAATCAAAGATTAGACTAATGTAGGTGAGAGGAGAGATGGAGTAATTATGCAGGTGAAGGTCGATGGATGAGTGATGAATAAATGATCTGAAATGTTGATTTAATTCAGGATAATCTCACCTCTTAATCCAAGGATTTGTGATAGTTTCCATAGTTACATGCATTTCACTTTCTAACCAACTGTTTGTGAATATCTTCACAGCACTGCAAGTCCACAACATTGCAACACAGGACTTTATTTTTCATGCTGTGTGATAAAATCAACACACTTGTTCACTAACAGTGCAGCTGTCATCACGTAGAACAAGGAGAATGTTTATTATAAAATATTTTACGCAATAAACGTGAATAAGATGCTCATAAAAGTTATTTTGTCTCCGCTCACAACTCAAGCCCATAAGGCGTCTCAGACTCGTCTTTTTAATATATACAGTGATCTTAAAATTTGTCTGCATGTTTATTAGGAGTTCAGTAAAGAGTTACGGCCGTTTACTGGATGTTTTTATCTCACGCTGCCAAAGTGCCTTTTATAGTTTCTCAGTTCGCTTTGCGGAACTTTTTATGGAAATGATAAACTTCATACGGTTGATAAACCTCTGATTTATAGGTCTCTGAGTCTTGACCACATGTTTATTTTTTAACGGACAGGTGAATAAGGTGGAGATAGATCATCGGCACTTTGTGGACTGGATGCGCCTGGAGCCCCAGTCGATGGTTTGGCTTCCTGTCCTGCACAGAGTGGCTGCTGCAGAGACGGCGAAACATCAGGCCAAGTGTAACATCTGCAAGGAGTGTCCTATCGTTGGCTTCAGGTAAAATAAAATATTTAACATGGATCAGAGATTGTCAGAATTTGAGAAGCACAAGTACTAAAAGGGTGATTACAGCTTGTAAGAGGTCTCGCTTTCACACACTTACAGACAAAATGTGACATTCTTCTGGGTTGTTCTCTTGAACATAAAGGCCAGATCTGCTCTGGAGGGCAGACATTTATCGAAATGTCAGCAGCTGATTCACTACTGAGTAAATACGATCTGTAGTTTTCTAGTAAAACACACACATCATCACAATCACAAACAAAATTCAGTCTAATTCCATCAGGGTTAAACATGAACGTAAACGTTCAAGTTTCTCTATTTCAGTTTGTTTCTGATAAATTATCTGTAGATGAGAACTGCAGGAAAATAAAGATCATTTAATTTCTGATTTTCGTTGCGACTAATCATGTGGGAAGTGCTTCTTCGATACCTGGAGATGAGTATTAAACCCACGCTGAGACGAGCAGAGCAGCAAGATTTTTTCCTCCTGATTCGTAGCTTCAGCGAGCAGAAAGAGAAACACGGTCAGACATTTGATAAAGCACACATCTCCCGGGTTCTGTCAGTGATCGATGAAGGCGAGCGATAGTGGGAAGGAAAGGCAGAGAGTAAAAAATGAAAAATGCACAGCCGGCATTTCGTCTGGTCAGAAGACACGACGTCAAGCACATTCAGTGTTTTTTTTTAATTTTATTTCACAATAGTTCAACTTATAAAATGTATCTGAGCAAAAATAATTTCCAATAAAAGATTAATTATTCCAAATCTCTTTTAATGAACAGTTAATGAGCAGTTCTCTTATTCTTGTTTTTGATATTTTAATTAAAAAAAAAGAATTCCCAGCTAATTGTTGTGTACATTTGTGTTCCTGGTGCCATTACTTTCCACGTTGAACAGAAATACAGTAAATATATTTAAATTCTATTCATTTACATTTTTCTAGCACAGGTTCATAACAAAAGTCATTTCCAGGCACTTTACAGGAACATCAATTACAATTCTTATTCTCAGGCTGACTGTTGTTAACAGTACAATATAATAACAATGTATTTATCTCAATGTTATTCATTTAAACACTGTAGTCATAAAGATTTTGTATGAAACAGTTTTATTGCAGCTATTAGCTCGTTTTATGTTACAGGCAGCCATGTTGGATTTTTATTCTGGAGCTGGTGAGAAACTCCAAGTTTTTTAACTTGGAATTTCAAAATTAAAGCACCTGTTAGTGGATTTTTAATTGCAGCTTCCAAATCCAGCCGTTGCTCATCAAATGATGAGATTATAAAATTAAGAATTTATATATAGGAATTGACATAGTTTATTTACTGTTCTAATTGCCCCCCAACAACCTGAGCAGATACTTTAAAAAAATTTTTAATCAACAGAAAACAAGAAAGATAAATTCAGAATTGTTTGAACTGCAAACTAAAACGTGGTTTTACACATTTATTTATTATCAATATAAATATTATCAGCTCAATCACATACTTTTCGTAAACAATTACTGTTAAAATAATCTTCCACAAAATTACATTGAGTTAAAGAAATATATATATTTTAATAGAAATATCTGTGTTTTTCCAAATAAGAGCAGACTGTACAGCTTCTGTAGTTAACCTGGAGTGTTTGGTGAATAAACGAATTAATTCGGGGCCAACTCATCACCTTCTGAATGAAGGTGACTTAACGCCTTCTCTTCATAGTAATATGCTGCTTGTCAAGATCTAATGGCATATTTGACTTAGAGCTGTTGTGTGCACTGTTGCATCCTTTGATATATTGCTCCCTTTTGTAGCTCATCAGTCAGCTAACCTTGGGGAGAGCTGGAGAGGAGGGAAAGATAAAAGACTTAAAGCTATTACGTCTGAATGGCTCCTGTCTCAATTTAGCTGTTAAATGGCATTCTGGTTACAGTCGCTGCTGAGGACAGCGTCTCGATGGTTGTTGCGTTTGGGTGAAAATCCCGCTGTATGTCATTCTGTCAACATATTATGCGTCTACGAACACGTGGAGGATGATGTGACCGAGTGGGGAATCAACAGCTCTCCAGAAGACGAGTCATACTGGATGTAAAAGTGCTTCCCAATCCAACTTTCTCACTCCCACCTCCTCATTCCGTCTCTGTTTAGGTATCGCAGTCTGAAGCATTTCAACTATGACGTTTGTCAGAGCTGCTTCTTCTCTGGGCGCACTGCCAAGGGCCACAAGCTGAACTACCCCATGGTGGAGTACTGCACACCGGTGAGGATGCCACGCACACAAACTCACAAATCTGAGCTCACGTTTATCTCCTCCCAACACACTCACACACTCCACTTAACCATTTAATGAAAGTGTTCATATTCACACTGTCAGGCTTCGTTTACCTCCCATCCCATCTTAATGTCAAATAAACCACCAAGTCTTCCACTTCCTGAATATTAATGATCCTATTATGCAAAGTGAACGATTTCAGGGTCACATTTATCCAGATTTTCAGTTTTAATTAACAACAAATTTGTTTTCTTCTAACTAAATCTCAGTTTTTATTTATTTCCTGGTTATAAGCATCTATTATTCCAAACATTTCTGCAGCTTGATGCTGTTAAACAATGTTTATTCTCTTGGGAAGTCTGTCAGCATGTTTTTGGATCTTGACTTCAAGGATTTTCCTCCAGTCTCAGTTCTGATGGGCAAACAGGAGAAGCTGTTGGCCCACATTGATGTTCCTGTTCATCCCAAACATGTTGGAAAGGTTTCAGCAGCCAAGTTGAGTTTGTTTGGGTTTTATTTTGAAGCCAAACAGGAAAAAAAGCAGCTTCTTGTTGGATGTGAAACAAACTCTTTTAGTGATGCACCTGTGACTTTTTTTTCCTCTTCCAGTATCGACTTTGCTCCCAAATCTGTATAAATGTCTGCTGGAAACAGATGAAAAATATATTTTTAATAAGGTAAAATGAAGAAGTGGTAAATTTGGGAATCTGTGAGACCCGAATGGTTCACTCTTGAGGTTCTTCTTAAAGCCTTGATGTCTTTGGGCTGCACATTTTTTCAGTTAGAGACAGAAAACTGCAAGAAAACCTGCAACTTTTCAATAAAAATAACATCCAAATGCTATTAATCAGTTTTGAATATGTTGAAAGGGATTAAATTAACCAGAATGTGATGCAGATTTTGCAATTTAGTTAGAAGTTTTTGAATTGTTTGCAATTTTTTTGTCTTTTCATCACAGTTTATCCAATTCTTTTTTTTGTCACCAGTCAGTCTCAGCCCTTCATGGAACCCCAACCCCTCCCAAAATTCTCACATTTCTTGCACTTTCTCACTGCCAGAAACTAAATCGTTAAGGGTTTCAGATGCATGTGAAAATTCTGACAAATTCAAACGTCTAGCAAGACGCGAGAGAACATGCCTCAAAGCTTCACAACGATTATGAGACAGTTTAAAAACGTCCTCAGAAAATCTTTTCCTAATCTGTTACCAGCAGTCGCAGCCCAGTGAGAAACTGGCTTAACTTTTAAGGTTTAATGTTTGTAATAATATAGGTTTGTCAAATCGATAAAAAGAAACAACCATAATAATAAACACATACAAGCAAACGCTTTAACTAATAAACAAGAAGCCAAAATCAGTTGCTGTTAACCGTTTTCCTTTTTTTTTCTGTCTTGCCATCATGACAGGACAGAAAAAAGGAAATAAATAAAGTAAACACTAAGTATGTCAAAATAATAAATTGTATTGCTTAATTGCTTAAATATGTATTGTTTTATTTTATTCAGCAATTAAATGGAAAGCAACTTTCATTCAGATTTTAACTTTATTCCCTTTCTGCAGTCAGAAGCAAATCAATGTCAGATCTCTGCCGAACTCTGTCTGAGCAGGTCGCCCAATAATCAACGCAGCTGAGCAAGGCAGAGTTTGTTTGGCAGAACCAAGCTGATAAAAACGCTGCTCTGTCATATCCTGCTAGACGGACTGTAATCAGTGCTGCAGATTTTCGTTCTGTTGAGAAGAAAAGAGGATTTTTCTGACAGCTTGATGGACTCTGGAAGTAAAAGGAAGATGTGAAAGAATGAGATCAGAAGACAAAAGATTATACGTACAGATTAAACAACTATCTGAATTTAACAGCCAGTAAACGGCCACAACTTATCACCTCCACTGCTCTGAGCACGACAGCACAAACAACCGAAAGACGTGAAGATAAAGCAGCAACTGGAACCGAACGGGTTGTAAACGAGGAGTTACTTTGTGCTTCAGCTTTGTTCTGGCTAAATAACGTCTAAAAGTGTACACACAGATCAATAATGGAGTAGCTGTAGAAAAAAAAGGAGAAACCTTGAAATGTTGGAAAAGCTGTGAGACAAAAAACAAGAACATTTTTTGTTTAGTCCCAGAAAGAACAGCCTGAAATTAGTAAATTCTGAACCTCACAGTTCAATATTCAGCACAATTATGACATTTTTACAGTTTTTGGCTAAAATTCCAATAATAATCCTTCTTGTTTTCATTTTAATCCTTTAAATATACCAAATAGATAAAAAAAAATCAACTAAAATCTGCCGAGTTTGGTTATTTTCACTTACTTTTCTAAGACTCCCACTTTTCAGTAGTGCAGTTTAGCTATTGAGAATTTGTTCAGACTACAACTTTAGATATTGTATATTAATGAATAAGCTGTCAGTCATGTGTTGGGGTGTGTGTTAGCAGTGATAAAATAAATCATCTGGAAAAGAGGATTTTTATCTTTCTTCCAGTCAGACGCTTGTGATAATTTGTTTGTTTGCATGAGTGAAATTGCTTCTGAAAATAAAATCTAATTAGCAGACATGTTTTCTTCTGCACAGATGCTCGTCCTGATTATACCTGATTAAGAGACTGTGGAAAAGCAGGACATCCATCCATAGAAAAATGAGAAAAAATACACACAGTCAGTCCTTCTTTTTTTGTTTTTTCTTTAGACGACATCAGGCGAGGACATGCGAGATTTCACCAAAGTGCTGAAGAATAAATTCAGATCTAAGAAGTACTTCGCCAAACATCCACGTTTGGGTTACCTGCCAGTCCAGACCGTGTTAGAGGGCGACAACATGGAAACGTAAGTCATTTTAACATTTTCTCTGCTTTTTGGTGTTTCGTTAACGTGGGCGTGGTTATGTCAATGTTTTCTTAGAATGATGCGGTTGATTTTTTTTTTTTTAATAAACGAAGGAAGCGATATTCATATAAATTATAAATTACTAGGGTTAAGCTGTTAAGCCTAATTGGCGGATCGTCTCATCTCCTGGTTGCTCATAAATTTAGATTTTCAGATGTCCAAAATGCTGAACTCACTGAGGAGATAATTTGTATTCAGCTCTGGTTTCAACTACTATAATTTTCGTCTCTTTTGCTGCCTGGTTGCAAATCCCCCTGTAAAACTGTTCAGCTTGACCCAAATTATTCAGAAGCCCCAACAGAGTACCTCATTTTCCCAGAGATTACATTTAAGTTAACCTATTTTTATTGTATTTTTCTTTTTTAATTTAACCTCTTCAGCTTCTCTACTACTGTAGTTTTTCTGGAACATATTGTACAATAGATAATATATATAATGTTTTATAATATGCTGGTAATTTCTTACTACAACTCCACGCTCGCACTGACTCACCTGCTGAGTTATCTAACTATTGTCCAACGCAGAGTTTCTCACACTCTCTGCTCAGATGGATCACACCACCTCCTTTATTCCTACATCCTCTTCACCTCCCACCTCACTCCATTCTCACCTCCACTCCACTCTGAAAAATGGCTCCTGTAGAGCTGCCTTCCTGATAAATGTCTCCTAAGGGTGGAAAAATTGGTGTGAGAGATCTTGTCAAAATATAGTAGAGAGGAAAAGAGGCTTGGAGAAAATTACTGATGGTTAATGGTCATTTTCCAGCCTTTTTAATTGTTTTATTTATCCCACCTACTCTTCTTTTTTTTTTTGTTTTTTTGTTTTTTCTCTCTCGTAGAAAGTAAAATACCACCTACTCTCACCTCTTTGCTTCATGCCACAGCTGATAGGATTTTTTTGGAGATTTGTCACAGCTACATTTGATCATTTGAAAGAACCACTTCAATGGCTTCCCACTCACTGCAGGTTTTTGCTTTTCATCGTTCATGACCAGATGGAGGAGAAGTGTTTGTGCCCCATTAGGCTTTGCACAAACGTTAATGAGCTTGAACAACGATTTGAAAGCTGGTGGTGCTATCGCTTTAATTTTTAAAAAATAAAACGCAGACCTGCTCTTATTTTGGAAATTAAAAAAAAATGGTTTGAAGGAAAATAATACTACACAAACATTGATTTATATATTTAATTGAAAGAGGTTTGAATTCATAGATGGTTTTTATCCAAATTTGCCTTTTTTTTTCATCAAAAATCTGTAGTTTTAATTAAAAATGACAAATGATGCTGTAACACAACTCAAGTCTGAGCAGTCTTTTGCTTGTAACTGCAGCAAAACAAAAAAACAACTCAACTGGAATTTAATTCTACATAAACATTTAAATTAAAACTTCTTTCTGATTTACCTTCATAAATAGTTCAAATTAACACTTTCAGACGATCTGATGGCGTCTTCTTCGAGTAGATTTAGCAAAATAATAAAATCTGTTAGATAAAGCCGTTATTATATTCTACATTTGATCTCTATACAGGAAGTCGTTTTTCAGTCGTTCACTTGCACGTATAGTCACAGATTTTTCTTCCTTGCCCTCCAGCTGTGTCTCTAAAACCCACAGGTGGAGGTGTCAACGTTAGCAGCTGTTTTTGACTGCTGATAAAGAAAAGGGACGAAGTGACTACCACAGAATGATGAACCGAATTCATTTTAAACCAGGAAAGAGGAAAAAGCTGGAGAAAACGATCAAGTACATGAAGTGACTGATGTATAAAGTGATCCTTTGAACTATTTCTTTAGTTTCTTATAGTCAGCAGCTCTATGTATTTTAAAGTATGAAAGACAGAAGCTGTAGTTGGATTTAATAAGCTTTTTCATGCCCCCTACACATATATAAATCCTGTCGGTTGGAATTTCAACTTTTTAATTTAATGTTTCCTTTTGTATCCTGGCAGGATTTGGAATTCTACTGCAGTTTCTCTTCAATAAGTTCTAATGCATTTTTTTAAACGTTACCTGTGGTCTTCGATTATGAGTTAGCCTGATCTATTTGAGGAACGTGAACATTTAATCGTTTTGACCTCCTTTTATTATATGTGTCATCATATATCACCATATGTATTTCAGAGAAATTTGGCTAACAGCTGCAGCTCAGACAAAAATAAAACCAGACATTCTTTTTATGAAGGACCAACTGAGCACAGACTGAGTAAAGTAGAAGCTTAAAAGCTTTTCTTCACTCATATTTTTTCTCTGTTTTATCTGAGTTGTCTGAAAAGTTCAGAAACTTTTTGCAATCAAACCAATGGCTGCTACCCTGTAATAAAGAACCTCCATGTTTTATGTTTCTGCCTGAGTTTTACAGCTTTGATGTTGTAACAGAGACACAAAGCTGAAAAATGTCAACCCTGACTGATACTGACAAGTCCGTGACAGCAGCACATATATTTTGATTTAGTTTTTAGAAAAGCTTTTTTCTGGTGAGTTTATTTTTTGTTTGCCGCCTCCATAAAATTCTCCCAAATACAGTTTTGTGGCAAAAGTCTTGATTCTTTCTTTTTTATTCTGATTCGAGAGAATCCGACTTTCTTGTAATATTTTAAAGCCGTCTCAAGCAGTCGTACTTCAGGTTTTCTGGAGGTTTTTTGAATTGTTACCTCGAATGTTGGCAGCCTTTTCACATCATTTCACTGCACTTCTTGAAACTGGGTCTTTATTTAAGCCACTCAACTTAAGTAGCTTATAAAATTCATCGAAAACGTTTTGGCAATAGACGGAGACTTCTGTGGAAAACCGGCCCGTGTCTAGAAAGACATTTAAAAGACTTTCAGGAAGACTTATTGATCAAGATCATTTTGATCTTTCACAAGAAATTCTCTCTAAAGTAAAATCAAAAGACTCGAGACTTTACTGAATCTTTAATGGATCTTTTTTTCTCTTTTTGATTCTGTGTTGGTGAGTTTTACACGATTTGTCTACCATGTGCTTGTATATACAGTATTTATCACTGATTATATTAAACTCTTTCCTCATATGTTCAAGTCCAGCTGCTCATCAGACAGACGAACATCTCCCTCCTGTTTTTCTTCCATCTGATGTGTTTTCTGTTTCAGACCATCCTAAAATGTTTTTGTGGTACCTTTTACTCTCCCTCCCTCCTTTCGGTTCTCTTACAGTCCCGTTACCCTCATCAGCATGTGTCCGGAGCAGTATGAGTGAGTATCTACACCTCGTCTCCAGACTGGAATGCCTTAAAACATCTCTCATGCTCCCCCATTTCCTCACCCAGCTCCCCCCTTGTTAACAACATCCTTCCACCAGCTAAGCCACAAGTCTAATGCATGTTGCCTGTTTTCTGTCTGATTCACTGGTTGAACCATGCAAACATAATAAAACTCACCTTTCTCTCCTTGTTAAAGCATCCAACTAGCTGTTGAGAAAACACCCACCTGCTTCGTAGATCACGCGTCTCTTTTTAGGATCACCTGATTTGTTTCTAGGTCAAGCTGCGAGGGGCCGCTTGTATGTGAACAAATGCATGTGCCTGTGAGCGTGTGTGTTTTTAATGAGGCTGTGCGAGCACACCCCGTCTCATTCATCTCCATTACCCCCATTCATTTCCAGGCTGTCCCCGACACCCCAGCTCTCTCACGACGACACCCACTCCAGGATAGAGCAGTACGCCAGCAGGTACGCACTGCGATCTCATGTCACCATGTCATCAGCTCCGACGGCGCCAAACACACATACAACAACACGCTAAACCTCCTCAGGAAATATGTGATCGCTTTGAACAGTTTGGTGAAGTAAACACAAAACTCCAAGAGGCTGAAAGTCAACCTGACTTGATATAATATTCAGAAAATGTATTATTTTACATGAACTATTTGTTGGATATAAATACAATTATATATTAATGTACATAACTATGTTTTGTGATAAAACAATTTGGATTTGGAGTATTTAGACCCTCTACCAGCAGTTTGGAGGAAAGTATCAATCCTGTTAAAGGAGTAAAGCTTTGAGAAATCTAATATTTAAAGCAGGATTAGTGTTTAGCTCAAATCACTCATTTTGAGAATCTTTGATCAACTTCAAAAAAGTCCTGCTTCCATAAACATCGTGTTCCCTTCTAGAGACATTTCACATCAACAATTCCTAACAGATTGGACCTCTTTAGAAAGAAATAGCTCAGTCGCTGCTTTGAGTTCGCTTCCAATCACGTTTCCTCTCTTTCTGATTTTGGTTCTGCATCCATGAATCCTCTGGCCTGTGATTGGCTGGACAGATTTAAATATTTAGCCGAGAGGGTAATTAAGTCAGATCTGATAAGCCTCTGTTACATTGGCTATTTTAGTTAATTCCACACAAACATTTGTACATTGTGCATCTGCTCATTACTTCCTGTCTGCCTGCACTGAATGTCAGATGACTGTTAGGCTTGTCTCTCTGAGTGAACTCTGCAGCCATCCGCCCCCGTTTTGGCTGATGACATTCTGGATTTTCTGCTGTGATCAGAGCTGCAGCAGATCAGCCTGATAACCGCTTTCAGCTGCCTGCTTCAAACGAAGCTCGCCGCATCCACCAACACGTGCGTGTGCACAGTGTGTCGGCTGCAGCACGCCGCATCAACATGAACTGATGCTCTGCTGCACAGAGATTAATATCCTGTAATGTTTGAGTTTTAGCCACAACTTTTCATCAGTCTGATCTTTACCCTTTGGATATATTTCTAATCATTATTTGTGATGAAATTCAACTGCGTGTTTGCTTCCAAACAGTATCAGGATCTGATGGCGAGCTGTTTTATCTAGGCTGTGATCTCTAATTGGCCACACACCATTAACCTTCACTCGGTATCTCCGGCTGCATTGTGACATCAACACAGACACATTACAGCCCAGGGAATAACACATTAAATGCCATAAAGGCACTAATGTTAGACATAACGCTGCAGCTCAATCACGTATCTGTGAGATTTGATGGTTTTGACTTCTCCCTCAGGTCATATTCCATCACGGTTTAATTTCATTATTAATTATGGATCATTTTCTTTATCTGTTGGACAAGCCTGATCTCACTATACTGCAGGCTTTAGTGAATTAACATGGATACTGTTCATATTTATCAACATATATTTTCCAGTGTTTGTTCAGACTTGGATTGTATTTTTTCTCATAACCTCCTCATTGTTTATCATTTTATGTGCCTGCAGATTTATTACATGTTTTAAATTGTAATTAGTGCGCTGCTGTAGCGTTGATGTCCTCATTGTGTTCTGCATTTTAATGAGGTGTTGAGAACTTTTAAGTGTTGTAGTTTTTCTCACATATAATTGTTTATTTCTCAGGTTGGCTCAGATGGAGCGCTCCAACGGCTCTCTGCCTACTGACAGCAGCTCAGCAACAGGAAGCATGTAAGTCCTTGCTGGTTATTTTCAACACACTTCCAACATTTACTCCATCTGACACTGGTCACAATAATATTGGAGCTGAACTGAAATCAGATGGTTAAAGCTCCGTTATAAATATTGAAACTACAAATATACTTGCAATTTACTACTAATGTAAATGCTTGAAATTAAAAACAAAGAAAGTTAAACATAAGACGGACCTTTTAAAAAATGAAATGTCCCTCAGAGCATTTAATATTTGCGTAGATATAAAGCTGGTGCAAGTTCTGGTCACTTTCATGTCAGAAGTAAATAGTTGTTTTTTTTTTTCAGCTCTATATTTGGTTCTGTTTGCTTTGTATTGGTCCCTGTTGGGGACATTTTTCAGAAAAGAAGAAAACATGACAGAGTGGAAACAGTAGATACAGGTCAGGATGAACAGTTTCAGCAATCAATTTCCTGAAAGTGTGTTTGTCCGACTGCCACAGGTCTTTCAGGTTGTGTAAATTTTCACAAAAATCAAGATTTCAATGAGGTTTAAAATCTATCTGAGCTAAACACTGAACGTGTTACAGCACACACACACACACACACCATAAAGATGGAACACAGTTGTGTATTTATCTTTGGAGGGAATCAAATGTAATTTTCAGTGATAGATTCTCAACACGTTATATGGTTTTGAACACATCAATGCACTCAGGATGTTTTCTTTCTTTCTTGTAAAGCCATTTTTTTGTTTCATAAAGCTAAAAAAACATGCACCTGTGCTTTAGAAGTGCTGAGAAATGTGCACCTGGAGAGCTGAAAGTTTCCCATCACATTGCATTTAAAGAAAAGAAATTCAGTTTGGAGATTTCTACAAAGAAAATTCTTTAAAAAAGTTATATTTCCTGCACATGAAACACATTTGGGGGACTCTTCAGACAGGATAAAAGGAAACGGTCTCATTGTGTTGTAGATCGCCTCCCTTGCTGATGCATCATGTGGATCATATCACTTAGAAAATTGTTTCGAGCAAAGAAAGAAAATCTGTCCACTCTGGTTGTTCCTCTGTGAATCATTTTTGGGGATAGAAAAATAACAGAAGACATTTTGATGTGCAGGTAGCTGCTGGAAGAGGTGGACTTTTTTTACCCCTCCTAAAACTTTAATAACGTGACACAGACACATTAGCACTGCTCCTCTTTCTGTGCAGCGTTGTGTGGCATTTTCAAGAGAGGAAGCCATTATTTTTGCCTGCTAAACAAAGAATATAACACTGACATTCAATACAGAAGCCTTCAAAGCGCTAATGAGCTGAGGAAGATGATGGTATGATGAAGACTAAAAGGTTTTATGACAAAGAAACAAAAACACTTAGGTTTCTTTCCAGTTGTTTTTTTCTGTATTTTTATGTAAAACAGCTGTAAAGTAAAGATGAACATTAAAAAAATACAATTACATTAATAATCCTACTGGAAATACCAAAAGTTACAAAGTTTCTGATGTTTCTGAGGTATATTAAAATTTAAAGCTGCCTCTGAATGCCTCTAAAATTAATCTAGTTTTGATAAGATTCACAGCCTCAGAGGGTGAAATTCATTACAGGAGATGTTTATCAGAGAATAATGTCAATACATTTAAATAATCTGTAATTGTTGTTTTTTGCTTCCGTCACGCAGGGCCTTATAACAAAGGCAGCAGCCAAAATGTTCATTTTAATTATCTTGTTGATGTTACAACTTTAATTGCTGCATTATAAGACAATGATGTGTCCCTTTAAATGAAGGTAATAAGTCAGAGGAGCCTGGATCCTTGGTTTTATTCAGAGCTCCATAATTTAAAACATCCTTTGAGAAAGTTAAAAAGAAAATTGTGTCTGATTTGGAAGAATTTCATTTGATGTGGAGATGTATTCTACTTTTACACATGAAAACCTTTAACAACGCTAGAACTAAGTGTTAATCATCTCCGGTGGAGGAGAACAAGTAAAACATCAGATTTATTTTTAGTAATGTGGATAAACTGATGAAAGGTCCGAGCTCTCTTGAACCTTGTATTCCTATAACTCTCAGTAGTTGATAACTTCATGGGTTCTTTGTTATTAAAGTCCCATTCCGAGCTACTTTAAAGCGTCTCAGTGGTCTTTATTTTATGATTGTGGCATTTTTACCCAAAATCCTAAGCGATTTGAATGCAGAAATATTCAGAAATGCAATTTTGAGCTTCATTTTCTTAAGATATGTCCTCTAGCATCAGAAAAATGTCACAAGAACACTTTACCAACACGAAAACATGATTTTCATGGGGGTGGGTCTATAATACATTTTTTTTTTAAACAGCTTTAGAAATAACATTAGAAGCAGTTTTTGTGTTGATATGGTTTTTGTCCTGCTTAGTTCTCTCAGTTAACAAATTTAATAACTTCATCTAAACCATCAAAATGTGTGTTAGATCCCAAACCAACTAGAGACTGTTTATGGAGGTTTTTCCTTTGATTAACACCCCATTTGGACTATAAATAATTCCAATGCTTCAAGGCAATAGTTCCCTCTGTTTGTGGAAGTAAACATTGTTTTATATACCAGTTACATGCACGTTTGACTTCTCCATCATATATTCTCATTGTTTAAATCCTGCATACTCTGATCTGGACTCACTCTGTGACAGTGATACCAGTAACTAGTTTGTCTGTGGTTTATTTTTGTTTTTCATTACTTTGATCTAAAAGGGAATCTTTGATTAGTAAATTACTACTTTCTCTCACCTCTAGCTGTTGTCATTATTGTCTTGGTTATGACTGTCTTTCCAGTCTCTACCTGTTTACTTGTGTTTTGTTCTCTGTTCTTGCCCATTTTTATTTAATTTCTCTTACTTTTAAAACTTCCTTCATCCCATTCTCTCATATTCTTCTCCCTCTTTTGCTCCTTTCATGTTTTTTGATCGTATTCTAATCAGGTTTTACCTTTGGGTGCTGGCAACCTTCGGTTAAACACAGAAAATGTAAATGTCCATCCACTTCCCCGAGTAGTGAACTGCACACAGAGCAATCCTATTTTCATCATATTCAGCATTTCTCCCATATTGCTGCTCTTCCATGTTTTTGTCTCTCGATGTTTCACTCAGTCTAAACAGATGATAAATCAGCAGCTTGAGTGGAGACTGTTTGCTCTGTGATAACTCAGATTGAAGACTGGAGACGACTGTTTTTAGGATTAAAATTTTTAAAAGTCCCCACAGGCACGAACACTCACCAAAGCATAACTCTCTAAACTGCAGCGATCTAACAGCATCTCCATTATTTATTTACATTAAATTCCTCTACTGTACCACTTGAATGCTCTCCTCCTCCTACATCGTTTTTCAGTCTCCAGTCCTTTTGCTGCACCTCCTCTTTCTCTCAGTATCTCTTAGGAGGTTTTTTGAGGCTGTGTAGTTCCCATTGTTTCCCAGATTCCCCTGCCAGCCTCTCTGTTGCCTGGAACCTGCCTAATTGGTTACTCAGTGTTTGCACGACTACCGTCACTAACCCCAAAAGATGACACTAGCCCCAATTCTAAAGTTTCTCTCTAGGAGCTTTATTTACTGTTTCCATCAACTCTGTTTGTCTTTTCAGGGCACATTTCAGAGAAAAATAGTGTGTACGTGGTAGAATTTCTGCATGTTGCAGCAGATGTGTGACATTCAGCTTTCTCTTTTTTATTTTACTTTTTACCTTTGGCATTACTGGCGAGTTTCAGATTCCCAGCAAGTATTTTATATGAAATAGAAAGTATTTGTGCCATAATATTTTTCTGTTGTTGCTTTTTTTTTGGTCACATTTTAATATTTCCATCTCTACAAACAAATGTCAGTATTAGACAAAGATAATCTGAGCAATTAAATGCAGTTTTAAGTGATTTTGTATATTAAAGGATAAGTATCATACAGATACAGCTGGAACATTTCTGCAAAAATCACATCAAAGTGGAAAACTTTTGGCAGATTAAAATTTGGTCAGCTGTCATAAAGTGCTCTATAAATAAACTTGACTTAATGATGAATAGCACCAGCATCAGGAGGGAAGGTTCCTGCTTTGTGTCAGAATAGTAGCTTTAAAGTGAGAAAACACTAAAAGTGCAACAGCTATAATAAGATTAACTTTAATCAGATGAAACAAAAATCCTGTTTTTTATTTTTTGTCAGTAAAAACAGAAGTAAATACTGGAATAATTACACTGTGTCCAGATTAAATTATCTTGTGTTGTTATGCTGCACAGTGGTAAATCATTACTAGCCCCTTGGGTGTACTCACTTTTAGTACTTCTTTAATTAAAATAATTAGTAATCTTTTTTCAAGTGTTCCTCGTGTGATTTCTTTGCTGTTGTTTCACAGTTTGATGAGCGCCAGCTTGATCACAACAAACTGACCAGAGCAGAAAACCTAAAAATCAAGTTGTTAAATACAGAAAGCTTTCTTTAAATTAGTTTATATATATATATATATATATATATATATATATATATATATATATATATATATATATATATATNATTTATGCTTTATTGTTGAAATGGAAGGATGACTGTTAAAGTTCTATTAAACTTTCTCAGACAAACTTTATCTCAACTTGTCAAACTAGTTCTCACACCAAGTCAATTCAGTGATGAATTTATCATAATTTTTTATTTTTTTTTTATTCCCTGAGTGTGGTTGTCAAGTTGTGATCTTGAAGGCAAGCTGCACTTCAGAATGAAGGTGACAGCTGGGCTTCATGAAGACTTACCACCTCTTTCCTTTATTATTTAGATGACACATAAAAAGACGGCCAGACGAACACTTGTACTGCTGCATGACAGCAGACATTTCTCCGTCTTTCCTTTCATATCTTTTCATCTGTCTGCCAACCTCTGCTTCTGCCTCTCTCCCTCCATCTCAGAGTTCTCCTTTATTTCTGTAAGCAGATAGCATAGACTGTCATATATGTCCCACTAGGGACTGTAGATTTTACGGTGTAGCTTATATGCCGTAGCTGCAGCTGTTAAATATCGCAGCAGTTCAGTTTAGTAGCTGTTGGATCAGCAACCTGGCTTGTTTAATGGCATTTGGACAATTTTTATGTCACGAGGATATCTGGTTGTGTTTAGGTATTTGTGCTGTTTAAAGCACAAAAACTTAAAAAACTTTTTATTTGAGCATTTTTAATTGTGGTACTAATGCAGTTTTATAATTGCTATGTGTGTGCAGATGTTTGTGTATTTTAAAACAGATAAAATATTTTTGTTTTGATCTTTAGGATCAGCAATCTGTATTGTATGTTTGTAGAAAGGATCTACGAGTGTGTGCATATGTACTGTATATGTATGCGTGTGTGTGCATATGTACTGTATATGTATGCGTGTGTGTGTGCATATGTACTGTATATGTATGCGTGTGTGTGCATATGTACTGTATATGTATGCGTGTGTGTGNCCTAGTGAATGACCTGCAGAGAGCTGGGACCAAAGTAACAAAGGCTACCATCAGTAACACACTACGCCGCCAGGGACTCAAATCCTGCAGTGCCAGACGTGTCCCCCTGCTGAAGCCAGGACACGTCCAGGCCCGTCTGCGGTTTGCTAGAGAGCATTTGGATGATCCAGAAGAGGATTGGGAGAACATCATATGGTCAGATGAAACCAAAATAGAACTTTTTGGTAGAAACTCAACTTGTCGTGTTTGGAGGGGAAAGAATGCTGAGTTGGATCCAAAGAACACCATACCTACTGTAAAGCATGGGGGTGGAAACATCATGCTTTGGGGCTGTTTTTCTGCAAGGGGACCAGGACGACTGATCCGTGTAAAGGAAAGAATGAATGGGGCCATGTATCGTAAGATTTTGAGTGAAAACCTCCTTCCATCAGCAAGGGCATTGAAAATGAGACGTGGCTGGGTCTTTCAGCATGACAATGATCCCAAACACACCGCCCGGGCAACGAAGGAGTGGCTTCGTAAGAAGCATTTCAAGGTCCTGGAGTGGCCTAGCCAGTCTCCAGATCTCAACCCCATAGAAAATCTCTGGAGGGAGTTGAAAGTCCGTGTTGCCCAGCGTCAGCCCCAAAACATCACTGCTCTAGAGGAGATCTGCATGGAGGAATGGGCCAAAATACCAGCAACAGTGTGTGAAAACCTTGTGAAGACTTACAGAAAACGTTTGACCTCTGTCATTGCCAACAAAGGCTATATAACAAAGTATTGAGATTAACTTTTGTTATTGACCAAATACTTATTTTCCACCATAATTTGCAAATAAATTCTTTAAAAATCAGACAATGTGATTTTCTGGATTTTTTTTCCTCATTTTGTCTCTCATAGTTGAGGTATACCTATGATGAAAATTACAGGCCTCTCTGATCTTTTTAAGTGGGAGAACTTACACAATTGGTGGCTGACTAAATACTTTTTTGCCCCACTGTATATATGCTTTATTGTTGAAATGGAAGGATGACTGTTAAAGTTCTATTAAACTTTCTCAGACAAACTTTATCTCAACTTGTCAAACTAGTTCTCACACCAAGTCAATTCAGTGATGAATTTATCATAATTTTTTATTTTTTTTTTATTCCCTGAGTGTGGTTGTCAAGTTGTGATCTTGAAGGCAAGCTGCACTTCAGAATGAAGGTGACAGCTGGGCTTCATGAAGACTTACCACCTCTTTCCTTTATCATTTAGATGACACATAAAAAGACGGCCAGACGAACACTTGTACTGCTGCATGACAGCAGACATTTCTCCGTCTTTCCTTTCATATCTTTTCATCTGTCTGCCAACCTCTGCTTCTGCCTCTCTCCCTCCATCTCAGAGTTCTCCTTTATTTCTGTAAGCAGATAGCATAGACTGTCATATATGTCCCACTAGGGACTGTAGATTTTACGGTGTAGCTTATATGCCGTAGCTGCAGCTGTTAAATATCGCAGCAGTTCAGTTTAGTAGCTGTTGGATCAGCAACCTGGCTTGTTTAATGGCATTTGGACAATTTTTATGTCACGAGGATATCTGGTTGTGTTTAGGTATTTGTGCTGTTTAAAGCACAAAAACTTAAAAAACTTTTTATTTGAGCATTTTTAATTGTGGTACTAATGCAGTTTTATAATTGCTATGTGTGTGCAGATGTTTGTGTATTTTAAAACAGATAAAATATTTTTGTTTTGATCTTTAGGATCAGCAATCTGTATTGTATGTTTGTAGAAAGGATCTACGAGTGTGTGCATATGTACTGTATATGTATGCGTGTGTGTGCATATGTACTGTATATGTATGCGTGTGTGTGTGCATATGTACTGTATATGTATGCGTGTGTGTGCACATGTACTGTATATGTATGCGTGTGTGTGCACATGTACTGTATATGTATGCGTGTGTGTGCACATGTACTGTATATGTATGCGTGTGTGCACATGTACTGTATATGTATGCGTGTGTGTGTACATGTACTAGTATATGTATGCGTGTGTGTGCACATGTACTGTATATGTATGCGTGTGTGTGCACATGTACTGTATATGTATGCGTGTGTGTGTACATGTACTGTATATGTATGCGTGTGTGTGTACATGTACTGTCTATGTATGTGTGTGTGTGCACATGTACTGTATATGTATGCGTGTGTGCACATGTACTGTATATGTATGCGTGTGTGCACATGTACTGTATATGTATGCGTGTGTGTAAATGTACTGTATATGTATGCGTGTGTGTGCACATGTACTGTATATGTATGCCTGTGTGTGCACATGTACTGTATATGTATGCCTGTGTGTGCACATGTACTGTATATGTATGCGTGTGTGTGCACATGTACTGTATATGTATGCGTGTGTGTGTACATGTACTGTATATGTATGCGTGTGTGTGCACATGTACTGTATATGTATGCGTGTGTGTGCACATGTACTGTATATGTATGCGTGTGTGTGCACATGTACTGTATATGTATGCGTGTGTGTGCACATGTACTGTATATGTATGCGTGTGTGTGCACATGTACTGTATATGTATGCGTGTGTGTGCACATGTACTGTATATGTATGCGTGTGTGTGCACATGTACTGTATATGTATGCGTGTGTGCACATGTACTGTATATGTATGCGTGTGTGTGTACATGTACTAGTATATGTATGCGTGTGTGTGCATATGTACTGTATATGTATGCGTGTGTGTGCATATGTACTGTATATGTATGCGTGTGTGTGTGCATATGTACTGTATATGTATGCGTGTGTGTGCATATGTACTGTATATGTATGCGTGTGTGTGTGCATATGTACTGTATATGTATGCCTGTATGTGCACATGTACTGTATATGTATGCGTGTGTGTGCACATGTACTGTATATGTATGCGTGTGTGCACATGTACTGTATATGTATGCGTGTGTGCACATGTACTGTATATGTATGCGTGTGTGTGTACATGTACTAGTATATGTATGCGTGTGTGTGCACATGTACTGTATATGTATGCGTGTGTGTGTATATGTACTGTCTATGTATGCGTGTGTGTGCACATGTACTGTATATGTATGCGTGTGTGTGCACATGTACTGTATATGTATGCGTGTGTGTGTACATGTACTGTATATGTATGCGTGTATGTGTACATGTACTGTATATGTATGCGTGTGTGTGTACATGTACTGTATATGTATGCGTGTGTGCACATGTACTGTATATGTATGCGTGTGTGCACATGTACTGTATATGTATGCGTGTGTGTGCAAATGTACTGTATATGTATGCGTGTGTGTGCACATGTACTGTATATGTATGCGTGTGTGTGTATATGTACTGTATATGTATGCGTGTGTGTGCATACATAGTATATGTATGCGTGTGTGTGTAAATGTACTGTATATGTATGCGTGTGTGTGTACATGTACTGTATATGTATGCGTGTGTGTGCACATGTACTGTATATGTATGCGTGTGTGTGTACATGTACTGTATATGTATGCGTGTGTGTGTGCATATGTACTGTATATGTATGCCTGTGTGTGCACATGTACTGTATATGTATGCGTGTGTGCACATGTACTGTATATGTATGCGTGTGTGTGTACATGTACTAGTATATGTATGCGTGTGTGTGCACATGTACTGTATATGTATGCGTGTGTGTGCACATGTACTGTATATGTATGCGTGTGTGTGCACATGTACTGTATATGTATGCGTGTGTGTGCACATGTACTGTATATGTATGTGTGTGTGTGCACATGTACTGTATATGTATGCGTGTGTGTGCACATGTACTGTATATGTATGCGTGTGTGTGCACATGTACTGTATATGTATGCGTGTGTGTGTACATGTACTGTATATGTATGCGTGTGTGTGCATACTAGTATATGTATGCGTGTGTGTGCACATGTACTGTATATGTATGCGTGTGTGTGCACATGTACTGTATATGTATGCGTGTGTGTGCACATGTACTGTATATGTATGCGTGTGTGTGCACATGTACTGTATATGTATGCGTGTGTGTGTATATGTACTGTCTATGTATGTGTGTGTGTGCACATGTACTGTATATGTATGCGTGTGTGCACATGTACTGTATATGTATGCGTGTGTGTGCACATGTACTGTATATGTATGCGTGTGTGTGCACATGTACTGTATATGTATGCGTGTGTGCACATGTACTGTATATGTATGCGTGTGTGCACATGTACTGTATATGTATGCGTGTGTGTAAATGTACTGTATATGTATGCGTGTGTGTGCACATGTACTGTATATGTATGCGTGTGTGTGCACATGTACTGTATATGTATGCGTGTGTGTGTGCACATGTACTGTATATGTATGCGTGTGTGTGTACATGTACTGTATATGTATGCGTGTGTGTGCACATGTACTGTATATGTATGCGTGTGTGTGTACATGTACTAGTATATGTATGCGTGTGTGTGCACATGTACTGTATATGTATGCGTGTGTGCACATGTACTGTATATGTATGCGTGTGTGTAAATGTACTGTATATGTATGCGTGTGTGTGCATATGTACTGTATATGTATGTGTGTGTGCACATGTACTGTATATGTATGCGTGTGTGTGTACATGTACTAGTATATGTATGCGTGTGTGTGTACATGTACTGTATATGTGTGTGTGTGTGTATATGTATTGTATATGTATGCGTGTGTGTGCATATGTACTGTATATGTATGCGTGTGTGTGCACATGTACTGTATATGTATGCGTGTGTGTGCACATGTACTGTATATGTATGCCTGTATGTGCACATGTACTGTATATGTATGCGTGTGTGTGTGTATATGTACTGTATATGTATGTGTGTGTGTGCACATGTACTGTATATGTATGCGTGTGTGTGTACATGTACTGTATATGTATGCGTGTGTGTGTACATGTACTGTATATGTATGCGTGTGTGTGTACATGTACTGTATATGTATGCGTGTGTGTGCACATGTACTGTATATGTATGCGTGTGTGTGTACATGTACTAGTATATGTATGCGTGTGTGTGTACATGTACTGTATATGTATGCGTGTGTGTGCATACATAGTATATGTATGCGTGTGTGTGTACATGTACTGTATATGTATGCGTGTGTGTGTACATGTACTAGTATATGGCATTTTGGATTCCATTCATGTTGAAAACACACTGGGTTGCTTTCAGCTTGGAATGTGCTTTATAAATAAAGTTGGATTTTATTTTGAATTGAAAATAAATATTAATCTATTACTCGAGTTATTATTTTGTAAAAAGTATAAAGAAAGTGACTGTAAAATGTTTAACGGATCAGTCGACGGTAACTGCTAATGATGAAAAGATTGATCAGACTTTCATACAACCTTCTTTATTACTATTCCTGAAATACATTTTAAAATCTAGAAATTTCTTATAAAGAACTGTCAGATTTTTTCTGCAAATCCTTTTTAACAGTCTGTAGTTCAATTGTGACAGTTGAATGTAACAGAAGAGGACTGAAATAATAGATAAGAGACAAGATATTTGATGTCTTTGCTTATCACATTGTCTGCTCTTTCCACAGGGATGACGAGCACACCCTGATCATTCAGTACTGCCAGACGCTGGGAGGAGAGGGCTCGCCAAGCAGCCAGCCCCAGAGTCCTGCCCAGATACTCCAGGCTGTGGAGAGGGAGGAGCGAGGCGAGTTGGAGCGGATCATCGCTCGCCTGGAGGAGGAGCAGAGGTACGCAGTAAACATCTGGTATATTACCATCAAAATCACCATTTATCTGATATTTTTACCAGATCAATGGGAAATTCTTTATTTTTATGGACAGTGAGACTTCAGTACTTATCTAAACAAATACTTCTAGTTACAGTCTCGTCCACACGATGCTGCAACCACACACTTCCTGTAACTCATTGTGTAAAGTGTTACCCCAGTTTGTAAATAAAAAAGCTTCAGAAAAACGAATGACTGTAAGGTCTATTGTTGTGTAGATGCTTTTTGCCGAGCCAGTAGCTCGACTGGAGTGATTTAACACCTATTACACACATACACTGACTCTCTGGGAGAGCTGGGAGGACTGTGAGAGCTTTACTGCCAGGCTCATAAATGCCAACTTAAGTAAAGCACTGCAGCTTATGGTTCTGCACTGAGATAGAGAGGCTGAGGAAGGAAGGTGGCGAGAGATTTGGTGGAAGGAGGCCTTTATGTTTTTCAACCCACATCAATAGAATTGAACCATGAAAGCAGAAAGCAAAGGTAAACTCCAGAGGGGTTTTTGTGTGGCTCCCCACTCTGAGGGGGATGAAAGGCTTGAGAATCTGGTTAATAATCATATTGGATATTTGTAATATACACAATGGAAGAAAAAGCAGGATGGTGAGGGAAAGAGTTTCCTGGGATTTTTCCAATTTCTGTATTAGTTTTTCCACTTGTCTCTTCTAGGATGCTGCAGAGGGAGTATGAGCAGCTGAAGGAACAGCATGGGCAGCGAGGGGCCCCTACTGGAAGCCCCTGGGAGTCAGAGGGCACCTCTGCCCACCCCAACGAGGCAGATCTCATGGCTGAAGCCAAGCTGCTGCGACAACACAAAGGCCGGCTGGAGGCTCGCATGCACATCCTGGAGGAACACAACAAGCAGCTGGAGTCTCAGCTCCACCGCCTTCGACAGCTGCTGCACCAGGTTATAAAATAACACTTCTTCTCTGGCGGGCAGTTTTATGTGTGAATCCACAGGTTATTTCAGAGAGGAGAGCAGATATTCACACATAATTGGACGTTTCCTCTGGAGCTCATCACTCTGAAAGGGCCTTTTCACCAAAACTGCTGTCAGTTTTTCTCCATTTTCCTCACCTGGTTTTCCAATTCCACCAATTTCTTCTTCTTTTTGAATTCTAAAAACAAACTGGTCCACCAAAATAAGCCAAAATGAAACTTAAATAGTTTTAAAGTTTAAAAAAAAGAGAAACGTTAAGAGTTTTGTTTAAAACACAGAATCAAAAATTGTTAAACTGTACATTTTATTTGTTTCCAAGTCTTGGGAGGATCAATTAACAGATGTTTGTATCTGAAATACTTGTAGTTATTTCTAAGTGCAAATGTTCTGTTTAATGTAGGTTCCGAGTGAGAGTAATATAATAAATATAAAGCATCTGTTCTTCAACAACAAAAAATACATTATAATTCTTTGCTTATAATTAAAAGATGAATATTCCTGTCCGGTGGTTGAACACTGAACACTCAAAAAATATGAATGTTAAATTAACCTATAGACAAAACAACATACAGAAACAAATTTCCAAACAGTTTTTCAGCTTTCTTTCAAGATAAGTTACTTTAGTAACTCGGTTTAGTAACTGGATTGGACTGAGTTTGATTAATTAATATTTGGCAATTAAAAAAAAAATTCTAGGCATGTTGGTCTTTGATGATCTAAATTTGGTCAATTCACTCTGAGTTTCAATGAAAATATTAAAAATATTGTACTAACAGTTTGTGTTTCTTGTATTGGTCTCGTTAAATGATTGAAAGCCTTAAGAAAATAAAACCAGGCCAAAAAGTAATTTAAGATTAACTGAATCAAAATAATTTATTTAACCAGTAGCAGTAGCACTTGTCCTAAAAGATTATTGACCCATTATTAAATTTAACAAATGAGAAATTTGTTATTTTATTTAAGTTAATCAAACGTGTGTTTTGGTAGTTTTTTTGAGTGAACATCTACTATCTGGTTAAAGTTGTCCACCTAAATCATAAATTACAATAAAATATTACCTCTGAATAATTCAGGTTTTTTATTCCAATGAAGTTTCTGTTCAATTTTACAGAGTTTTTATTATTATTAAAATCAGTTTTTCCTTTTAATTCATTAGGCTTGTTATTAAAGAGGAACAAGGCAGAAATCACAGTTGAGGAAAACACACTCACCAGCTGGCAGAGATGTCTCAGAGCAGCTCATTAATTTAATTAAAAAGTTCTGATTTAATAAGTCAAACATCAACACATATTGTCTCCTATTATTCTTAATTATTATTTTGGTCTGTTAAATAAAACATCATGAATATAAACTTTTAGTTATTAACGCTGACATCCACTCACACTGTGATGACTTGTTCTGTCTGAACCTTTATGTCTTCGATTAGTAAAAACTGATCATCTGCTCTAAAATTAGTCCCTAATTACATCATTACCAGTCCACTCAGCATCCATTCCTCCTCCCTAACTCACACCGTTGTTTCTATCTGACTTTATTTCTTACTGAGGTTTGGACTGTTCGGGCTAACATCCCAGCTGTCCTGACGAATTAGACTGAGATTTTTTTCTGGAAGCTGGAAACACTAATAATCAGACAGCTGATGTGATTTAACACCCTTTTGAAAACAATGATCATCACTTTCCCTTTCAGATTACCAAAATAAAATAAAGTGATGCATCTAAAAATGGGGATTCTTTTTAACATTTGTTTAATATCAAATATCTAACACACGGGTTTGATTCATCCTGCTCCTGTTATAAAAACACTGAAAATCAAGGACAATTAAAAATAACAATTTCAGTATAAAGGTTTGAAATGATGCTAAGACTTATAACCCTATCTTATTAAAATCTTCAGACGGTGTCATCATGTTTTAGCAGAAATAGTTTTATCAGGTGTTTTTTTTTCTTTTTTTGAGTTTTTACTGCATCTTGAAGTAAAGTGATACTGATTGGAATTCTGCAAGACGGATAACTGATCCACAGCTTCGCATGTGTACAAACACATTCTCCCTCACTAAGTAAGAGTTTGTGTTATTTGGCATCTGAGTCCCTCGAGACATAACAATATGTCAGCATGTCTTTCCATCAGCTGTAGTGAGCTGCTGCCAAGCTCCAGCATAATAAAAAAAGCAAAAAGTCATCCAGGTTGATGGCTCACATTAAATATACACGGTTAAAGGCCATCAAACCCCTGACCTCAGCTGTTCTGACATCAGCTGAGAGATAACGGAGATGAAAAGAACAGCAGTTATTAAAGGAGTTTATTTCCTTTCAGGCTGCTGAAGGAATGTGAGACACTCAAACATGAAGCACTTGCTCAAGTAAAGATCCATCAAATCGGCTCATTTCAGTCCAAAAAGTGGGATTATCATTTATTTCTTGTGAATCTGTCCCCTTCAAAGCAGTGCTGTGTTGAGCTCACAACTGTTGTGAACATCAAAGTGGAACTAAAAGCCGCAGAGCGAAGTGTTTTAAATCAAAAGAGTCTTTACAGTCTCTCAAAAAAAAGAGTTTTTTAATAAAAACATGCTGAGTATCAACAGTCGGTCTGATTCCTGCAGCTCGTCTGTTTGCTGTCTGCTGCTTCAGCCTTTGTGTTCCTTCAAACGCTTCCAGCAGAACTATAATCATATGAAAAGAGACACATCAAACTTTCATATTGTTGCTGTACGTGTGGGCACAATAACCGCTACAAAATCTTTTTTGGCTGAGTTTCCTAACCTTCATTTTAATCATTCATATGGCAGTTGGCATATGGCATTACTGTCGCAGTTAGAAACATTTCCTTTGATGTCTCCGAATGTGAGTCGTGTTATTCTCGGTTTGAGACTTTGGTGGGGGGTTTGTGGAGAAATAATGTTTCTGTATAAATGATAACAACCTCCTCCATGTTTTCTCTTGTTTTCACGTCCTGCTGTGAAACCAGAGTCCTGAAGTTGTCAAGAAGATGCAAAGCAGTTAAATCGTGTTTATAATAACAGAACTTTATTTTTGTTTGCTTATTTCTCAGCCGGAGGGGGACTCGAGGGTAAATGGGGCATCTTCTCCCACTGTACAAGATGGAAGTCTACTTACTGAAAACTCAGGTGAGACACTCAAGAAGAGTCACGTGAGGAAACTCTGTCCTTGGTGGTTAAAGCTGCATTCAACAGCTTTTATTCTGAAAGTCCACGTGAGATAACATATGAAACCTGTTGCTCTCTGTGGAAGCGAGATAGTCTATCCGGTAATTGTAAATCCACCTGTCCATGTCTGTGTGTGTGTGTGTGTGTGTGTGTGTGCGCGTATGTGTGTGTGTTCAGATGAGCTGCTGGACTCCCACAACAGCAGCTCTGACCTGGCAGATGTAATGGAGCAGATTAACAACTCTTTCCCTGCATGCAGTCGTAAGTTTCTCAGGCCTCCCTTCTCCTCTCAGCACCGCCGTCGCCATCATGTCCCATCAGCCTCAGCATTTGTGTTTCGCCACAGCATGAAAGAGTAAATGTGTCAGTTCAGTTGTCCTGTATAACAGGAAAGCTGCTTTTTTGAGTAAGATAATTATGCAGAATTACCCCTCAAAAATGCAGATGTGTTAGTTTAGTTGAGATGAATCATTAATTCTCTAAATAAACTGTCTGTTTTTAGTTTTGTTTGATAGTTGATACACCTAAATGTCATCCAAAAATTCAAAATCTTTCACTTTTTTCCCTATACTGAAGAACTTTGGAAAACAGCTTAAAACCTTTTATTTTAGTTCACTGCTACAATTAAATGTGTGACTGCAGCAGGGATTAAAGACATACTACTCTATGTCATAAAAACATATTTATTGTGTTTTACTGGGAGCTTGTTTCTTGTAGAATTCATAAAATTCTTGTAAACATCAAACTTAAAAGTGAAGCCTGTTTATTTGAAGCTCATCTTTTTAAAATATAATTGAGTTCCATAGCTCTGTTTTCTGTTTATTAGAAACTTCTTATCAAAAACTGCAATGTGACTCATGTTGATAGATCACTGTATCACACCGCTGTAACCTGACACACTGCTTCATGTCGACACACTGCTGACACACTGCTTCATGTCGACACACTGCTGACACACTGCTTCATGTCGACACACTGCTGACACACTGCTTCATGTCGACACACTGCTTCATGTCGACACACTGCTGACACACTGCTTCATGTCGACACACTGCTGACACACTGCTTCATGTCGACACACTGCTGACACACTGCTTCATGTCGACACACTGCTGACACACTGCTTCATGTCGACACACTGCTGACACACTGCTTCATGTCGACACACTGCTTCCTGTCGACACACTGCTGACACACTGCTTCATGTCGACACACTGCTTCATGTCAACACACTGCTGACACACTGCTTCATGTCGACACACTGCTGACACACTGCTTCATGTCGACACACTGCTTCATGTCGACACACTGCTGACACACTGCTTCATGTCGACACACTGCTTCATGTCAACACACTGCTGACACACTGCTTCATGTCGACACACTGCTGACACACTGCTTCATGTCGACACACTGCTGACACACTGCTTCATGTCGACACACTGCTCACACACTGCTTCATGTCGACACACTGCTTCATGTCGACACACTGCTGACACACTGCTTCATGTCAACACACTGCTGACACACTGCTTCATGTCGACACACTGCTGACACACTGCTTCATGTCGACACACTGCTTCATGTCGACACACTGCTGACACACTGCTTCATGTCGACACACTGCTGACACACTGCTTCATGTCGACACACTGCTGACACACTGCTTCATGTCGACACACTGCTGACACACTGCTTCATGTCGACACACTGCTTCATGTCGACACACTGCTGACACACTGCTTCATGTCGACACACTGCTGACACACTGCTTCATGTCGACACACTGCTGACACACTGCTTCATGTCGACACACTGCTTCATGTCGACACACTGCTGACACACTGCTTCATGTCGACACACTGCTTCCTGTCGACACACTGCTGACACACTGCTTCATGTCGACACACTGCTGACACACTGCTTCATGTCGACACACTGCTGACACACTGCTTCATGTCGACACACTGCTGACACACTGCTTCATGTCGACACATTGCTTCCTGTCGACACACTGCTGACACACTGCTTCATGTCGACACACTGCTGACACACTGCTTCATGTCGACACACTGCTGACACACGGCTTCATGTCGACACACTGCTTCCTGTCGACACACTGCTGACACACTGCTTCATGTTGACACACTGCTGACACACTGCTTCATGTCGACACACTGCTTCATGTCGACACACTGCTGACACACTGCTTCATGTCGGCACACTGCTGACACACTGCTTCATGTCGGCACACTGCTGACACACTGCTTCATGTCGACACACTGCTGACACACTGCTTCATGTCGACACACTGCTTCATGTCGACACACTGCTGACACACTGCTTCCTGTTGACACACTGCTGACACACTGCTTCATGTCGGCACACTGCTGACACACTGCTTCATGTCGACACACTGCTTCATGTCGACACACTGCTGACACACTGCTTCATGTCGACACACTGCTTCATGTCGACACACTGCTGACACACTGCTTCCTGTCGACACACTGCTGACACACTGCTTCATGTTGACACACTGCTGACACACTGATTCATGTCGACACACTGCTTCATGTCGACACACTGCTGACACACTGCTTCATGTCGACACACTGCTGACACACTGCTTCCTGTCGACACACTGCTGACACACTGCTTCATGTCGACACACTGCTGACACACTGCTTCATGTCGACACACTGCTGACACACTGCTTCATGTCGACACACTGCTGACACACTGCTTCCTGTCGACACACTGCTGACACACTGCTTCATGTCGACACACTGCTGACACACTGCTTCATGTCGACACACTGCTGACACACTGCTTCATGTTGACACACTGCTGACACACTGCTTCATGTCGGCACACTGCTGACACACTGCTTCATGTCGACACACTGCTGACACACTGCTTCATGTCGACACATTGCTTCCTGTCGACACACTGCTGACACACTGCTTCATGTTGACACACTGCTGACACACTGCTTCATGTCAACACACTGCTGACACACTGCTTCATGTCGACACACTGCTGACACACTGCTTCATGTCGACACACTGCTTCATGTCGACACACTGCTGACACACTGCTTCATGTCGACACCCTGCTGACACACTGCTTCATGTCGGCACACTGCTGACACACTGCTTCATGTCGACACACTGCTGACACACTGCTTCATGTCGACACACTGCTGACACACTGCTTCATGTCGACACACTGCTGACACACTGCTTCATGTTGACACACTGCTGACACACTGCTCCATGTCGACACACTGCTTCATGTCAACACACTGCTGACACACTGCTTCCTGTTGACACACTGCTGACACACTGCTTCATGTCGGCACACTGCTGACACACTGCTTCATGCCGACACACTGCTGACACACTGCTTCATGTCGACACACTGCTTCATGTCGACACACTGCTGACACACTGCTTCATGTCGACACACTGCTTCCTGTCGACACCCTGCTGACACACTGCTTCCTGTCGACACACTGCTGACACACTGCTTCCTGTCGACACACTGCTGACACACTGCTTCATGTCGACACACTGCTGACACACTGCTTCATGTCGACACACTGCTTCATGACAACACACTGCTGACACACTGCTTCATGTCGACACACTGCTGACACACTGCTCCATGTCGACACACTGCTGACACACTGCTTCATGTCGACACACTGCTTCATGTCGACACACTGCTGACACACTGCTTCATGTCGGCACACTGCTGACACACTGCTTCATGTCGGCACACTGCTGACACACTGCTTCATGTCGACACACTGCTGACACACTGCTTCATGTCGACACATTGCTTCCTGTCGACACACTGCTGACACACTGCTTCATGTCGACACACTGCTTCATGTCGACACACTGCTGACACACTGCTTCATGTCGACACACTGCTGACACACTGCTTCATGTCGGCACACTGCTGACACACTGCTTCATGTCGGCACACTGCTGACACACTGCTTCATGTCGACACACTGCTGACACACTGCTTCATGTCGACACATTGCTTCCTGTCGACACACTGCTGACACACTGCTTCATGTCGACACACTGCTTCATGTCAACACACTGCTGACACACTGCTTCCTGTCGACACACTGCTGACACACTGCTTCCTGTCGACACACTGCTGACACACTGCTTCATGTCGACACACTGCTGACACACTGCTTCATGTCGACACACTGCTGACACACTGCTTCATGTCGACACACTGCTTACACACTGCTTCATGTCGACACACTGCTTCCTGTCGACACACTGCTGACACACTGCTTCCTGTCGACACACTGCTGACACACTGCTTCCTGTTGACACACTGCTGACACACTGCTTCCTGTTGACACACTGCTGACACACTGCTTCATGTCGACACACTGCTGACACACTGCTTCATGTCGAAACACTGCTTCATGTCGACACACTGCTTCATGTCGACACACTGCTGACACACTGCTTCATGTCGACACACTGCTGACACACTGCTTCATGTCGACACACTGCTGACACACTGCTTCATGTCGAAACACTGATTCATGTCGACACACTGCTTCATGTCGACACACTGCTGACACACTGCTTCCTGTTGACACACTGCTGACACACTGCTTCATGTTGACACACTGCTGACACACTGCTTCATGTCGACACACTGCTTCATGTCAACACACTGCTGACACACTGCTTCATGTCGACACACTGCTTCATGTCGACACACTGCTGACACACTGCTTCATGTCGACACACTGCTGACACACTGCTTCATGTCGGCACACTGCTGACACACTGCTTCATGTCGACACACTGCTGACACACTGCTTCCTGTCGACACACTGCTGACACACTGCTTCATGTCGACACACTGCTTCATGTCGACACACTGCTGACACACTGCTTCATGTCGACACACTGCTTCATGTCGACACACTGCTGACACACTGCTTCATGTTGACACACTGCTGACACACTGCTTCATGTCGACACACTGCTGACACACTGCTTCCTGTCGACACACTGCTGACACACTGCTTCATGTCGACACACTGCTGACACACTGCTTCATGTCGACACACTGCTTCATGTCGACACACTGCTGACACACTGCTTCCTGTCGACACACTGCTGACACACTGCTTCATGTCGACACACTGCTGACACACTGCTTCATGTCGACACACTGCTGACACACTGCTTCATGTCGACACACTGCTGACACACTGCTTCATGTCGAAACACTGATTCATGTCGACACACTGCTTCATGTCGACACACTGCTGACACACTGCTTCATGTCGACACACTGCTTCATGTCGACACACTGCTGACACACTGCTTCATGTCGACACACTGCTGACACACTGCTTCATGTCGACACACTGCTGACACACTGCTTCATGTCGACACACTGCTTCCTGTCGACACACTGCTGACACACTGCTTCATGTTGACACACTGCTGACACACTGCTTCCTGTCGACACACTGCTGACACACTGCTTCATGTCGACACACTGCTGACACACTGCTTCATGTCGACACACTGCTGACACACTGCTTCATGTCGACACACTGCTGACACACTGCTTCATGTCGACACACTGCTGACACACTGCTGACACACTGCTTCCTGTCGACACACTGCTGACACACTGCTTCCTGTCGACACACTGTTGACACACTGCTTCATGTCGACACACTGCTGACACACTGCTTCATGTCGACACACTGCTGACACACTGCTTCATGTCGACACACTGCTGACACACTGCTTCATGTCGACACATTGCTTCCTGTCGACACACTGCTGACACACTGCTTCATGTCGACACACTGCTGACACACTGCTTCCTGTCGACACACTGCTGACACACTGCTTCCTGTCGACACACTGCTGACACACTGCTTCATGTCGACACACTGCTGACACACTGCTTCATGTCGACACACTGCTTCATGTCGACACACTGCTGACACACTGCTTCATGTCGACACACTGCTTCATGTCGACACACTGCTGACGCACTGCTTCATGTCGACACACTGCTGACACACTGCTTCATGTCGACACACTGCTTCATGTCGACACACTGCTGACACACTGCTTCATGCCGACACACTGCTGACACACTGCTTCATGTCGACTGTTGATAGTTGATTTCTGTTTTATTAACTCTGCGATCTCGTGACCATTTCATTCTCCTCATGATTAACACATCATGCTGTTGTAGCTCAAAGTTTACAAACCTGTTTTTTGTAAGATTTTGACCATTGTATCAACAAATGAAGCAGTAGTTATGCATTTGTGTGAGTGTGTGTGTGTGTGTGTGTGTCTGTATGTGCGCTGGTGGATGTGTTGCGTAAGTGATGACATCTCAAGCTCTGAAAAATGCTGCGGTGTGTGTTTTCAGATGTTTGTTTTTGAATTCAGCCTCCTCTTTATGTTTTTATTCTGCAAGCTCTGATTTTGAAGCCTTAAGGGAATCAGTGAAATAATTATTTGGTATCCTCTCTTCGAGAAAAGCCCTCATTACTCTTATTAGCCGAATTTGAATTAGTTTACACCTTCGGGGATGTTAATCAAACTGAAAGTGTAAACAATAAATGTTCAAATATTGAACCAACGACTTTAAATCCTATTTAGTTTTTAGAGATATTCTATGAGGGGCTTTAGTTAAAAATCCATTCTAATCTTGCAGTTGCTTCAGTGTTATTAGACTCGGGTTGCTGCACCGCTCCGAGGCACAGCTGCACAAAGCTGCGTGCGTGTGAGCATGAGCACATGGAAGGCACCTACAGGCTGATGATTTAATGTAGACTTTCACAAGCAGAGACAAACAGGAAATTTTAAGTGTTTTGTTTTGTCTTCCACAGCCTCAAGCCTCTCATCGAGACCCCAGGTGAGACAAACTTCCTCCACACTGTAAATTAGTCCACGTGTGATTAGCAGCTTTGTTTGTCTGATATGTGTATAGTAGTCATTCGTGAAGATGAGTTGAAGTTGCACACGTGCTCTCAAAAAAAAAAAAAGCAGTGTCCTCAGAGTAGCCTTCACCTGCCTACGTATCAGATGGGTGTGAGAAAGTGTCGGCTAATGGATCTCTGGGGAGTTCCATTATCGCCTCCTCTCATCCTCCCGGTCTGAGGGGAAAGGTGTATCTCAGGACAAAGGGATTGTGAAAGCTTCTCCTACTGACCTCTTCTCACTGTAATTATTAACCTGCGCCTCAGCGCTGCTGCATTCAAACTCTCTGACAGCATCTTTTGTGTGTCTGGGAACAGGCGATGCTTGCTAATTAAAATAACTGTCTGCTGGGATTTTTAATGGTAACTGTTGCCGAACCTTCCCTTTGACTTTTCTCTTTGAAGAAATTGCACCTCAGCGGATCATTATATGTATCATTGAGTCTTAATTCAATTAGCAGGAAGAGAATAATTTGTGTCTAACCTTAACCAGTTACTGTTAATGATGTTCAGATCTGGTGTTGTAGGATTTTATGACCGTGTTTTACAGGCATCAGCAAAATATTATGAAAAGCAGGTTTCATTTGCTCGTTTTTCAGGATGATTCAGACTCGTTTGGTTTGCTGTCTGCAGGCAGATCAGGGTCAGATAATTCAGAAGATCTTTCTCCTGCTTCTGAAAACAAACACAGAGACACAAACACTCACAAGTAAAGATGTCTTAAGTGTGAAAGACATCAGTGAGCCGCCGCTCTCATCTTGTCATATCTGCAGTGTGGAAACATTGAAAAGAAAAGTCAACTTAGACTGAGGAAAAACACGAGGATTCCTGCAAACAATATCACAAATCTGGTTTAGTTTAAGCATAAAAATATAATTTCACTTAATCTCATATTGTTTAAAGTCTCATTTCTAAGAGAACAGCTGTAGTTTCATCTACTCCAGCCCTCCTCTTCCTCACTGTGAGGACTGATGATGATTATTTGTCTGTTTTTCAGGTGATGTGAGGACCAGTACCAGGTTACACAGGATCATTCCCAAACAAAAAAAAACACATTGTTTGTCCCGAAATCCCAAAGACGCACAGGAGCAGACGGCTGAGCTAATTTTACCACCTTCGTCTCGTACTATGCAACTGTAGATTGTACCCAAACTTAATTAAACAGTTTTTTTTTTGTTTTTCTCTCTTCGTATTTCCAGATGTTTGGCAAAATATTTTATTATCGAAAGATTCCTTTGGGATTTGTGATCAGTTTCAACTTCTGCCTTCAAATGGGACTCAAACTGTCATTCCACCTATTTACCATCTGAATTTTGGTTTTTTTTATTTACACAAAATTTGGCACAAACCTTTACGTGTTTCTGGGGTCCACACAGTTCCTTAAAAAGGAAGAGAATACTTTAAAATGTGTACAGTCACTTTGGAAATCTGCCCTGTAGCATGCTTGATGTCAAATTCCCCTTTAAAGCACCGACACACTTTGTCTCATAAACTTCACCCCTTCTGTGCCTAAAACACTTAAGTGGAGGGCAGCGACGACTTAAAATGGGACTGTGTGTAAAGAAAATATCCATTTCAATCTGAAGTTGTCCTAAATCTTGGTTTTTAAGAAGCCCATCGTCTTTATGTAGAAGAGCTGGTTTTTATTTTAGAGATTATATGTGAGAAATCAGAGTAAAGCCATGATTGCCTTGCTACCTCAGACTCGTAGACACAGTTTTGTTTTTGTGGTTGTGATCATTTATAAACAGTCTGGTTTAGCATCTGAAGCTGTAGCTTACTGTATCGGTGTACACTGCAACGAGGAGTTACCAAGTAAAAAAATAAATATATATATATATAAATATACAGTTGTTACTGTGCGCAGTATTAACTGGGCCTGCTGAATGAGCATCACTTCACTCCACTGGCCTTCACACTGGTCCCTCACTGCGTCATGTTGTTGTGCTTTTTAATGCTGTCCTGTAAAACATCAGACCTAATCACACTACTATAACCTCCTCTGGCTGTAGAGTAACAATGATGTTGACATTTTTAACGGTTACAATCATGGTGAACGCAGAACTGTGTCGCTTCTCCTGAGGTATGTAAAATAGATTGACCACACTACATGTAATATGGCTACATTGTTTTATTCTAAATAAAGTTTTTTTTTTTTTTTGTAACAAATTCACAACTTCACTGCTAGTTTGTTTATTTTTACTCGCTCTGCTCTCAGGACTCAAATTATTGATTAAGACTGTAAATATTAAATCTGACTTGAGAAATTTCTCCGTCCTGGTTTGAGAAATATCGCTGTGACTAATGCCTCCTTCTAGGTTGTCATCGGAGCGGCGTTGTTATTATTTATCAAAGGAATTGATCACATGGTGAGAGGGTCTATCATCATTGCATGTTTGCAGGGAGCATGCTGAGTTCTAGCTGGGAGGATAAATCACTCAGGATGAATGATGAAGGGTAATTAGCTTTTTCCCAGCTTATCGTTTGAGCTGAGTGGCCGCTGCTCGGGTTGTCGACTTTTTTTAGGTTTTGATTCCTGCCTATTCCTGAGGCCTAAGTGTTTGTGGTCAATTGTGGCTTTTAAGCTAATTTTAAATTGGGAAAAAAAGGTAAAATCATTAAGTTTCATTGTGTGTAGAGGTATTAATTAAAACAGTAGGTATGCAGCATACCACTTTTTTCAAACCGATACTTGGATCTGAGTACTTGCCGATACCGAGTTCCAGTGCCGATCAGTGTTGCCAGACTGGACATGTGAAAGTATCGTATCAAGAGCTTGAAATTCTCGTATTTTGAGCAAAATTATTGTACACTTCTAACTTGTATTGTAACGTGGCTCATGCTGCCACGGTCTGCTCGTATTGCAATTGCAGTGATTTCAAAACGTTTTCTTTTGATTTCAAAACTTCCGCCTTTTTCACAGACGGTGTCGTGTGTCTCCCACAAGATGTAGACCAGGGCTATTCAAATCCAGGCCTCAAGGGCCAGTATACTGCATGTTTTAGGTCTTTCCCTGATTCAACACACTGGAATCAAATGATGGCTCGTTAGCAGGCCTCAGAAGAACTTTGCCATGTTGAGGAGGAAGTTGGAAAATTTGAATCAGCTGTGTTGGAGCAGAGACACATCTAAAATGTGTAGGGCACCGGCCCTTGAGGCCTGGATTTGAATAGCCCTGGCGTAAAGTGTTGATTGGTTGGTTGTAAGGAAATGTTTTTGGAAGCAAGGGATCAAATTATCGTACATTGTGTGATTTGTGGAACTGTTGATCGTACAGAGGGTTAAACTATCGTACAAATACAATAATTATCGTACGTCTGGTAACACTGACGCAGATACTTCTGCCACACAAAAAAATGCAAATAATTGGAAGATGGGATTTATTCTCTGCTTGTTAAAACAAATGATGGTGAACTCAAAAAAAAAAAAAAATCTATAAAAAAGACCAAAAACTAAAATTTCAAGTGAAAAAAAAGTGTCTGAAATTATTACAGCGTTTCCACATTTTAAATATCAGTTCATGGTATCGTTAACTAACCGTTACGAGTACATTAGAATGGTATCGGCCCCGATACCAGTATCAGTATTAGGGTATCCTTAAAAATAAAACAGCTTAAAGTGATAAAGGTTATGAACTTTTAATATTTGACTTTTTGTTTTTGAACTTAATTTGGAGAAATGAAGATCAGCTCTGACTGGATTAACGAACTGATACACGTAGGACCAAGACCAAAATGGTTCACTGCCATCTTATAACAACTCTAATCTGCAAAATGTAATTATTTACACAGAATTTTTTTTTTCTAATGCTGCTATTAGCAGCTGACCGTTTTAGACAGCAGGTGAAATATTCAGTCAGAATGAACCTCTATTTCTCCACTCTGAGCTTGTTTAAAGTGCATGAGTTTCCCACAGAAACTAAAAGTTGTCATCACCTTGAAGTTTCCGGCTGCGTCACTGTAAACATTTGTCACTTTTCTAACAGTATAGTATAATTTAGTGACAGATTCATCTTTCTATGGCGTGGCCTCTTCTGCATGTTTATTATTATAAATTAAAATCTGACCCCATCTGCCTTTTCACAGTGTAAAATCAGCATATTTTAGCAACCTGTCAGATTAAATTATGCCTCTGCAGAAAACTGTCTTCACTTTAAAGGCTGCAGCTATTCGACTGAGTCAAAGCTTAAATTGCTTGTGACCTTGTTTAACTGCTCCTTCATTACCTTGCAGTTCTTTCTGTCACTCTTGTCGAAAATTTTCAACTAGGAAAATCCTGGTTGAATAACCTCATTTTATCTAAAACGCGACTGTTTTTAGATCTTTTTTTTCCCTCGTAGTTACAATAAAAAATGGATGAAAATATTTAATATTCCTCTGCTGTACAAGTTTCCACCATATCATGTGGTCCAATAATTTAATAATGTGTTTTAATATTACATAAGTATCCAAGTGGTAATGCACCCTAATTGGATCTGGGGTATCTGTACATACTCTGTACAAAGTGTTTGCGTCCTCTGGTCTTCCCGAGGTGCTTCGACTGGTTTATTTCTGCAAAACTCAGCAGAAATCAATTAACATGCAGGCAAACAAGATCATGGAATAGGAATGGACTACTGTTATTATTTGTGAGCGTTCAGTTGCATGTGAAGGTATGTTTACTGATCACATGATTCTCTTTTACCACTCTTTAGATGAAAAAACCAACTTCCTGTTTTGTTTCAGATCGAACACGAACAAACAGAAACTGCTTCAACTCAAGACGATCAGTCAACGAGTGTTCAGACCTTTAATTTACAGACTTCTGTTTCTTAATTTTGCAATTAAATCATGATTGTAGATAAATAAACTGTGAAAAGAAACGATGAGGGATAAAAGTGATGATATGTAGATTCTATAGCTTAAAACTTCTGCTCTCGTATATTTCAGTTTTAATTTCTTTCTCATGTTTTATTCCTCTGAGCGTCACCATCTGTGATTTTATAATTCTTTGCTATGTATGAAAACAGTCTGATTTTTCCTCCGGGTTTTGGCTGTGTGGCCTCAGCTGTCCACCAATCTAACAAAACCATTTTTCTGGATTGAACCGTGTTGCTGATGGTCCCGAGTGTCCTCCCTCACACACTTACACACACACACACACACACACACACACACACACACACACACGTGTGTTTTGGTATCCTTATGGGGACCGTCCAGTGACTTCCATTGATTTTAGTAACTAGATTTATACCTAACCCAAACCCTTTTCCTAACCTTAACCATTACTGATCTATAACTAACCCTAAGACTAACTAAAACTCTATTCACACCATACCTATAAACCTAACCCCTAACCCTAAAAAGGGGAGTCCCCCTCATGGGGACCAGGCTTCGGTCCCCACAAGAACCCTCGGACCCCAGAAAGATAGTAAAAGTCAGGAAACGGGTCCTCAGGAGGTCAGAAAAACAAGCCCACACACACACACTTCCTGTTTCTCATTCATGCAGCACTGCTGTCTGGTTGCCTTTGACAGATCTCCTCTTTGATCAGCTGCTTGGCAGGCAGCGACAGAGCTGGTGCTGATGGTGTGGAAGCCTGTGCTGCCCCCTGGCACAATGCAGGGACGGGCAGCAGATGTTAAGGGCGAGGCACTGCAGAACCTGTGGGGGAGATTTATGTTATAATTTGAACCCCAGAGAAGAAGCCAAGCTGAATGAATGGACTGAAATGACCACTTGATCCTTTGGGCTGGTTCCCAATAGTCACCGAGCAAAAGGCAGAACCACACAGAGATGAACACCAGTCAGTTAACCTATCAGACATGTTTTTGGTCTGTGGAAGGTAACTATAAATCCACACATACACGAGGAGAGCACACAGACAAAAATAGATAATTAATATTTATATGATGTCAGCAGCTGTATGTGTTTTATGCTGACACCATCGGATCTCTATGTAAATGCTCCAACTCCTGCAAACTTGAGTTAAACTTGTATCCTAATGAATCTCTGCGCTGTAACGGTTCCTTTGCAGTGCTTATCTGCTAAAGTTTATCGTTCCCGGTGCGGCTCAGAGCTCCAGAATATGCTGAGTGCACATGGAGAGTTTGCACTAAGCTGCATATTAGGTCTCCCTTTGACAATTAATGTTAAGTAGCTAACTGGACTTAATGGTGGAACGTCAGCCAAGTGTTATGATATCAGATGCTTTTTGGAATATTTGGGCTTTTTGTCCTGGATCAGCAATTTTCTTTTGTGGGCTTTAAAAGAAGGAAAAAAAAACGAATGTAATGTTGCTGCACAGTGTCTTACTTTATTGTTTGTACTACGTTATATTTTAACTGGAATTTGGATGTTTTAGTCTTTACCTGCACTTTTTTTTCTGAAAATTTTCATTATTATTTCCCTTTTTTCCTTTAGACTAAAACAAATTGTTTCACCTTCCCCCAGAGTGCCTGTATGAATATTTCTGACAATTACAGGTGTTTTACTTGCAGATTGACATGATTTTAACACGCCGTTTAACTTGCAGCAAAAATATTTCCAACTTTTCAGTGATTCGCTTGCATCTGCCTCCATCCTGCATGCTGTCAATGGTTCCCTGCTTCAACACTTCTAATTTAGATTAAAAGGTCATTAACAGGATTTTGTGAATTTTGAGGAGGTGATTGAACAAGTTGAACCAGGTGTGTTTGAGCAGAGAAACGCATTGAATCGATGCCCCAACAGAACAGGAACATCAGGTACGTAGTTTGACGTAAAAACAGCAGATTTCATCACAGGTGTCACAAATATGCAGCACATCCTGCAAATTTATCAACAAAAACTTGGTCCAAATATGTGGTTTTTATTTATTTTTATATGTGAGACATTTGGTCAGGTACTAATGAGAGGACATGAATCAAAACTTAATTGGCACGAGATGAAAAAGTGACTTTTTATATCTGGAATGAGTTTAGACTGTTGAACTTACCCTGTAAATGATGATCAGAGCCTGCACATTTCACCAGCTGTAAACACCGAAGATCAGAAAACATGAAAGTTTCGCTTGTAAGAACTTCCTGTTAGACTTTTTGCAGTGTTGTGTGTAACGAAACGGCCAATAGTTCCCTCAGATATTCCTCGGGCTCTTTGATGTGTGTGTGTGTGTGTGTGTTTGAGCTGGAAAAATCATGACAAATGATCCCTGGTGTTTTCTTTTCTAACTTTTTGCTAGAAGCCAGTTTTATGGTGATCACACCTCTGTGGCTGACAGGTAGCGTTTGATGCACCCCGTCTCGTCGCCATACCTCAGATCGGGAATGAGAAACACCTTAAATTATTAAAAGTTTGCTTGTGGTCATAGAACTGAGAGCCCAACTGTCACAACAGCAGCCTGCTGATGAGCGTAACACTGACTGCAGGCTCTATCGAATGAATCTGGGATGAATTTGTTGGTATATATTTTGAAATTGGAGTGAAAATGAGGCTGTAAAGATATAAAACCAGCTCTGGCGTTGCAGGCAGTACAAATTTTAATCACTTTTGTTGACAGATTGTTGTTTTGTATGCAGATAATTATCTGGGGTTTAAACGAAGCTTGTTAAATGCCAGAAGTGTTCCGGAGTGTCCTGCTTATTTTGGCTCTTAAATACCTCCAACAAAAGGTGATTGGAACTCTGCGTTTTGAATAATGATCTGCATGTTTTCAAAACAGAATCCAGCGATGATTAAATTGCTGGAAAGGTTGAAAATTAGACCGAAGATGTTTACATGAGACATTTTGTGCAAGCAGGTTGGAGGAAAGTGTCAGGAGTGATGTGAGACAAAAGAGTCTCAGCAAGAAGGAAAGGAAAGATGGACAAGACAGTGGTGAGACCAGTGATGTTTGGAGACACTGAGGAAGGGACAGGAGACACAGCTAGAGGGAGCAGACATGAACATGTTGAGGTTTTTTGGGAGAGACGAGGATTGACAGGATCAGGAATGAGTCCATCAGAGGGATGACACATGTTAGATGTTTTGGAGATAAAGTCACATTGACTGAGATGGTTTGGACATGTCCAGATGAGGGACAGTGGGTTTATTGGGAAAGAGGATGGTGAGGTGGAAACTGCCAGGCAGGAGGTCTAGAGGAAGACCAAAGTGGAGACATATGGATGTAGTAAAGGAGGACATGAGGTTAGTTGGTGTGAGAGTAGAGGATGCAAAGGACACATGACTTCCTGTGGCGACTCCTGAAGGGATCGACTGAAAGGAAAAGAAGAAGAATATTCACCGATGAGCCGCTGCATGTTCCGACTGTCATGCTTTTGAAATGGATCTCTGTGGGAGGCTTTTTGTTTACGGATGTTTAAGAAGTGGGATTCTGATCTGGTGCGTGTGTGAAAAGATTTGTTTGATATGAATTTAGAGTCTGTTGCCATGTTATGTTGCTGTCACCGGGGGAGGGGCTGTTACTGCAGGCTGATGGGTGTTTACACATGTCAGATTTAAATCCCGAGCTGTCACTGCATCTCAGACATGTCGCTGATTGATCCAGCTACTCCATAATTATGGCTTTAAACCTCTTACACAAAAAAATGAGAGAAAAGAAAATATGCAGAAGATAAAACCTGTGTAGATCAAGTCGAAGCCATTAAAAGAACAATGTGCTGTTTTTTTCAGAGCGTCATACACTACAGATCAAAAGTTTTTTAACATAAATGTTACTAGTTTTTTAATTGCAGTTTAAGTTCAACGAACAGCTTGAAATGGTACAAAGGTGTAAATGGTGAACAGCTAGAGGTTAAACAAGGTCAGATTATCACAAAATGACAAAAACATGCACATTTCAGAATTATACAAATAAAAAGAATTTTTCGGGGAACAAAAATGGGTTCAAATTTAAAGCTGTCCTGCAGTTCTTCATGTGGTCGGGTAGGCCAGTGGATGGTTCTGCAGCATGTGGCATCAACTGTCAAACATGGAGGAGGAAGTGTGATAGTCTGGGTCTGTTCAGCTGGATCCAGGTTCAGTGACTGTGACTAGAACAGAGTAACAAAACATCTACCACATGCAGCTCCCTCTGGTATGACCCTGGCTGGTCCTGGGTTCATCCTACAGCAAGATAATGATCCAAATCATAAAGCCAAGCTGTGCTAGAACTACCTCAGGAATAAAAAAGCATGAAAACTTGACGTGACCAACAGTCTCCAGACTTAAACCCCATCCAGCTGGTTTGGGATGATCTGGAGAGACGCGTGAAAGCAAACCAACACACGTGCGAACTTCTGCAACAGATATGAGAAGAACTTCCTGAAGAATATTTGGTTTCTATTGTAGAAAGAAAAGTTAAAACATTATTTCTTTTTAACATATAAAACTTTTACCCTTTTGTTTTCTAACGTGGTTGGTGTTGGTTGCAGGCCTCCGCAGCTCCGCCTTCATCTCCCAAAGTGCAGATTTCTATGAATGTTTCATTAGTTTAATGCTAAATGTTACTTTTAAACAGAAATCATGGCTGATTTTACACAGAGATTGCACAGGTAAGGATGTGTTCTGATCTCCTACATTATTAGAACTCTTGCAAGTCTTGCATCAAAAACAACCACAAATGTAAATAAATTGGCTACTGCTTAAAACCAGCGATCTGTTGACCTTTAGCTACATTTCACACACTGTCTGTAATTTTAATATTAAATCTTTAGTCAATAAAAAAAAAAAGAAAACATTTTTTTCCAGTTATTTCTTCTGACAAATTGGGACAGCAGTGATCAAAACGCAGCCCGCAGAGACCTTTAAAGAGTGTGTCAGATTCAGCAGGCAGGTTGATACGAGACGAGGAAGCTGTCGTGTGTCAGAGGAACAGATAACTCCACTACTGACGGAGGAACAAGGAAGATGTCAGGGAGTCGTTTTGAGGAAAGGGTCGACATGTTCGGCAGAGCAGAAGGGAAGGTAGCGGTTATCTTATAAAATAAGAATGTGTGTCGTTAAAGATGTGCAGACAGTCTGAATCCGTTCCAGATAACTTCAAATTTCTTTACAAATGAATATTAATGATTTAATGTATCATGTTTATCTCTGACTTTTTGTAGGTTTTTCTCAGTTTAAAAGTTGTTTATTTCTTCCTTCTCGTTCTTTTCATTAACATTTTTGACCTGGAGATTTTCTACAGTTCAGTTTTGACTCCTCCGTCAGATCAGAGGTCAAAAACTTCATCTGTTTATGTCGTTAGAAATAAATCATCAGCTGCTCTGGTTGCAGTTCCTGATCACAGCTTAATTAAGTCTAATAAACACCTAACTAAATTTTATATACTCACATTTGATCAATTGAACTATGAAATCAGCTGATTTGGCTCTCTTCCCCATCAATCGATGCTAGATTAAAGAGCTTTCTACCAGATGTCCTAAAAACGTCTTTCCTTCTAGTTTTTGATGACCTTCTGATCCTTTGTTTTTTTTTCTTGTGTGAAACCAAAAGCACTTCATTTTATTCCTGTTTACATGCTATTTGCAAAAACTGCAGCAGGACAATGGCGTTAGAAATAAACTGAAATTCAGACTGTTTGAAATAAATGTTCTAATTTCACCAACTTCTCGTTCGCATTTTCATTATTCATGGATCACAGAACTGCCAGAGAAAGTGGCCCACTTTCTTCCCGCCCTCTTCACACCACATGTCCATGTTAAACTGAGAACAATTGGACAGCTTAAGGCCTCCTCCATGTTTCTTTCTGTCCTATTTCCTGTTTTGTGGATGATTTGAGAATTAGCGGGTAATCGGGTTTCAGACTGCCACCAAACGGCAGGTTATTCTTTAGGGTTTGGAGGCTTATGAAGAAACAATGCTGCACCTTGTTTTTGTTTCTAAGCAGCTGAACAGTTGGAGCTGGGCAGCTGCTTCAGATGAAACCAGAGGTGTCAAACACGCTGATGAGGTGCAAAAGGTTAGATAAATATAACATAAAAGGTCTAAAATCATCAGTGAAACTGAGTTGGTATAAAATCAGTTGTTTTAGTTTGTAACGTTGTGGGTTTTGATCTGAGAGCTTTTCTTAGTTGGCAGATCTGGGAGTAAATATTGTTTTGATGTGAGGCTGCAGCTTTGAGGTTTTTCTGAGTTCCTCCCTGGGAGATGTGTGTTTAGTCTGTCAATTAATAATTGACAGCAACATCTGCTCCGGAAAATTCCCCGTCAACCTCTGCAGAGGTTTGAACCTGTTTAACATACGGGCTCCTGATCTGATTGAACAGACACAGTTCACAGCTTTCAGGACTGGGAGTTTAAAGTGTGACAGCAGAAACACTGAGATGTTGTTTGACGTATGATTGAAGACCATTGGGGGATTTTTAATCTGACAGAAGTTTAATATGATGAACTCCCATTGGGACTGATTTTACAGTTTGTTAAAACCAGATGCTTTATCTTTTTGTTACTTTATGTTTTTTTTTATTCTGAATGCAGGGGTTTGCAGACAGAAGAACTTTGCTGCTGCTGGTCTGAGTTTTTGTTGATTTATTTTCCTGCTCATACTGAAACTCGTCATGAAGCGACATCAATTTTAATTAAATTGTATCAGAGTTTGCACAGATGAGAACTCCCTGCACACTTTACAAATGAGACCTGCATCAAAGGGCTAATTTCCCCCATGATGGGATTTACACATAAAACCAGTTGTCCAACATGTATTTAATAAACAATTTTGGATTCGTTGACCCTGAAAACACCCTTTGCATTTGGAGTCACTTTGATATCCGCGTTATTTCAAAAGTAACTTATGAAAAACAATTTCCACCATGATAAGACGGTATTAGATACAGAGCACAGACACACACAAGCTACACCTGCAGCATCGTCCACCATAAATGTCTGATTGGCGTTTACAGATAAATATATTTATTTCCATGATAGAACAAGTTATTTCTTCATGATGGTCTGAAAGTAAAAAAAAGTTTTTTGTGGTTTTGGTGTACAGAGATCTGTAACAACATCCTGAAGGGAGAGAAGAGGAGATCCTAAATGAGGAGGTCTCTGCTGATGCTGCCTGACCTTTTCGTCACTTTGGAGGAGTCCAGGTCCTGGATGGAGGGCAGATCAGCACCAGTGGTCCTCTCTGCAGTCTGTTTCTGTCTAGTTAGGTTGCTGATCCAAACCAGACGTTGTTGGACCAGCAGAGACTCAGTGATGGCTGTGTAGAAGTTCACCAGCAGCTTGTGTGGCAGGTTAAACTTCTTGAGATGCAGCAGGAACCCCTGCTGGACCTTCTTAATGACTGGGTCTGTGTTGACTGTTTGTTTCAGGTCGTGGGTGATGGTGGTCTCCAGAAACCTGAACGTGTCCATTACAGACACATTACTGTTCTGTATGATAATGCAGGGCAGAGGTGGAGGCTTGTTCACTGTTATCTCTACAGTTTTTAGAGTGTTAAGCTCTAGATAGTTCTCGCTGCACCAGAGAACCAGCTGTTCCACTTCCTGTCTGTAAGCAGACTCGTCTTCGTCCCTGATGAGGATAATAAACACAAAGTTAATGAAAGGTTTTTTTTCAAGGTTTATCTAAATGACATAATTCAAAGAATTATGTTTTCAGATTATATATAATCTAACATTTTTAACCTTCTGATCATCAGTGGTTCAAAGCTTGTGATTAAAACTTTAGGTTTTGCTCTTTTCTTTTGCAGGACTCGTCTCATCTGCTCTACATGCACCAAACTATTGATTTGTCCACTCTGACTACTTCTGCTGTCTGTTTTATAGATTTTTCTTTGCATAAGGATGGCCTTTTTATCTGCAAAGAACTTTTTTTATTAAATGTTATACCATCAAAAAACCAGCTCTGCATGCAAATGTTGCACTTGAATGAAGCATCAGAACTTTTATCTGTTTATTGATAAAAAAACCCCAAAACATACATATTAGAGTTGGACTTTCTAAACTCATTCAGCAAATTGTTCAAGTATCTACAGCTGTAGCTTGAATCGATTTTAACAGACATCTAAAACAACAAAATGTCTCTACCGTGAACAACGCGTCTCTAAAAGAGGAAAATATTCACGTGTGGATTTTACGTGCAAGCGTCCGTATTCAAGGAAGAGCCAACTCACAAAATGGGATTTCATCTTTGCAGTTACAAATTCATCACAAAATAATGAATCGAATCAAAAGCTAAATGGGCATGAAGGTTAATTATCAGCTCAGTTGCTAGAAGGTCAGAATGTGTGTATTTTTGGATCCTGACTGATATTAAAACATATTCCGGCATCAGTCGCGCTCTGACATGAAACTAATGAACAAGTGAAACGCAGGCTCTGACGAGCATTGTCGATTAAAGGTTAATTATTAGTTATTATGGTAAGTGGAGGAAAAACCAGCGGATTAAAAAGGGAACTAAAATAATTTATAATCAGGAAATAATTTGACAGGAACCTACAGGAAGAAACTGAGTTGGTTTATGTAATTTCAGTTCTGTGTATTTGAAGAAAAAATTGTTTTTTCAGCGTCAAATGATCATTTTTTCCTGAATTAGAACATTTATGCTTTTATATAACACTATAAATGTCTGTATGTCTCCACCATATTCATGAATCTGTCTGCTTTGCTCTTATTGCCAAAGCAAAGAAAGATTCAATAACCATGAAAACATTTCAAATGAATAAAGAATAAAGTTTTAAAGCTTCTGGTTAAAAGAAATGTCCGTCGACATTAAACCAGGTGAGAAAGAGGACCAAGGTCATTTCTCTGAAGTCTTAACCAAGCAATTTAATACTTAGCTGAAGTGAAGTATTGTGAATTCTAAAGATCAGATCCATCTTGAATGCTTCAGAAAGTCTGTGTGCACAAATGCTGCAGCCACATGCCCATTTATCCACACAAAATTCATCAGGTATTTCTTAGCTGAATCTCGTTTCTATAACTTTTCTTTTCCAGTTTCTATTTAGTTATGTTATATTCCAAATTTTGCTGCAAATATATTTTAAGTGTCTCGTCTCAGTTAAGGTGTTTAATATTACAAGCTTTTTTCTTGGTATAGAGAGAGAATGGGAGGGACAGAGTTTAAATCCCGGACGAGCCCCCTCTTGTCACTGCCAGGCTCATTGCCTGTGACAGAAAGACAGATTTTGATGAAAACTGGTCATAAAAACAGTAAAAGTGAAGTATTAAGCAATCATTAAGCTAATTTCCACCTTTGAATTTTGAAACAGGACCCTAGGGATTACACCCAGAATGCCTAGCAAGGCTGAGACTGTCCTGACATGCTAACAGTGTGGAGGTCATTATTGATTCAGGCTAATTCCTCCCCATGTACAGGATTATCTCTCTCTGACACTATGAAAACATTGTGTTTACCAAAAGCTACAGAATGTATCAGAACACCACGGAGAATTCAATCAGCTAACACTGATCCTCGCTAATCCATCCAATAATCAGAGCATGTTGTCATGGTGACAGCTGACACGCTGGGATGGAAAGAATCATCTTTGTTACTGGTGGGGTGATGGGCTGTGATAAGATGTGTTACTGTTTTTGTGTAGTGTCTTGATCTGTTTTCTAGATCTGTGGGGACAAAAAAAAATAAGATTCCTGGAAAAACAATTGTGATAATAAAAAAGAAAAGCCTGTGAAGCGTTTGCATAAACCCGGTGGTTGAGCTTGCATATTCATGTTGGCTCCTCAGTGGATTCACTTCCTCTCCAGTTTCCCTCTATTAAAGTGACAAATTGTCATGTTTTCCTTTTGATCCTTCTGACAAAGTGAAGTACCTCTTCAGGTGCTGTCGCTTTGCTTTTTGTGCTTGTGTATTTCCTTATGCTAAGAATATCTACACAACCCTATCGGTGCAGGTTTTTTTTTTTTCGGATTTCCAGCCCGGTTGTGGACTACCATGGGACTAACCTCGGAGAACACGATGTATGAGCTGAGATACTGAGAACCTACTGTGGAATTTTGATGTATTTTTTGGTCGACAGCTGTTTCGTGATAATGTGACAGACTCAGACTCCTGCTGCCCCTTTCATTGGGATTGGATGAATTATTGCTACACACTCCTGAGCTCACTGCAGGCATGTCTCATTGTTTCTCAGCAGGAGAGTATCTGCAAGCTAATTAGTCACCATTGAGTGCTGTATTTTGGATGTTTTGCTGGCTGCGCTCTGAGCGTATGTGTGAGAGGAAATTGTTTTTATTTTCACCTTCCATTATATGAAATGGGGTTCTTGTTTGTGTGGGAGGCCCTAGACTGCAGACTGAGGTCTGTTCTTCATAATAATTCTACATTATACCAAGCTAATCACATAGAAGATAAAGTCTCAGCTGAATTAACACTGCATTCGCTACCTGCACAGGAAAATCACTGCTAATTTAAAACGAATCTAATTTCTTGGCAGACTTTGATATTAAAGTTCTGCACTGTGTTGATGGTGATACTGGGACTGCCTGAGTTTCAGCCTCACTCTTAAAATGCATTAAAATGTGTTAAAACGCCGGCAGATTTATTGTTGTTGCCTGAAAATATGAGGAGGTTTTTCCTCTCTGGTGCAATTTTGCAGAAAGTTATTAACAGAACTACAGCAGGCTGAGATTGTAAAAGTTTGATGGGCTCATGGAGGAAAGAGAGTTCTCCCTTCTTTTCAGTTCTGGAATTTAGTTTCACATTGTTACAAAAATGATCTGGTTTTAATCTGGTTCTAGAAAATGTCAATCTAAATGTGTGTAGGTAAAAACAAACAACAGATTCTATCGTGTTGTTATTTATTAAACCAAAATTATGTTCAAATAGAAAAGCTGTGTGTGGAAAACACGTCATGATCCATTTAGTTTGATGAGATCTGTGAGTATTCGTTCATGCACAGCTCTCTTAAGGTCCCACTACAATCAGGTCGGTACTTTGACCAGATCGTTGCAACACCTTGATTCTTTTTTCCCCTCATGCTTCTATAAATTGGGCTCAGCATCCTGTTGCACGACCTTGTTTGGTCCAAGCTTCAGTTGGACAGATGCTCTAACATTTCACTTTAGAATATTTTAGTTTCCAGAGGGCAACATCTGCTTCCAGCAAGCCAAGATCTTGCATATTTCAACAAGACAGATTACAAACTGCATCCATCACAGCATTGTGGCTTCACAGGTGCTGAACTGACCTGCCTGCAGTCCAGATCATCCACCTTCTTCCACCAATACAAAAGCATCTTGCAGCATCTTGAAAGGAAACGGTTTGCCACAAAGACCCAGAACTGGTCAGCTGGTCTTCTCATTTTCCAGATGTTTACAGGCAGATGTTTACAGTAGAAGGATGCTGCACAATAGTAAACATCATGAGTGTGATGAGTTGCTGCCATCAAATTTAAAATTGTTTTCTTTTTATGAGCTTTATAAATCATTGCATTCTGCCTTATTAGCATTTTACACAGTGTCCAAACTTGTTTGGAATTGAGGTTGCATGCGTTTTATTTTATCGTGTATGAATCCAACATATTTTGTCTAATTTTCTAAACTTCCTTCCTGAATTTCAGATAATCAGCTGACTGCAAAAATATCCGTCTGCATCCGGCAGTTACTGTAGTCCTGCTAGTTTTTCCATAGAGTGACCAGAGATTTGGTCTTCACTATTATTATCATCACTATAATAATCCTTAGAATAATAATAGCTATTATAAAAACTCACAGAAGTTTTTAAGGGTTAAACATGTAAGTTTTAATTTGCCTTTTCAGCTCTGATGTTTGCTGAATTACTGTGACACGCTGGGATCATAATAAAGACCTGGAGATTTGTTCATGCTTTCAAAGGTCTGGATTATGTTTTATATAAGTTCAGTCATTAAATACATTTTCCATCCACCAGAAGTGAATGGAGGCTCTTAAGGAAACTTTATGCAACAGGTAAGATATGAATTATTTACAGAGAAACACACTGTCAGAAATGAATCTCTAAAAAACTTTTTTTTTTTTTCCATTTTAAAAGTATTTTGTTTATGTATCCAGGGATACTGTCTTTTTGCTCTGCCCAAATTCCTGCTGACCAATGAGAAGTTAAATAATAGAAGAGGTAAAATAACTGCACGCTATTGAGGACTGATCGGAAAACAGATCAATAATAAATATGAGGAATTGGTGCAGAATCTATAGGATCAGATTGACTGCATGTCACACACAATCTCTCTCACTCTGAGTGAATCAGCTGCTCTGGATCAATTATCACAATACTGATTGGACCTTTCTTTCTTTCTATCAGTAAAAAAAAACCAAAACATCTGTGAAATAAAAAAAATATGGAAAAATGACATGTATTTGTTGGATGAAGCATCTAATACTTCCTTTTGTAGAAAGAGTTTAAAGATAAAACTGACGTGATATGATGGAGACAGGAATATCTACCCACAGAATAAGATCCAGGAACAAGAGAGCTGTTTTAATGAGTCTTCCAGATAAGAATCGGAGTTCCAGGAAGCTCCAGTAACTGCACAGACTTGATAATGCTTATTTTGTTGTGTGTAAATCCCCTTTTACGACCCCCTCCACCTGTCTCATTCTGTTTTCAGGCCTCCCATGGTGAGATGGTCACGACTCGGTGTGATTGCATCAGGTTTTAATATCTGTCGGCTGGTTGTTTTCCTGGACTGAGCACAATGGGTGGGAGACGCGGGATATTGAGAGTGTCGAGAAAAGAACCATCTGTCCCATTAGCTGCAGATACACACACATCCATATCTGTTTCCTCGAATTTCCACATGACACTGACTAAACATACATCCAACAAATTTCCAAAATCTCCTTCTTATGTTCTGTGAGAGACAAGAGACGACTAGCAACAGAACTGAATGAGGAAAGTGGTGATGCATCTTAGTCAAAATATATGCACCAGAGCAGCTGCTAAACCATGAAATGTAATAATGTTGGTGGCGTTTCACAGAAATACCCACAATGCATCATGCTAAATGTCATGATGCTTATATAATATCACTCACACCATGTCGTAACTCAGATGTGAACATAAAACTGCCTTGTTTCATCTGATTTGAAAGATAAATTTCGTTGGCTTATGCAGCTCTGGGATGTTAAACTGAAAACATCTTACCGAGAAAAAAAAAAAAATCATGATTTAGCTGAAAATTAGTTTCATGATCTTGCATATGGATTTGATATTTTCATTCCAGGAAACATGAGGAGAAACAGTAAAGTCACATACTTGGTAATCGGTTGTAAATTGCCTGTAATTTGGTCGTATAAGGATCTTGCTGTGTGTGAAGCTGACTGGAATAAAATACAACAGTTTAGGAAAGATTTAAGAAAAATGCACAGGGATAATTTATGATCACTTTATTAAAACTACAGAAAAATCTAATATAATCCACCTGCAAGTTCTCCCTCATTGAACATTTCTTTCCAGCGTACTCTCAGGTACTTTGTTTCCTCGGGACATTCCGAAAAGCAAATTTTCCTTCCTTCCTCCACAGTCTGTCGGTTCTATTGTTGCTTCTTCCTGCTCCAGCAGTTTTTATTTTGGTTATATGGGTAATCTCCAGAGTGTCTGTACATGTGCTGTAAATGTATGGGGACAACTTTCTCCATTGCAGGTTGTTTGTGCTGTCTAAAATTTAAGATTTAACTCTGAATAAGTTTGTTTTTTTTTTCTTTATTTGGAGACGCTTTTGTTGTCATCTAAGTGATATATCAGAACATGTTCCAGCTTCATGATGATAGATTTGGAAGAGTGGTGGCTATAACAGAATGCAACAGAAGTGAGAGGACTCCTGTGCAGCACTACAAAAATGTCCAAATGTATTTCATCTCACGTCTTCTAAACCAGTGATAATAAATATCTATCACAAGTCGGTCAGCCTTTTAGTTTATCCCGTAGCTGTCAAGGGACCAGCTGTAAACATCTTTTGCACCGATGCCAGCCCGTATCATCACCCTCCCACCTCTGTCGTCCAACTTTAGGATCATATTTTCAAGACATTTTTTGGACACCATCCATAGAAGGTGGTGTTGTGCACGCAGATGTTTGACTGTTTGAGCTGACGCAGCGATTTTATATCTTACCCCGTGCCAGTTTTTTCAGGATTTGCCTCAATGCTTTGTCAGAGTTTGAAAGTCAGCCATGTTTGGTATTATGGTAAATTTGACATCAACTCATTCTTTCTTTTTATATTCTTTTTAAACAGAAGTTGGGGATTCTAACCTTCAGCACAACGCAGCTTAGCAGCGATTAAAGATCCATCTGTAACAAAGTTTACAAGACAAGAGCACAACGGGAAAGAAGAACGAGTGGCTATTATTTTTAGAAAAAGGTCCAACTCCATCTGAACAGTCCTTTGTTTCCCAAAAATACATTTCTTTTTGTTACTTGTCACAATACGAGTTCTACAGGAGCAAATGGATTTTCTATTTTGGGTTAAAGCAACCTTCTCTTTCTCAGATGTACTGTAAAAACAGACACAGCAGCTTATTCTCTCCCTCTCTTTACACACGATACATTCACTTTTTAAATTACCAATGCTTTGAAACAAGAATTCCTTTAAATTCTAACTATTTTAAAGGGAAATACTCATCTTCTTAACCAAGAAATGATGCAAAGATTGAGAAGTGATTTTGTAATGATAGTGACTTATATTTTATTTACTTTTGAATAGAAAAATCCCAGAAGATCAGCAGACTTGTTGATTCACTGAACCGCCGACAAATCAAATAAAGTTTGCACATGAATACCAATCTGGTATGATCATCTTTCCACCAAAGTTTTAGTTCATATGTTTGAACAGGAAAAAGACGAAACAATAAAAACTAATTATTTCTGCTTTATTTGCCCATAAAACACTAACGTGTCACTCTACAGGCTGTGTATGTGTATTTTTATAATTTTAAAAGAATATAACATTATATATATATATATATATATATATATACCATGTTTTTATCCAAACACATTTCATAGTTAAAACATGGACGTCCATCTGAGAGGACATTAAAACCTGTTTTTAAAAGTAGATAATTAAAACAAAAAGGTTAAATAAAGTTGAAAATTGTATTTTTCAGACCTAAAGATAAATATTTAAAATCTTGACTGAGGATCTCATAATTCATGCATTAAAAGGTTTGCATAGAAATGATAAATTAGCATAAAACTAATATAAAAAATGTGAACCTAATGTTTTTCTTCTTATTTGAAGCTGATTCTAGACTGAAAACTGTTGTGATAAAGTCAAACCCCGAGTGGCCGTGCAGTGAGGATGACAAATCATCTGAGTCAGAGTGAAGTATATCAGGTTGGACATGGTGGGGGAAGAATAAATGAGTCACAGTGGAGTTCAACATTTATCGTGGAGAAACACTCAGACTATTACTGCTCCTCTATTCTTTACTGTCTGACTCGTGTTTATCTTTGCAAGTAATTTATACACAAGTATTTCAGCATAAAAAACATTTTAGATAATGACCATCAAGTTGCTTTTTAATATTTTTTTTAGATCAATCAGCAACACTTCCTGTTTCTCCAAATTCAGAGTCCAATGAGCTCTTCTTGTTTCAAGACTCACCAATCAGATTCTTTCTGATCTGATACCAAGTACATTTCAGACTAGTATCGGTGATACCGATCCGATGGAGCAACAGCTGAGGAGTGCCGTCACCGTGCCGCTCAGCGTCCTTCTGCTTTTACTGCCATCACGCACTTTGCTTGGCGGAAGAAGAAGTAGGTCCGCCTAACTCAGCATGATTTACACAATTTTCCTGTTAATGACAAACGATATATTGACTCCAAATAACTAAACTATCAACATTTTAATAAGATAATCGATAAATTCTAAAACATAACAAACATCAGTCCACTAAAAAGGTAAATATGGTCCTGGATTATCCTAGTTAAAAAAAAGACAACTTGACTTTGTTCCCCTGATTGGTGAAAAAGTTTCACTTCTCGTCCAGAAAGTTTCATCAAGTCTAAATGAAAAGTTCAGCATTTCAGCTTTTAAGCTGTAATAAGTGAGCTGAAACTGTCAGGGGATTAGATTCGGTGCTGGATTCTGGATTATTACCCCCCCCCTTCTTTTTTTGGAAGTTGGCTTCTCTTACTCCTCTTTTAAGCTGTTGTTCACATTTTGGATTGAGATGATCATGATTGTTATTAGACGGCTCTTTAGATGCAGGTAAACTGCAGAGTATTGACCTGTAAAACTGAAGCAAAACTTTATTCAGTTGTATTTTTACGTGGATTGTTTGTATCATTAATTATCCTGATCCAACTAACCAGACAAAAATGTTACAGTAGTGACTAATGATCAGAGACGTGTCCTTTTGTTAATTAATTGGCACGTGATGAGCAGAAAACTGCTTTCACGAACAGAGAAATGTTTGAGGAAAATGTTGAACATGTAACTGACTTAAATGAATTACTTCCCTTTGAAGTTTTGAACAAGTCTGGAATTTTATTTCAGATTTTTCCAAAAATTGTTGCAGACATGAAAAAACAACAATAATTATCAATGAATGTGTTTAGTGATTAATCCGTTTTAAGGTGTACAAATTGTAGATTTAAGTCTGGTGACTTATCCGACTGTGCCCTGAGAACACCTCTCTGTCTCTCACCCTCCGGCTCTGAGCAGGATCTTTTTTATTCCGCTCGGATCTTCTTCTTTCTGCCAGCTGCTGCCCTACATGGCTTTTCTCATTCTGCTTGTAAACCCCCCCCATCTTCTTCAAGCCTGTGCCACCTTTCATGAGAGGTTCTATTTGGATTCATTCCACCTTGAATAATTGTGCAGGTCAGAACTCAGTGTGAAGGCGCGCAGTCTCAAAACGGTCTTATATGAAGGTTTGAGTTTAGATTCAAGTATCCACCTAAATGAGTTCATTTGCTGCAGACGGCAGAGAGAGCCTCAGTCTGGATATAAATGACACATATTGATTTTTTTTTTCGTCTTCTAGAAATGTATTTCTTGCTCAGCTTGTAAATAAGCCGACTGGTTAGTATTCAGTTTGAGCATCTCGTGCAGTAATTGAACCTGTTGTGGTCCATTTCTCATCACTCAAGCAGGCATGTAACCCATTACAGTCGGCGGAGGATGGATTGTTGAAAATAGAGAAACCAAATGAAGTGCATTGTATTTATCATAAACACAAACATGAAAAGATTAAGTGAGTGAAACATGAGGCTTCCGCAGCAAGGTGCAGATTCAATAAGACTCTTGCTGTTTAAATGAGCCAAATGAATCAGAATTAAAGGTGGTATATGGAGTATTTTCATTAAAAGCAATATTTTTAACAAAATAATACCTCCACGGGATGTTTAGAGGGTTGTAGAATGAAAATACAGCATTTCCTTTAAAGATTATATTTGAAGTAAAATATTATAAAATATTAATTTTGATGGGCACGACGTTGGCATTTCATTTACATCTACTAGCCAATAGCTGGCAGAGCAGCAGGCACCATTTTGGGTTGCCTAATACCGTAAATAATCCAGCACAGCGAGGCTGGTACTGTGGAGTCTGCAGGTCAAGCAGCTGGAAGCCCCGGGGATTATATACCTTATTTGCTTGCCATAGGAGGTTTCCCATGTGACAAGCAAGTTCTGTGTGGAAAGTTTTAATAGCAGCTATTAGCAACTAGCTAACACGTAGCTGCAGCATGTGACTGAAGTGGATGAACACTTCGGGCCACTTTTTGGACTGGAAGACACACCACGGAGGATTTTATTGCTTTTTTTATTTTATTGGATAAGTGAGGCGTGCAGGATGGTGTGTGAGGAGGACAGAGGATCTTAAGAGGGACTGCATGAAGTTTTGGAGCCGCGGTGCAACTATGAACTCTTTACCACGGACTGAATCGATGACTGAGCTACAAACAGGAGCTGCTTTTATCAGAATCAGTGTGTGATCAGCGGGGCTGGAGAGCATGATTAGTAAGCTGAACTCATGATATTTTATTGTCCTGCTGTGATCGGGGATCAGAGTGGGTTTGGTGAGGAATATTGATCGGCCTGAGCATCGGAGTGCGCGCGGGGGGGGTTAACGAGCCTGGCACCCAGATGGCTGAAGGCTTTGTGCCGTGTTATTGTGTTCCAAGTTCCATATACCACCTTTAATGCAAACAGATTCGACTCTGTGCTCTTTATGTGACTTCACATCAAACATCTGTTTTAGGTTGAACAAAATGATGAATCTTTATTTTTAAATTAGCAAGTTTATGCTATTCACAACGACAAATACTGACAAAATATCACTGAATGCAAGATCAACATTTCTCAGATGGTAAGTTATTGAAACTATTTAATCAACTCTATGATGCAAACTAGCAAAACAAAAACAAACAAGTCCATGACTCAACAGCTGTGTTCCTCCCGAACCGAAGCAATGGCTCATGGGAGTTTTAAACATCTAATCTTCTTGCTGTGGCAGCAACCTGCGCTGCACTTCCAACATTAGCTTGTCTGTTAACAGGAAACGTAAAGATTTGGATGTTATTCATCCTCCTGCTTCCACAAGGGGGAGGTTAGACTTAATGAACAGGAAGTGAGTTAAGCGTCAGTGAACGAGAAGCAGGGTCATGAAGGAATACGTTATTCTTTACTGTCCAGTTCTGGGGACATTATAGAGACGTGTATAATCAACTCACCCGGACTCTTCCCACATGAACTGTTTTCACTGGATTCTTCATTTTGTGTTTGTCAGAGTTTACTACTTGGGTGATACCAAACATCTTCTCATGCCAGTTTGTTTCTACACTCATCAGCTGAAGGAAAAGGGTCTTTCGTTTCATCTTGTATCTCTGACACTGACATTTTCCTTGCAGATTTCAGAGCTGACATGTTCCTGATGTGACTGCAGGCCACACAGTGCATCAAAATGTGTATATATATATATAGTATATATATATATATATCATTATTTATATTTTACCTTGCTGGTTGTGTACTTGTGTATGTTTTGGTTTATTTTGTTGTGGCGTGGAAGTGGAATGGAAAAAGGGCAGAGTCTGGTAAAATTGAATTGCTAAGCCGGCAGAAAATGACCTTTAGAATAAATGCAATCTTTTCAGTCCAGAAGGAGACGAGCTATTCATCCATTCAGTCACAACGAAGCAAACTTAGACCTTGAGTTCACATTTAGACCGCAAGACAACATGAACTCGGTGCATTTGAATATTTTGGTGCAACCTGAACTTCCAGTCTATACATTAAAACACAAACTTTACTGGTTAAAGCAATGCCAAAGTTCTTATCAACGTAGATAAATGGGATATGAGCCTAATTTTCAGAGGGGATACTTGAAGAATCACAAGAATCCAGATATTTCTTTGCAAAATCTAATAAATCCAGTGTAGTTCAAGGTAGCTTAGTCTATCCAGATCCATCCCTTTAGTTATACTGGCACAGTCTTAGACTGCTGGAGGACATACTGACCACATTTCTTCATTCTGCTGTCTTTCCTCTAGTCATTTTATTATTATTGGAATTAATTTCAACTTTATTTAGGGGCCCAACTTTTCTGTGTCTTTTCCTGTGTTCTGACCTATTTGGGTCAGGCTCATCTTGAACCCGGTTCTGATGGAGGTTTCTTTCTACTGGGTTGAATTAATGATTCAACCTAATTGGCTAGTTCCTGTCTTACTGTATTTGACTACTGTTTACGCCTGATCGAAATATTTCCATGAAGCTAAATTTGATTCTGGAATTAATGTTTCTGTAACATGCCTCCAAATGACACTTGTTATGAACTGGTGCTTCATATATAAAAATTGTATAAATACATGTAACTTGTATTTTTTTTTTCAAAAGAACCAACAGCATGGTATAAAAATTTTCAAATTGTTTCGATCTTTCACCTTATGTTCAAATTAATATGATAATGTAACTGATTAAAATGTTTCACTTCACTGCGACTCAGTTCATCGCCGCTTCTTAAGTCACTTCGGCGAACTTCACCCAGGGCTTGCCGGCGTGTTTTGTTCCTCTTGAATAATTTCTCAGAAGATTGTTTCAGCACGATATGGATCAGAGTGTGCGAAAGCATCCGTGCAATGATTCACTCAGTGGGTGGAAGTGACTTTATATAGAGATGAAGGAGGGAGGGAAAAAGGACATCTGTGAAAATAAAAGCACTTTATTTGAGCTGAGTAGCTCCTGCCAGCGACTCCACGAAAATGTTGGTTTCTATTTGTGGTATCTGTATTGTCCATTATTTTTACTAAATCTTTCTTTTTATCTTTGCACAAATACAAAATGAGGGACAAAGCGATGGTGGCAAAGTTTAGGCTTTTATTTGTGATTGTACAAAGATCCATAAAGCTCTATTAGGAGAGTATGCTGCTTATTAAAACCAGGTCTTGGGGCATTTGGAGCTTTCAGGAGTGCTTTTATTGTTCTGATGTTACATTTTAAAAACATATTGCTCTCGCTTGTTTAATGAATTTAAAAGGAGTTGAATGAGTCGAACAGGGGATGCAATTAGAAATATGTTTGTGGGGTATTTCTCTCTGCAATAAAAAATCAATTTCCTCAAAGCTTTGCTGCAGCGATGACAAAGAAACTTATTACTTATTTATAACATTTAATGAAACCAATTTGAATCTTATGAAGGAAAAAAAATAACCATTAGGGTTCAAGGAATTAAGAAATTAAATATTGGATTTTTTTTTCTTCTTCTCTTGACTTTTATATGTTCTTATATTGCTATTATTCCTTTCTTATTTGTAGATGGTTGTGATTCAAGTTGTACAAAAAAAAAAACCCAACAAAACAAAGATTGAACCTTGAAGAATTGATTTTATTTTTATTTTTATTAACAGTTACTAACTTTTTAGGGTGTAAATAGAAGAAACAGGAAAAAGAAATGCAGCTGTTTAACCAATAAAACACAAACTGTGTTGAAGGATTTATCAATTTATCTTCTGTTTTATAAGATGACCAAAATGTTAACTACATGACAAACCTTTAATATGCTGCATTCACATTTATCAGACTTGAATTATAATTTTGGTTTTTCAGTCTGCAGCAGTTCATGAACTCCTGGTTTATGAGCTCAGATCATTGAGAGGTTTACAGGGAAATATTCATTCTTATTAAAAAGTCTGTTAGCACCATTTTACCGCCGAGCAGCTACAGATCAAGTAAAGTTTTTATGTTATTAAAGATTTTTATTGATGTTTAACACTGAGCGGGACTTTAAGGTGTCTGACAAGGCTTATTATACAAGTACGTTTAATTGGAATCAAACACTGATGAAAAAATTTTATGTAAGAAGATCAAAAAAATTAACAGGAGGGGTTTTCTGCAAAAGGATGCACCTGTGGTGGTCCTAGAGGTCCGTCACAGCTTGTGTGTGCCACTCGTGTGTATTTATACTAAGTCTTTTTGAAAATCTAATTTTTTTTCTATCCTATGTGCATATGTGTGAAAGATAATGAGGGTTTTGTATCACATAAAGACTAAAATTGTTGAGAATTTTGGAGTAAAAGAAACTGCTTTTTCCTCTAATTGTGTCTGTGATGTGCAACAGAATATAATGTAAAACATTTTCGTCTTCACTGATATTCAGTATGTGTCCAGATGGCAGATACAGTATTTCCAGATTAAGCAGGCAGAACAATATAAAACAACTGAATCTTCAGACAACGATATTAAGGCCATGATTCACCTGGTGCTGCATGCCAATGAAGAGTACAATATAAAATAAGTAAATAAAAGTGCGATGATGCAAGCGAAAGGAGGGTAAAAGTAATTTGGATCGATTTCTTTTTGAAAAAGTCGCCCAGCACAGAACGAACCCGAGATCACCATCCTGCAGATAAATTGCTCAATGAGAGAAAAAGAACATTGAATCCAATGGAGACAAATACAAAACAGACAATAAGTGGCAATGATGCATTTTGGCCTTTTTTCATGAAACTAAATTGAACCGTTTAGGCGGTTCGATGCTGTTGCGTGTTTTCCTCAATCTACAGAGCTGCTGCTTCTGTGCACACTTGCACCGAGGCTATCAAAAATAGATGATTTGTTATTTGACGTCTATCTAGAAAATAAGCTGGAAACACTGCGAGCTAAATATTTCAATCTTGTTTCTTTATGAAATTCATGTGGACCTGACCTCCATATGAGTCAGAAGACAAAACGCTGTGTATACCAGATAAATATTCTCATATAGCTGCTTCTTCTGATGTTTTTTTTTTATTATTATGATTATTTTGGCACCATTATATTTATGTGAATCAGAGAGAAGATGATGGGTGATCCCACCAGGTTTTGTTTGGAATCATGAGCACTGGTTTGATTGATGACGTGCCTCGGGAAACAGAAGTTAGTTACATCTCAACTTTTTTTTTTTCTGCTTGTTTCTTGTGCACTGAGACATAAAACGGCGAGATTTCAGGGCCAAACAGAACATTCCTACAGCCCACAGGTTGCTGTGCAACGTTAGCAGCTTGCACGCAACCTGGTGGATCTATTCAAGGTTTGTAACCAGGACAGCTCCGAGGTAATCGTCTGAAGATGTAGATAAGGAAAGTCACCCAGCCGTGATTGCAGTGGTGAATGAACACACGCACTACGGCCAAACGCCGCGCTGAAAGTCAAAATTAAAACAAAATTGAAACCACATCAGCCGACCATGACGAGGCTGACAGGTAATCTTAGGAGAGCAAAGAAAAGGGCATTCAATATCTCTCCGCTCCAGAGTCTTTGTGTGTGTGGATATGAAAATGAGAAATTTGGTCATAGTGATGCGGTAGATCTAAAGGTCTCCACCGGTGTGGAGGACATCAAACCCGACATCGTCATGAGAGACGCAACCTAATGCAAACAACAGACTGGAACATAAATCTTCCAATTTATTTTGAATCTTATTTTACATGAGGAATTATAAATACATAAATGTTATATATATATCAAGAAAGTCAAAATGGAAACGCTGTGTTTGTAATCAAATGTATTGATTGACTGATCAGCAGTAATTACTACTACAAAGGCAGTTTGCTGGTCGGGAGCATACAGGTGTGTGTTAACACAACTCCAATGAGGAAAGACGTCAGTGGATCTGCAACTGCTGCTGCTCATCAATCTGGAACGTTCTATAAAGTCTGAGATAAAATTATATAGAGTCCCTCATTCAGCAGAGAGGAAGATTATTAAACAAGTGGAGAACATAAAGGGAAAGTTTTCTCTTTTAAAGGTTAAAGTTCAAGATAGGACTATTAGAAAAAGACTGAGGAGAGTTTCAGGATTAAATTCCCAATTTCAAAAGATTAAAAAAATACAATCTGAACGAATCAGAAGATTCCTGGAAAATTCCTTTGGACAGATGATTTTACCCAGAATGCACAGAGTCATGTTTGGCAAAAACCAAACACAGCAGATCAGCACAATCACCATTTTCAGAATTAAGTGGAGAGCCGATACGTACGTTTCAGTGTGGACGCTTTCTTTCCAGACGTGTTAGCTGCTCACCCCATAGGCACTAATGTAACTTCAGAACATCAGAGATGCAGATTGCCAATAACAAGCTGAGTGATTCTTCTCCTCTTAATTCCACAGAACATGGATTCTAAAAAGGATTTATATTTTTTAAACAAATCTGACCACAGAACAGTTTTTTACTTCACATAAGATCGTTTTAAATGAGCTTTGGCCAAGAGATGACTCCATGATGCATCTTTAACATGTGTTCAATAGTGATATCTGCAAGTGTTCTTGAGTCCATGCTAGATGTGTTTAAAGGGACTGTATCATGCTATTTTACAGTTTTCAACGTCTGGGATCGGCACATATAACCTTACTGTTTGAGTTATATTCACTTCATTTGTCCTGAAATATAACTTATATTCTCGAGTTATTCTGTGACCAGGAAGTATAAAACGCTCGGTTTACCTAAAACCCCGCCTCCCAACTGTGAGTCCGATTCTTTTTTTTTCTGTTTAGAAACACTAAATAAACTCATGTAACTCTCGCAGCCAAATGCACATGAAATACAATGAAATGGAGGTGCTCGGTGGTGAGGAGTGTCTGGAGGGAAGGACGGTCCACTCGCGACTGGATGCAATCCGACCCGGGAGATGACACCCGATTGGGATCGGACGGGTGAAGTGAGACAGGTCGTAGGCGAGGAGCGGGTTTCTGGAGGCAGCGACCGTAGTCACTGACCGCGACACCAGCAGCCAAGAACGAGGCGGACAGAGAGAGAGAGAGATCGACCGGGACAGGTTTGAGGTCTGAGGCTGGATTAATGAGGCGGTTAAACTGCAGCACGGAGGCTAACAGGAGCTCGTGCCAAACGGGACGTATGACTGAGCGCTGGCAGGGTGAGTGACTGTGTCTTTTATCCGGTGGTGGGACGGGCTGCGGTGACGTGGAGCTCAGCTGTAAAGCTGGATTCATACTGATATGTGATTAGCAGGGTCGAGTTGATAAGTCTTTATTAGCAGCTCATGCTAATAAAGAGCAGCAGGTGGGAACTCTGGGCTGTAGGTTAGACATCTGCCGCGATGAGCTCCTGACAAATTGTTTCGGACTCTCGCAGCTCGCCTAGTACCTACTACAGGGGCAGCAGGGATTGGTCAGGAATGTCCTGATACGACACTGTGACATAAAGAGGCTCAATTCATCCATTTTACATGAGCGAGTAAAGCAGCTGCTCAGAGTGCAGGTTTCAGGAGGATTACTCAGGAATGCACGAATTAAGCCAAAAACTACTCTGGAGGTCTTTTAAATAAAGAAATAGCATCACAACATGGTTAAAAGCTCCAAAAAGTAGATTTTTCACGATACAGGACCTTTAATCCAGGTTAAACATTCAAATCTTTGCATTCTGTTTTTATTTAGATATTACACAAGATTAAGTTTTTGGGAATTGGGTTTTAGGAATGTTAAAGCCATATTTTATTTTCTGACGTGAGGTATCGATTAAAATACAGTGAAACAAAAAACTTACGTTAAACGAGATAAAACACAGTCAAGTCACAGACAAGGTATTATCACGTAATGAAGTTATTCTGTCGCTTCTTGCATCATACAGGTTTTAATTTCTCTCCATCATTCTGACTATTATAGAGGAATGTGTATCTTTTCATTTTAGCTTTATCAGATTCATTTTTCTCTTTCTGTTTGTCTGATTAACATTTTAAAACAGTCAAATGGAACAAAATCATCACATTCCTCTTAAATTAAACCCTCCTCTTATTCTTCTCTCATATTCTTCTCTCCCCTGTCACTCTTTTGTCTTTTTGATCAGGCAGTTTGACATTCTTCCTCCCCCTAAATGGTAAAACTCAGCCGCTGACACTTTTATGACAAGCCTGTGAATGATCTCACTTTTTAAGCATCATGTCATGTCTAACATTGAAACACCGTTGAATCAAAGTCTCAACTTTTTGACTCTAATTTCCTGATCAGTCTTTGAAATACTTTGTAAAGTGTTTGATGGTTATTCCTCACGCCTTTCATCAGTCTCCCTTCCACAGTTTAACACTGACTCTTTTATCTTCACATGGCCTTCATCTTTAATGCCAATATTCTTGTCATCTCTCTCTTTTTTTGTTTAATTGAACTTCTCTTTAGTGGATAGAGTACAAAAGGTGGCAGGATAGAGTCCTACCATTTATCAAGGTAAATCCAATTAGAATAACTCAGACATACACAGTAGTAACAGCTTTTTACATGCATTTACTTTACGACCTGTCCATGATGTAAAATGGTTGAAAAAAGCCCCAAAATAAAGAGAAAATCACTTAATAGTGTTTTTCCTGTATAGGCAGGGACATTAGAAACAGCTGATATAAATAGTAGCACTCAGACCTGCTGCAGAAACATTCTGGTGCGTTCACACCGGCCACTTTGTCAACGTCAAGCAACGCTCATAACGCTCCAAGTTTGACGTTTGAAAGTTGAAGCTCATAACGCCTGCCAGTCAGAGCGCGTAGGCGTTAAAGCTCGTAACGCTGGACCGTTAAAAAGAGCGCGAAGGCGGGGCTTCCTTTGTTATCGGATGTTCGGAGCTATGGCGGATCATATAGAGAGAGTGGCTTGGCTTTATTTACTCCGTTTGTGGATACACCCCATTCTTCAGATGCGTTCTGAGTTTGAGGAGTTAAACCATTTGCTCCAGAAGCTACATATGGATGAGGTTTGCTTCCAGCGCTACTCCGTCTGTCCCGCGCTCAGTTTGACGACTTCCCGCTTCATTCAGGTACATCACTGCGATGAGACGCTCTGATTGGTTGACATGCCACTTCAAGAGCGTTATGAACGTCAAAAGTTCAGCTAGCTGAACATTCTGCATTTTGAGCTTTTCAAGCATTTCAAGCATCAACGCCTGAAACGCTAGAAAAGCTTGAAAAGTTGCCGCTCATAACGCTCACAAAGCAACGCAGAGCCGTTGACGTCTGTCTGACGCCCTCCACCATAGACTTTACATGTAAACTTGACGCTTATGAAGTTGATGGTTGGGCCGGTGTGAACGTACCATAAGAGTATCTATAAATAACTATTTTTTCCAGTGACAAAGAAGTGTATGTTTTAGTGTGTGATTGTTTTCCTCCACAGCTTTTAGACAACTTGCAATCGTCGGTAGTTAATCCCAATTTTTCATTTTTAAACACGATGATTGTAGTTGCAAAAAGCCACGAAATTAGAATATAACAAACAATCTTGTTAAATTGAGAGAGTTCGAATAGTAATGCTTTTCTGTGCCTGGTTGTCGTAGACAACTTCTCAGAATTGAACGTATTAAAAGATGGACAACATCACAAAAGTGCAGCAATAACATGGTGATTATTAGTTATAATTCTAACAAAATGTGCAGCTGTGAGGTTTGAACTGTAGGAATCAACAGGAGTCAACATCTGGAAGAAATTACCAGAGGTATTTTTTCTTTTTAGCCAGGAAATTGTTTCATTTATCAATAGCTGGGGGCAAGTGCCTGGCATCATTAATTCTACCGCGTGTGCAGCTATCACTGTCTGCAGGCAGCAGCAGACGTCATCATTACACACAGATTTAGCTCGTCTCGGGTTGTGAAAGTAGCCGATGAGGCACAAACAAAAGCTGCAGAAAAGATACAAATAGCTTCTCTATTATCCATGAATTGTAATCAGTGTCACCAGTCGAGCAACATGCAGCACATATTTTTTTGGAAATTTTAACGCGAGAAAACATAGACTCAAACAGAGAATGATGGCCATCAGAGCAGAGTGGGATGAAGAGCTCAAGAGGCCAAAGACAGGCAGGACAGAAGGATCTGTCTTCAGTGTGAAGTAGGAAAGAGACTGATCCAGTGGCTGAGCTGGTTGGGAGTGAGCAGGGAGACCAGACTTTGAGAGCGTGAGCAGAATAGGAAAGGACTGGGCAGCAAATGTGAGCATAAAAAAACAACAAGCAGAAACCTGCAGAAGAAGAAAAGTCAGGACAGAAGTCAAGCTAAAGTTTCTAAGATGAAATGCAGCTGTGGTGAAATGAACTGGCTCCAGTTCGTTTTGGTGCTCTGGTGCATGACCCAGCTGACAAGGAGGAGCAGCGAGGAGGGAAATGGAGGGAAAAACATTTGTCAGCAGGGAGGAGAATCCCCTTAAACAAGAATCCACCTTATGACAGTTAATTGTGTCATTACAGCAAACAATCAATGTGTAATGAAGAAATGTGATTAATTCTACGATAGCTGCCCAGTGAATTCATCATGTTCAGCAGATTTACTGACTTTATTTATTAGTTCTTGTTTTTATCAGCTATGAATCAGTTTGGCTACAAACGACTGTTTGACTGATTTTGCATTTTTGACTTGATTTCAGTCTAAAATTTAGCAAGAGTTTCTCTTCTAGTTAAACTCTTGTTTTCTCAGTTCTCTTATTGATCTGGTAACATCACAGGATGCAAGAAAAAGTGATTCAGAAGTTTAAGTTTGAGCGGGCGGTGTAGTCTAGCTGAAGGGTGATCGCCCTTCGTTCGAAAGATGGTGGGTTTGATCCCCGGTGTCGGTAAGCTACGTCAAAGTATCCTTGGGCAAGATACTGAACCCGCCGCTGCCTCTGGGCGGCTGTAGTCTGTCGGGAAGGAGGTCACTCTCCAATCGGGAAACCAGAGCTTGATCCCGTGTCCTGGCAAGAGTCTACATGTCGAAGTATCCTTGGGCAAGATACCGAACCCTGAAACTACCCCCTGGGTGCTGTTCAAGATGGCTGCCCTCTGCTCTCGATGGGTCAAATGCAGAGCCAAATTTCCCCACGAGGGATTAACATAGGAAATAGAAAAAAAAACGGACAAAAAAAACACACGCAAAGGAACAAAACTAAGGAAAACGAGAGGTTAGAAGCACATCTCAAAAACAAAAGCTAAGGAAACAAAAAGAGGATAACTTATAATCCAAGTTGCACCCAGTAAAGTCCCAACACAGAAACATCATTTAAAAATGAAATGAACTTGAAAATATACTAGGATTATAGATTTATTCCATAACTGTCCTCTCAGAGTGACACAGACGAGCTGCAAGAGGCTAAATTCAATCTGCCCCATTAAAAAATGACATAATTGCCTTGGTGGGTGCATCTTTTTTTCTAGAGGCTATAAAAGCAGAGATGCATTTTTCAATTTTCATGTGCCTTTTCAAAATTATAGATGAGGAAAATTACAATTTCTGCCTCAGAACCATCTGCATAGAACCGCATCTGTTAGCATTTTAAGAGAAAGTACACTATGTCTTTGCTGTTTCTGTCACTGTGTTCCGTAGGCCATTATCTGTCCAACGAGACATCACTTTTTGCTGGAAAAGTGACACCGCATTACCCACAATCCCCTCCTGCCCTCCCATCAACGTGGCAGTTTTGCTGCCCCCCGGAGTTACTGGATAATTTAGGTTGGGATTTCAAGGGAAATTATGTCTGCCTGCTCGCAAGTTTGTGTGTGTGCACGAGAAGAAATGAGAAAGTGATAAGTTGTACACCGAAGGTGGAAGATTGACATTAAATGGGATGGAACTTTTTCTTCTGAGGATGAAGAGATATTGGTGAAATACAGAATGAAGGAAAAAAAAATGTGTTTCTTCATTTGGAAGGTTATATTAGACGAGTTTAACGCATATGGTTTTACTGTTGGGGTAAATTCTGCCTCATTAATCTGTATGTGAACATTCTTCTTTCACATATCAGCTGTTCAATCCATATATGACAACTTGTGGGACAAAACTAGCCTTCAGAGGAGAGACATATTTACCTTTTGATTATTGCATCTATGCTTTGCAATCGTATTCAAGATCAACAATCAGGCACCGGATCCTCCGAGGCGCTGCTGAAAAGCCCTTACTAATACCTTTTGGGATTTAGTGGTACCAATATGTTCCTGAAATGCATTTGGAACACCTGGCAGAATCCCCAAACTGAAGACAGGCTTCATCTACTACCCATCTGCCTGGCTATGGGAGCCCAGATGTTCTGATGAAAAGCAGTAATGAAGGAAATGTAGATGAAAGAAAAGAAAATTTAGGAAGATAGACAAAAAAATCAAATAAAAGGTGTAGAAAAGAATGAAGATATACAAAACTATGAAAAGGTTATTCTAAAAAAAGCCGATTATTTTTATAAATCCTTGTTTCATGATGTCATTTTTACCTTTAGCTTGTTAATCTAATTAGAAGTTACACAAATCTTGTCAATAAAAGTTCTACAATCACTTGAGAGAAGTGATCCAGGGATGTGCAAACCAATCCCCTCTGATGCGTTCATTATCTATTGTCACTGGTGATTTATGAGTCTTGTGGTCTTGCACACTGGCAGCCATGTGTCTCCACGTGCCTTCACGCTAATGACGTTCAAATTCATCATCCAAAGACACAAGGAGTGAACTTCTAATGGTATCGACACCACTAGAGCTTTTCCTTGTTTCTACTTCCCAACTCTGCTTAACAAGCACAACGGCAGACTTCGATCTGGGAAAAGAAGGAGATAACTGAAGTCATTTTGTTTTCCGCCGACGGGTGTTGTTGGCAAACAAAGACAAAGGAAGAAATTACAGTACTGTAATTATCCATCAGCCCACATGGTGTGGGGGTTGAAAGGAAGAAAATAACATTACATCCAGTGATGGTCTAATAGCTGATGGGCGATTTAAAATTTCTTCCCGCATTGTGTGAAGTGAGTCATTATCTGGTGCCTAATATCATGTAAATGATAAGATGTACATCATCAGTTTTCACCCAACTGCATTCAGTAAGTTCCCATCTAAAGCTTCTAATTTTAACAGGATAAACGCTTATTTTAAAAGCATTCTCATCGTCTTCAGTCATTTCACCGTGTATTCTACGTATCTACAGCGATAAGAACGAGTTGGTGGCAGAGTTTCAGCTGCTCTGTGATTCAAATCTGTTTTGGCATGGTGTCCATGTCAGATAATGCCGAGGCGAGGAGGGTGACGTGCTCTGTGCCCTTTAACCCCCCCCCGTACGGTAACACTTTCTTAGCTTAGATGTCCTCGAAGTCTTTAAGGTCATTTTCAGCATTAAGGCTGCCATCAGTGCTCAACACATCAGCAGTTTTATGTCCAAAATTCAGATTTGATACATGTTTACCCAAGTAAACTGCAGTTTTAATATATGTATATTATAAACCATGTTTTATTTAGAAAATGCATGTTTTCAGTTTGAAAATGAATCCAGTAGTGAAAGAATTAACTAACATACAAAATCTCAGTAATAATAAAAATAATGACAAAAATAATCAGATATTTCCTTTAAACTATTTATCGAAAATTAATAATAAATCATATTATGCATTTTAACATGAATTCATATAAGAATACATTGTTAATACTAATACATTGAAAATGAATACATTTTTCAAGGGCCTTTTAAAAAAATTGCTGTAAATTGTCAGAAAAAATAAAGAACTAGCATTTAAAACTGTTTTACTTCATTCTTCCACCAGAGGGCAATAGAGAAGCGAAGAATTCTGAGACTCTCAGCCAATAGCAATGCCTGATTCAAATTCAAGTGCAGTGTAATGTTTTAATCTGAAGAAGGTGCTCCACTAATGGTTTTTGCTAGAAAATGAATAGTTGTATAAAAATGTGCTAAAATATCAAAAATAAGACCCAGAAGTGTAGGCAGGACTAATAAACACTCATTTATAGAGTTTATCAGCAAAAAATAGTTGATTTGGGGGTAAGTTGCACTTTAAATACTCCTTTGTTCTGATTTACATACGTTTTTTTTCTCCTGCAAATTCATCATATAATTTATTGTTACGCCAACATAGTCTGTTAGTTTTCCATTTTTTTATCTTTGCATTTAACTTCAGGGTTTAAATTGTTTGCAGATGATTGGTAAAGTAAAATGATAGCCATCTCTCTCAGCGGATCATTTAGCACTCATTGATCTCTTGATTACCATGTTAACTGAGCTGTCAGCTTCGGCATCTGGCATCGCTGATTAAAGCGGGCGAAAATAAACCAGGAGCCACTTATGATGCATGGCCACACAATCGCTGTTCTTTTTCACTAAGGGCATAGTCTCCCAAATTATGAGCACAAAAAATCCCAAAAAAGGAAAGAACATCTGTCAAATTGTCTTTAGTTTTACTTGATTCTTGACTGAAACATCTAAAGGGACATTTCTGAGTAAGAGTTGTGTGTTCTTGTGTTGGTATTGATATCAAAACAACAGAAAAATTCATAAAAAGTACAAAATGAATTGAGAAAAATCCTTTTTATTTAAGAAAATCGGATGCAATTAATATATAATTAAGCTAATAATAATCTTGTTTTACATAAGCTGAGGAAATAATCTGAATTTGTTTACTACATTGTCATGCGTTGTTGCCTCATCAACAACCTCTAATTCTTTCCTCACAAAAGAAAAGCTTGTGTCATAAATCATTTAGACAAAAACAGTTAATGTGGATCTCATTTTCAATTCATCATCTGTACCAAACCCTTTTAGTTTGATTAAAGCACAACAAACACTGCAGATGTGATATTTGTTTAGACAAATAAAACCTGCGCCGTTAAAGTGTGAACTGCACTGAAGTCACAAAATGATGTTTACGAAGGAAGGAGGAAATTCAATCATTTTATTAGTCAAAACAAATCATAAAAGACTCCCATTAAAACCTTTTAATTATGTCTGATTTGTTTTCGCTGAAATATGAAGTTTAAATCGTCTGTTTTGATAAAAAACCCTGTCATTGAAACAAATTACTGTCCAGTTCGATCCAAATAGATTCAATGAAATGCTGTCTAACTGAGTCAGTTTGTAATTCAATGAGATTTATTGTGTATTCATAAAGTACCAGCTTGAATTAAGTTGATCAGACTTTATGATAAAATCTTCATCTTAATATATAGACTGAATTATTGAGCATTTTGGGACTGGAAAGTGCCAGTAAGAAAAGAGAAGAGAAAGAGTCTCTCTTAAATTATTAATGGGTTGTGGGAGTTTGAGAGGACAGTAAATGGTCAAATAAAGCATAAAAACAAGGCAGAGCTACCTGCTATAGTAATAAAACATACAGCCATTTGTAGTGATGATAGTTAAGATACAAGGGGAGTAAAAGAGAACTAAAAGTAGAGTGAGAAATGTTGTTTTTTTTTGTAAAATATAAGGAAAAAGAAAAGTTTTAAACCAAATCCTAAAAGTAGAGACAGTTTGACCCCTAGAGATAGATGAACTTATATAATAATACAAAAATAAGCTATTTTTACGTCAGCTATCTATTGTCACAATGATCTGTAGAGGTGCTGCATCTGTATCCATGGCTGCACTCACCAGTGTCGCCGTCTCCTCTCCAGAAGTCTCCTGAACTAAAGCAGCAGCTGAAGCCGTTAGTCGTTTCTTCCTCTTCGTCCTGCAGCTGCAGCTGTAGAAGGGGCAGCTGGAGTCTCTCTGTATTGTTCCCATTTAGAAAATGAGAAGCTTTTCCACCAATTTACAAGCAAATGTGATGATCAAGACACAGAATTTTAGAGTTATTAAACAGCTGCCACATTTATACCCTGACAAAACATGCTGAAAGCTGTATCTACCACTGTCTTCAGATTGTTGTGAGTTACACATAGGGGTGCCGTATTACCACTTTACAACAACAATCGTTGTAAAATGGCCATCAATAGACCGTAGGAAGGTTTTAAGGCATCCTTACTAAGAAAGTAAGAACTCAACTGCAGCGTGCGGCTCTCATGAAAACCAACTTCCTAAAACAACTGTATGTAACTATACCACCCCCCCCCCACCTGAAAGTCTAGGAGATTCATACAAACCCATCTATTATAATAACCTTTGTGACTTTGATTTTAACCAGACAGTCCTCATTATCTTTACAAGCTAAGACAGCCAGTTTAAAATGATAAAATTAGCTATTGGGGCTTTTATTTTTGTAATGGTCAATGCCATTTATCTAATTTATCAACCACAACCTCCAGATATTTTAAAAGACAGTCTCAAATTAATTATTTGCAATATCACTTAAGTAAAAACAAAAAGAAAACAAGCTAAAGATAGCCCGTAGCTATAAAACAAAATATCCTACAGCTGAAAAAGGAGTTTCTAAATAGATTATTTTTCAATAATAACTGTTTAAAATCAGAAAGAGAGATTTACATCTATCAGCGAAGTTCTACATAATTGATCAGAAGTGAATATAACAACCGACATCCACTGTCAATAAATATTTTTGCTGTTTAAAGCTCATATCCCTGCTTTCAGATTGCATAGCTTAGACTGTCAACAAAGTCAAAAAAAAAAAGACTGTCAACAAAGTCACAGAACTCTCAGCCCCTCCCATCGGGTAGAATTCCTAAGCCACGCCCCCTCCCCAGGTTTGGAAACACACGTAGCCCCAGAAGACGACCAAGGGCAAGACACTGGTCCGCAGTTCATTCAAGTACCGTAACATGGCGGAATCACCAGTAAGTGAAAACAATATAACAACGAACAACTGACATTAATTGTTACTTTGTCCTGAACCTGACGCGGAACTAGCCGGCAGCTGTTTCTCCTGCTGTGACACGGTAGAGCGGCGAACACTCCCAGCAGTGGTGTGCTGCAGCAATATGTCTCAGTTTTTTAGGAGCACAGAAGCCAATTAAATGTGGACGTCCGTATGACTGGAGAGACTGTCCAATGATTCCTTCCGGGCCGAACCATTTGATTGATTGATGTTTTTAGACAAATACGGGAGAACCAGCTGTGTTAAAACATTTTTAATGGGCATGAAAAAAATATGTTAAGCTAATTGTTATGCAAATTAAGTATAGCAGCTTTAAGACAAACTATGTATAAAACAGGATTTTGAAGAGGACTCGAGTGCTTTTCTCTTTCAGCACAAGTTTTGTATCTCTGTCCCCCCCGACACTGATCGATGACAATGAGGGGTGTAAAGGATAGAGACAACAACAGTGATATTGACAACGAGAATGGATTTTACAGGAAGTCAGTCAGCACAGTCACATAGTGATTACACATTTCGGGGAACTTGTCAAAGCAAATGACTTCATCTATTCCTTATTTCCCCTCCACACCTCTTCTTCCTCTTCTTTTTTTATGTGACGAACAGTAATGTGCTGGAATTGAGTGCAGTGCAATAATTACAACCATCAATATTCATCTGAATTGTTCTGAGCAGTCTCAGGAAAATAAAAATAAACACATTTTCTTGTGCTTCCAGCAACAGTGAACAACAATCTGGCACCATCACTTACACCAGACATGCATGTAATGAGAACACAAGCAGTCTGTGTGTGACGAAGATTAGTCTTGTTGAAACTCATAAGCAAGGCTACATTTATCAGCTGCAGCTTTTTAAATTCCAGCCACCCGATCATGAATTTTAAATACCCTCATTCATCTATAGAGAATAAAACCGACACCAGGTGTCATGAAGAGAAATCAGGTGTGGATTGCTTGACACCTAAAACTAAACAACAATAAAATGTTAAAATATTGTTGGAGTGGTTTGTTTGTTGTTTTATGTTCAGGTGTTAATTATTGACAACTACAAAGGCCATCATACTCAGACCCGTACTCAGGGAGTTATTCAAGACAGACAGCAATTAAGGGCTGCGTGGTCCCAGATTTGAGACCAGCCAGGACGTTTCTACATGGAGTGTGCATGTTCTTCCTGTGCATGTGTGGGTTTCTCCAGCTTCATCCCACACACCAAAAATATGCATGAGGTTTATTAGCAACTCTAAATTGCTTCTAGTTGTGAGGGTGTGCAGGGGTATTTGTTCCTGTGCGGCTCTGTGACGTCTGAAGATACATGTAGGCACCAGTCCCCCATGACCCTGAACAGGAACAAGGAGGTATTGATGATTGACACCTATTAAACATCTCAGATGTGTTAGCATGGTGGAAAATGATGTGATTGGAGTGACAGACACTCCTCCATCCTCCTCATGCTCACCTGCACGCCTCTCTTCTCCATCGAGCCCCACCATCCTCCAAGGCTTCCTCCAGCTGAAGCTGCAGTTCCCACACTTCAGCCACCTGCTGCTCTGTATTAGCGTGGGCAGAAAATAAAAACTTTTCCACACATGACCCATGGCCTCTATGGCAAGAAATTAGGGTAAAAAATCACCACATATCCCCATATCTTCCAGCTGCTCAGCCTGCAGACTCCACCACTCTCCACAGCACTAGCCTTGCTGTGCCAGACTATTCACCTTATTAGGCAACCTACAATGGTGCCTGCTGCTCTGCTATTGGCTGGTAGATGTAAACAAAATGCCACTGTTGTGCCTGTCAAAATTAATATTTTATTATTATTATTTACATACTGTATTTTCATTCTACAACCCTCTAAACACCCAGTGACGGTATTATTTTGTTAAAAATATTCCACATATTCCCCCTACCATTCAGAACAGAAACAACGTAACTTAATAACTAGATTAGGTTGCAATAAATATTTATTTATACTAAAATGAATAGTACAGATTATAAAGGGCAATAAAAAAACTCGCTGAAAACAATATTAACAGTAAACAGTTACAAAGATTAAATGTCTTTACCTAGTGTCAATAATAATAATAACTGGGATTTGTTGCTTCCTCCAGCAGATGTCGCCACAGGCAATCACCTGAGTGGCCTATGCTCAGGACCGGCCCTGTTTATAGCTAGTTGGTAGTTCATGAAAACAGGTTGAGTTTATCTCAACATGAACTTGGTTCATTCATCCTAAAGTCAGCTGCAGATGTTTATCCAACATCTAAATCTGGTTTACATTTACATATCTCATTAGTGTGTATTTACGATCCAGCCTTTTTATATTTTATATTTATATTGTGGGACCAGTTTCTTGCCAGATATTAAAGACAAACCCTTTGAGCAACAGAGGCAACTGAGTTTTAATTAAAAAGGGACCCACACTGATATCGTTTCCATGAATATATTGTAGGTATTGATCTTATTGTTATATGAAATCATTTTTAGTTTGTTAAAATGAGTTGCACACTGAATAGTCAAGTCGTGTTTACCTTCATATAACAGAGCCTGATGACTATATTACATATTCTGTTTATCTACTCCAGTATATTTATTTTTGATTCTAAGGCTTTGATAGAATAAATACATTTTCTTCTTTTTATCCTCTTCCATCCTGTTCTGGATGGACTCTGTCAAAGCTGAGGTGACATGTTGCAAAGTCTACATAATGCAACATAGATAAATATTTCACACAATGATTCACTTATTTTTTCTCCTAATGCGACTGTAATAATGTTATGAAATGATGATTATGTTATAGTGTTAAAGGTGGGATATGGATTATTTTCATTAAAAGCAATATTTTTAACAATTAATGCCTCCACGGGGTGTTTAGAGGGTTGTAGAATGAAAATACAGCATTTCCTTCAAAAATTATATTTGAAGTAAAATATTATAAAATATTAATTTTGATGGGCACGACGTTGGCGTTTTGTTTACATCTACTAGCCAATAGCTGGCAGAGCAGCGGGCACCATTTTGGGTTGCCTAATACCGTAAATAATCCAGCACAGCGAGGCTGGTACTGTGGATTCTGCAGGTCAAGCAGCTGGAAGCACCGGGGACATGTGGTGATTATATACCTTATTTGCTTGCCATAGAAGGTTTCCCATGTGACGAGCAGGATCTGTGTGGAAAGTTTTAATAGCAGCTATTAGCAGCTAGCTAACACGTAGCTGCAGCATGTGGCCGAAGTGGATGAACACTTTGGGCCACTTTTTGGACTGGAAGACACACCACGGAGGACTTTATTGCTTTTTTTATTTTATTGGATAAGTGGTGCGTGCAGAATGGTGTGTGGGGAGGAGAGAGGATCTTAAGAGGGACTGCATGAAGTTTTGGAGCCGCGGTGCAACTATGAACTCTTTGCCACGGACTGAATCAATGATTGAGCTACAAACAGGAGCTGCTTTTATCAGAATCAGTGTGTGATCAGCGGGGCTGGAGAGCATGATTAGTGAACTGAACTCATGATATTTTATTGTCCTGCTGTGATCAGGGATCAGAGTGGGTTTGGTGAGGAATATTGGTCGGCCTGAGCATCGGAGTGCGCGCGGGGGGGTTAACGAGCCTGGCACCCAGATGGCTGAAGGATTTGTGCCGTGTTATTGTGTTTCAAGTTCCATATACCACCTTTAATACTGTCCAACCTCTTGTAATGCAGAATATAAAATATAATGACTCCAACTTTATTATGTCACTTCCAAACCTGAAGGGGAATTATTACAAAATTTCTATTTGTAGTTTTATACTCTTTTGCAGTGACTTTCTCTGTGTGTGAGATAAACTCTTATGTCATGTTTTGTGTGTATTGGGGGAGAAGGTTGGTAGGTGGTTGGGGTTCAGAGAGAGGGATATCAAAAAATAATTTTGCCTTGGGCGCCAGAGTCTGTGAATATTCTTCCTTAGTTACCATATACCACCTTTAAATGGGTTAATATCAGAATATTTCTGTCAGTCTTTTTCTGTCCTTATGTTTAAATCTAAAAAGTAAAAATGAGATTTATACACGAGAATACATTTTTAGATCAATTTCTGCAGCTGCAGTGGGCAAGAATGACCTTATGTATAAAAGATGCCCCTTTTGTAAACTTTCTTTTTATTCTCCATTTCTTCCTCCAAAAAAACAGATTCAAAGGTCATGCGTGTCAAACGCCATCGATTTTGCTGCTTTTCAAACAAGTCTGAAAGAAAATCTGATGCAATGAATATATTCTCCTTCTCATAAATCTCACCAGGATTCCTGCTAAATAAATACAATTAAAAACCCCGTGAGCGAAAGCGGAAAGCCCACCTGCCGACCAGGAAATTCACCGAGTGCATGGTTTGTGTGTAAACACCTTTCAGACTGTATTCACAGCTCGGATGAGAAATGTTGAGTGTGCATATATTAGCCTGGTTGTTGTTATTGTCCACAAGGGACAAAGGCTGCGTTTTATTGATTATCAGCAGTGCACTGCCACTTGCTGGGTTTGGAATAATTCATAAAGCAAATAACAGACAACAATCAGTGAGCTAGTGAACTAGTTTCATATAAAATTAGATATTCCCTCCCATCTCACTCTGTGACTCTGCGCTTTCAGCTGTCAGATTATTACATGCCAATCAGGAGCTGAAGGTTTGCTCTGACAACACCAGACAGCGCTGATAAAACCACCAAATTTTAACCTTTCATAAAATCTTTTATCCTTGCCAGACCAAACAAACCCGACGACAAATCATGCTGTTAGTGTCTGCAGAGGTTTTAGAGCCGTGGACTTTTGTCTCCATAGATCAAGACTTGCCAGGATGTCTGGGATTCTGTCCAGGAACTAAATTAGTGAAAATATGGATGATCCGTAAACTCACAGTGTGCACAAAAGATGCATCTGTACAGTAACTGATGCGGTCCGATGAAGTTCTCAGACAGTAGAAAGTATTTTTCACAGTATTTGCAGCAGAAGCTATTTGACCATGTATAATTTTTTATATCCTGATCTGATGGTTTTAGTTAAATCGAGGTCTCATTAGACCAGTTAGACCGTAAACAAGGATGTAAAATCTCTCTGTCTATTTGCTTTGTACAAACATTATTTCCTTCTTACAAGCATGACTGTGTTGTAATTTTGGATCCTAAATATCAAATAACTAGGGCTGGGTAGCACTCCTAATTTCCTGAATCGATTCGATTCGATTCACAAGAGCAAAAATTGATTCGATTTGGATTAATTTCGATTCGATTCAATATCGATTCTTTTTTCAGATATTTCTGTCACATTAGTATTTCTTGAATATCAGACATTCGTAGATGGCAATTTTTATGAAATGCTGAAGCAGCCTTTCAACAGTGCGTATTTTATATACATTTAATATTCATGTTTTCATTAAAAATATCCAGAAGCAGTGGCATGTGGCATAACTGTAACAAAAGGAAATGTATATTTTACTACTACTACTACTACTACTGTCATTTAGCAGACGCTTTTATCCAAAGCGACTTACATTGAGAGAACATACAAGCAAGAAATCAAAGAGAAGGAAACAATATAAGGAGGCGGACTGTTTGGAGTTCAGTTTAATTCCGACGCTGATACATCATGTTTATCTTTTTTTATTCTTAAATCGATTTTAATCAATTAATCGATTTTTTAAACCCAGCCCTACAAATAACTAATTACAGCTAAATGTATTTAGAAAAAATATTTCAAATAGAACTTCTTTATAAAAGAATTCAACACTCTTTTCTCTTTTCTTTTATTTAGACCTTTAAAAACTCTATTTTCCTATAAATCCATTTCTATTTTTATTTATACACAAACAAGATGTAGAGAAAACGGGTGATATTTAGAACCTGGAAGGCTGAGATGTTTTTTTTTTTTTTTTTTTTTTCCCTAGAGATGAATTTAGAAAGTAACATAAAATAAATGCAGCCACCTAAAAGCATATTTGATATATTTTTTGCTTATTGGAATCAGACTAAGATGATTCATCTATTTGTGCACAAGTCTATCCACCCACTCAAAACCCAATGAGATTTAGTGCAGGGAGTCACTGAAAAGTAACGAAGTCTGACACAAGCATCAGGAAACTGTTTCCTCCTGCGGACTTCAAAGAGTTTTTTTATGTTTAATCAGACGGGTAAAAATATTTTTATCTCTCTAACAATCTAGTCAAAGCTGAAGATTGAGACAGACAGCGACGTCTTAATGGCTTCTGGTCTGGAAATAATACTGGTTTTTATTTTTGTTATTTAGGAGACAGCATCTGTCAGAGAAATAAAATGTAGAAAGCAATTAAGCTCCGTAAGAGACAGCTGGATTCCTTGATGTCTTGCATCAAGGAATATCTCTGATGGAGAGTATCTGTTGATTTATTGGGTTTAAAAATAGAATCGTGACCTTGACCATCTTTTTATTGCACGCTGTGGTATTTCTTCCTTCATGCTGTTTTTATTCACTGCAGTTTAACACGTCAGCAAACAGTCTCAAAATGTCAACACTGTTTATTGATTTACAACCAAACAGGCCTGAAGAAAAGGTCTCTCCAAACACCCCCATGGGCTGAAAATCACTAACAGTGTCCATAATTTCCAGTCCTGCGGGGTAAATGTTAAAAGTTAAAAGCGAACACATCACTGGTAGATTAATCGCTTGCTACATCTATTCTGGCAGCACCGGCAGAACTCTCTCCACATGCTGGAGAATCAACCCCGTTTTGAAAACCTCTCAGCTGAAGTGGGTTATTTACATACATCAGATCTCAGCGGAACGGTTTATATATTTGGTAACTTTTATTTTTTTGACCCTCTGCCACTTTTCTATTTGATCACACAGAGTTGAAGTGATTTACAGGATTGAGATTGGATTTTCTTGTGCCGAGCTTTTAATTACTGGGAGTTCTGCTTCACACTGAAGGACGTTCAATCATCACGAGACGGCGGAAGAGATAGACGATCGCATCTGACCAAACTTCTGAAGGAAGTCCACCTGAGCTTGGACTAAAGCGTCCTCATCCATGTAGACTGCTGGTCTCTTTGCTGTAATGAAGTACTGCACCTTCCTGAGGCTCCAGCCGAGGACGTACATGAGCAGGCCGCACACGGCGGCCGTGGACCGGCCCACTCCGGCATTACAGTGAACGTACACTGTGTGACCGTTTTCTAGGAGGCCGTGGAGCAAGAATACAGCCTGAGGAAGCATCCTGATCCGACCTTCAGAGAACAACACAACATTCAGTCGTTAGTGAGGTTAAAGCTATAGTGCGTAACTTTTACATGTCTGTGAATGTCCATTTCAGCCAAGCCACTATTAGAGGAGATGACACAATGCAGATTAAGCCGATCGGCTCCTCAAACATCTCATGGTATTTTTCAATATATATCATTTTTACTTTGCGTGTCAACCGGCAACATTCCCGCGCTGGCGCGCAGGAAATTACGTCTTTTACATCACAACAAGAAGGGAGGGGGAGGACGAGCGGAGAGTCTCGTAGCAGGAGGCAGAGTGCAGGCAGAACGGGAAAGCGACATGGCGGAGAAGCCAAAGAAACGGCCGAGACACACTTATCTGGAAGTTCTTCCGAAGAGTCCATATTTTTTCAACAGCTGTCCTTATTCAAACAGAATAAAAATGTTGTGGAATCGCGAATCTCAGCGGCAGAGGGATAGCGGTTGGGGGAAGGGGGGTGGGGGGCGGACGTCATATGGAAGCGCCAGCTTCATTGTTGTAATAACGCAAAATTCCGCTAGGGGGCGACAGAAGTTACGCACTATAGCTTTAATTCTTACATTGAGCTGAATCTACAACACTGAATGCAACAATTTACAGATATTGTAAAGTCATGTTAAGCCCTGGTCAGAATGACCCGTATGAACGAATGGGTTCATATGAATCTCCTGTTTACCTGGTGCCGCAAAAAATGTCCACCTCAGATGAAAGTGTCTGTGCATCTCAAATTCCTTGTGTTGTGCAAATGATACCTGACCAATAATGCTTGATTCTGATTCCTATGACATCAGGAGTTCTTGAACATTTGTGGAGGCGGGCCCTGTTTCCTAAAGGAAGTTGTTATGGATGCCATATGAGTAATTTGATGAATTCTTGAAAAAACAAGGTGATTTTCTGCTAAATGGTGCCAGCAGAGTTCTTGCTCTCTTCATGCAGGTGTGTTGGAACCTTCCTCTGGTCTAATCAACAACCATCTTAATGTCGTACAGTTTGCAAATTGCTCACTATGTGCAACTCAGCAATTTCAACTCGTTATGAAGATCCTCCGGCTGTCGGCACATTTTGTTATGGAATATACATGGCGGCTGCAATTCAAAATTCTGTGTGTTGATCACCACATCTGTTAGAAATTTGTGGAAACGCGTCTAATTTTCAAGATGGTGATAATGCAAAGACTCCAGCTGCAGGACGGAGAAGATCTACCAGCTGTAGCTGCTGCTTTTGTGGACATGGAGAGAAGACTGCCATGCTGGTGGGGGGAATGGATCAAGGTGCAGCACCTCTACAGCCAGAACCAGACTCAGTTCCATGAGCTGGACTCTAACAGCTTTGGGTATTTATGTTCACAGCGTTTGTATGGGTCTTTTTGAGCAAGGCTTAAGTCTCAAACATAAACAACATATCATGTAATGACGTTCATGACATGCAAGTGTTGCCTTGATGTATAAAAGTATTTGGCCATTACTGCATTCTGTAGTATGTCAAAACCTTTTTTGAATACCTCTTTAATCAAAGCTCTCCTTACCCTCTGTGCTCATGTCAGGTGTGGGTATCCACACATACACAATGCCGCAATCTTTGTACAAATGCATCATGCTCTCCGGGGTCATGGCCTCCTCAGAGCTGCGTACGCATCCACTGGAGTTGTTCACCACGTCCCACTCGGTCTGAAAGTTCATCACTGCAGTGACGCCCAGCTCGTGCTTCATCTTCACCGTCACATGTTCCAGCTGTCGGGGGCAGCTTCCCAACCAGACACGAGGCAGCACTCTGGAGTCAGCAAACAGGAATGTGTTTATAATTAACTTATTGTAAAAGTAACCAAACCCCAACGAGAGTCAGGGAAAACACATTGGCAATATTGTAATATTATCTATAAGAACGAAACAAAACAAAACAAATAAGATGTGCATGTGCAAATTAGACTTTTATTAGACTCAAATTACACTCAACTTTCTCTTTCTCCAAGTCATTCAAACTAGCGCCAAGTTTGTGCCACAACGTTCCTCATCATGTGGTAAATGTATTAACACTGTAAGATGGTGGTGAGTTGTGCTGTAGGTGTGACAGAAGAGTTCAACCTGGAGGTGGGACTGCAACAAGGATCCGCATTGAGCACCTTTTGTTGCTATGGTGATGGACAGATGAGGTCAGACAGGAGTCTCCATGGACCATGATGTTTACAGATGACATTGTTCTCTGTAGTGAGAGCAGGGAGCAGGTGGAGGAACATCTTGAGAGAGGGATGAAGGTTAGCTGCAGCAAGACAGAGTCCATGTGTGTGAATAAGAGGGACACAAGTGGAACAGTGAGGCTACAGGATGCAGAGATACAGAGGGTGGAGCATTTCCAGTACTTAGAGTCCAAACCACTGGAAAGTGTGGAAAAGAGATCAAGAAAAGTGTGCAAGCAGGTTGGAACGGGTGGAGCAAAGTGTCAGGAGTGCTGTGTGACAAAAGAGGGTCAGCAAGAATGAAAGGAAAGATGGACAAGACAGTGGTGAGACCAGTCATGTTGTCTGGTATGGAGACGGTACCACTGAAGAAGGGACATGAGACACAGCAGAAATGAACATGTTAAGGTTCTTTGGGAGTGAACCACAGTGAAGGTGAAACGGTACCATACTCATTGACCATCATCGATACTCCTGGATATGGAGACACCAGAGGGATTGAAAAAGATGCTCTAATTGCTCTAAAATTACAAGATTTATTTAGTTCAGAAGATGGAATTCATGAAATCAATGCAGTGGGTTTGGTGTTAAAAGCAAGAGATAATCAACTGAGTGACCGACTGATGTACAGGGTCGGCCATTTATATGGATATACCTTAATAAAATGGGAATGGTTGGTGATGTTAACGTCCTGTTTGTGGCACATTAGTATACGTGAGGGGGAAAACTTTTCAAGATGGGTGGGGACCATGGTGGCCATTTTGAAGTCGGCCATCTTGGATCCAACTTTTGTTTTTTTTCAATAGGACGAGGGTCATGTGACATCAAACTTATTATCAAGAAAAACATTGAGCAGTTCAACACAGTTTTTAACATCACTTTTTACGTGAGCCGTGAGTCTAATGATGGAAAAAAAGCAATAAAAAGGTTGAAAAGTGACTCCCAGTTACTTTTAAAGAAGTCAAGTAACTAATGAGCAAATCTTTGACCTGTTCGCTCTCTCCGCTACCTTCTTCCTCCATCTGTACATCTATCCATCCCATTATCCTTCTAATCTTCTTCCTGTCCACTACAGTTTGAGCCAAGCTCCATCTACAGTTCATTAGTATGCGCAAAGTCAACAAGCGGAGGAAGTGACACGTAAAAGACAAGACGGACGCCGTTAAGACGTGACGTCCCTGAGAGGCATTGCGGTCTACATCTGCGTTCTTAACATCCTGATATCAGAGAAGGTTTTTCTCATGACAGATGAAGAACTTGTCATGATGTTTCACCAACTATGTAGCTTGTTTTCATATTCTAACAGATAAATCGTTTTAGTGAGTGTTCAGTGAGCATTATGGGTAAATTACCTGTAAATAAAGTGAGAAAAGTCTCTTAAAACCAGACCGAGTTCTGCAGCAGGTCTGTGTGATAATCAGAGCAACACTGATGCAGTTTGAGAGACTAATTTGGAAAGCTATTAACAAACGCACCGTGCTTCCTTCTGAACACGGGCCCTTGACATAAGCCTTGTAAGGTCTTTTGGACACAAATTAAAACCCGATGACTCCAGCCAGGCCTGCTCATTCTTATGCAAGTTACGTGCTCACACTTTGAGGGACTGGTGGCTCGTTTCTGCTGTACCATGACGCTGCATCCGTGTGGGGTGGAGGGGAGGAGGCAGGGGATTTAAAGCCTAGATTTAAAGACTAAATGTTAACACGGGATTGAAAATCCTGCGAACTCACTCTGTCATGGAGTTTTAAAAAAAAAAAAAAAATCAATTAACCCATTCCAAGTAAACATCTGGAGAAATGAGCTGTTGGACATACAGCTGCAAAAACTGGAACTGAAGTGTATTTTTTTTATATTTAAATCAGGAAAATGTCTCATTTGTTTACACTGAGGGGGTGGGGCTTAAAATGCATCCTGCAGCCAATCACTAGGGGGCGCTTCTTTTTTTCAGGTCAGTTTCAGACTGATAACTGTTGAAAATAACATAATATGTTCAATGTAGTTCCAGCTGAAACAACAGGGATGTTCAATTTTTAATAATTCCTAAAATATGAATTTATTATCAAATATTGTTCAAATCTTTACAGTTGTAAAAGAGATTTTAGCTGATACAGTTCATATTTTGTTCATTTTCTGTTTTTATATCACAGATGTGTCTATTAAAAAAAACTTTTCCAGAAATTAGTTCATGTTTGCAAATCCCTAAAACCCACAAATTCTTTCCATCCTGAGAGCAAGCAGAAGTCAACTGTATTTAGAAAAGTCGAGCACTAATAATTTATGAGTTAATCCAACAGAATCCATAAAGAAAAGGTCACTGGGTGAGTCGTGAGGTAACTGAGGAAGAATATTCACAGACTCTGGCGCCCAAGGCAAGATTATTTTTTGATACCCCTCTCTCTGAACCCCAGCCACCCACCAACCCCCCCCATTATCATTATATTTTATATTCTGCATTACAAAAGAGGTTGGACAGCATTAACTTTTCCCCCAAAAATAAACTTGCATAGATAAAAAAAAAAAGGCAAAACTCCCTTTAATTTAATGTTAGAATATAAGATGTCTCCATTTTCATGATGAAAATATCATGTTGTTTACACCTGCCAATGCTGTTTGCAACCTGTGCAGTGCTAATTCACGCCCCTCCCTTGTGCTGCAAGACACATTTAGGGTCAGGTAAATTAAATGGGAAATTACAGGTGTTGTTGTTTATAAATGTCTGCATTTATTATTTCTTTTATACTATATTAGCACAACGAATGGCCAGGTTGACCAGTAAACTGTGTGTATGTGTGTGTGTGTATATATATGATGTATATTAATAGCATATAAATAGTATATTAATAGCAATTGCTTAGTGTACCATTTAATCAACATTCAAATTTCAGTCTGCAGCTGCAAGAAACAAACTTTGACTAATTCTTTATAAAATGTTTCAGACTTTTATGATGTATTAACAGTTACCTTGAGAAGTGCATGGCCTTCTGACCCGCCACTTTGAAGTAAAAGTTGGTGGTGTGTCTCATCTCGTCCGTGTGTCCCGTCGCCTCTATCCAGTGACCAATCGGATGGCAGTACACTCCATCTACTACGTTCTTCTCATCATATGAACAACATCTGTCATGGCTCGAACCACTGCCTGGTGACACAAAGGGAAACCGTGTTAGTCACAAAATGCTTGCTGAAGAATACTTTGTTTGTTTTGGTCTTCAATAAGTAAGATTTTTATTTGTGAGAAACCCAGACTTGAAAACAATACCGATTAAAGAAAACATAAATGCTTTACACTTAGTTAGCTGAAATTATTAAGGATTTATACTTTAATTTTCTGCAACTCAAAACCTTTTTTTAATAAAAAAATCAGAGATCTGAACTCGAGGGATCGTTTGTAAATGATATAGGTGAAAAAATATAAAACACTGTTAATGTTATTTTAACTGTTATACTTAAAGAAAGATTGAGTACAATAATAAAAATAAAGTTAAAATACTTTTTCATGTTTCATGAGATTAAAAACGAACCCAAACGTGACAGGAAACATAAGCATAGCTTCACTGCCCCCGTGTGGCCGAACACGTGTACTACATCATATAAACCAAACATGGCGGACCTATTTTTCCAAAATATTTCCCTTGTCGAAGAGGAATTTTCTCTATTTAAACTCGTAAATGATTAAATCCATTCTGTCAGACAAGATACCTTCCCAAATATAGTTGTCTCTGACTTTTTGGATAAATTTGAACCAGAGTGTATCTTTGAACGGCTGCGCCCGCTGCACCTCGCCGATCCACAGACACGGTTCTTCCGGTGACGGCAGTTTCAGCGAGGCTTTCATCCGAACCGCTCGGTTCGGGTCCCAATGGCCCGTTTCCTCCCATGAGCCCGAAACTAAAACCTCCACATCTGAAGATTGCGGAGTGAGAATGACACCGAATCTGAATAACATTATCGGGTTTTAGTTAAACAAGAGCAGGATGATATTAGCTGGTTTTTATGTTGTGGGTTAAAAATAACCGGGTCTTGTTCTGAAGGTGCCACCAAAGATTTGCTATCAGAAAGAGGTCTCACTCTGTAATTAATTCCGGGATACCATACAATTAAATAAAAAGACTTTACCAAGCAATAAAACACTGAATACAGAAAAAAATAAACAGCAAAAAACGCTGCAAAATATGACAGAATTGCCATTTAGGTGATGCATCGCTTTTAGTGGGCACTATTTCAGCAAGTGACTATCCAAGCTTAGAAAAAGGAGGGATTCAGAAGCATGTCAAGGAGACACGCCATGAAAACTCAACTATTGATACATATAAATTTCAGTCTTTGGCAGTGAATTCATAAAACACTTGTTTTTAAATAAACCCTAGCTGTAATATCAACCCTGAACAAGCAATCGAACAACATCATTGCACGTATGGTGATGAAATTGATCAACTGTTGGTAAAAAGCATTACCTTTCATAAGCATTTGATACAGAAACACCGAAAAATTTTTGAGAGGGAAGAGGAATGATGTTTGTCAAGATCTTTTTTGTCCTTATAGAATACAGTATGTAATCTCAGTCTGATCTGTCTCTTGTTTAACCTGATGGTTCAGTTTTTCCATTTTACCTTCCTGTTTCTTTCCAGACATTCACCTGATCTATTCTTTCTGCCCAATTAGCACATGTGTGCTCATTTGTCTGATTCCAGTGTCCTGCTAACTGCTGCTGAGTCTTTGTTTTTTATCTTTTGGGGTTTTATTTCTCTGATTTGCTTCAAAGATTCTCTGAGCTGACTTGTTTTTATTTGCACTGAGTGAGTAAAACTTTTTTTTTCTGCTAAATTAATGTTTCAATCAAGTCTTAAGTCAGTCTTCTTTGTGTTGCAGCCTGGTAGCCTAAAGCTTTGTATTTATTTTCAGGGTTTCAAACACATGGGAAATCAAAAATAATGAAAGGCCAAAGAGAAAAAAATAACAAAACCATCTATACAACATTTAAAGAACACACTGCTCGAGGAAGCTGTGAATCTCCTTGATGCAACCAAATCACCACCTTTATGCTTTAAAAATAGTTATTTATTGCAATTTTTGAACGTTAACTGACCTCAAGAAATGGAAACAAATTATGTTGATGAACATCTACAAAGTCTAACCAGAGATTCAGCTTAGAATTTGTTTTACCTCTAAAAATAATTAGATTTTAAACACTGGAAATAAGACAATTACACACAAAAAACTTTTGTGGATTATTTTTAGTTTTACAACTATTTATAAGATAGAAAACAGCTAATGCAAAATAAGACTTCACAAACTGGCATGTCACAAAATCCAAAGAAATCCAGACCAGTGTGATTAGGATTATTTTAGAAACTTCCTTTGTATAAAGAGTTTAATTATGTTCTTAAAGATGATAAACTATTAGTTATTTCTGGTTTAAGTTGATATTTTTAGTGAGCTTCTCTTGGTGAGTAATAAACCCATCTTTGATTTTTGCTGTATAATAATTAAGATATTTTTCAATAGCTCACATTTGACAAGTTTATTTATAGAAAGGCTAATTAAAAATGAAAAATAACTTGGTGCTTGAAATATGTGAGTGAAAGAAAACAGTTTTCATCCTGTCTGAATCAGTAAAACCTAAAATCTGGCAGGTAAATGGAACACGTCTGCTTGTCCAGCAAGACCCGCCCCTTCACGTTCTTTCATGCTGCATTCAAAGCCAAGGTATAACCGTCACACTCTGACTTTCAGTCACAGGCGAGGGGTGCTACTGTTGCTGCTAATCTAAGCAGGTAAGTCATATTTAAAATCTAACCTTTCTCATTTCTTCCTTTTGGTGTAACAGGAAGAGGAAACATCCTCACACACACAGCTGGTTGTTGAATTTTCTTTTCTTTTTTTTTTTACCTGGAGAGTTTCCACAAAGCGACAATGACTGAATACACACTCAAGGTGCAAACAGGTGACATGAAGCATGCAGGAACAATCGACCACATCTATGTTATTCTATTTGGTGCAGAAGGGCAGAGCGAACGCACCAAGCTGGATAATTTTGGAATCGACTTCAAGACCGGAAAGGCAAGTTGCAGTTTGTTTAAACATTCTTTCTATCTTTTAAACAGGCTAATCAGGTTTGCAAACTACCTAGAACTGTTTTTTATCTTTCATTGTAATCTCTCCTGCGCAGCTACAGACAAACGGGTTGCATCTTTAAACAGGATCATCATTTCAAGACATTCATTTAACGAACACATGATGCTGATTTTGTTTCTGATTCTCAGACACGGACCTTCTCCGTCAAAACGGGCTCATCTCTGGGGAAACTCCTCCTCGTCAAGGTGGAGAAAGATCCCCGTCTTGGCCTCCCAGAAAATGAGTGGTACTGCTCCAAAATAGTAGTGACGACTCCAGAAGGAGACGACGTTGTTTTTCCCTGTTACAGATGGATTTCCAGGGGAGAAAATGTGGAGCTCAATGGAGGGAAAGGTCTGCTTAATTCTAGACAGAATATTGAAATTCTTAATTTATTATACACAGTCCTTAATGTATTTTAATGTTTTTTTTTTTTTTTAACCTCTAAGCCAGCAAGGTTTTTGAAGTTGAGCATTCTTTGCTGGTGGAGACTAGAAAAGAAGAGCTGAGAGAGAAAAAGAGTTTGTACCAGTGAGTCCTGCAGGTTGCTGCTAAAGTTCATCCCAGGAGCCAATCTGAACAATTCATTTTGTTTGTTTTTAGATGGGAGATTGACGATGACGAGCTGTCCCACATCAGTCACTTTAAGAATGTGTCAGAGCTCCCTGCAGAAATTCGCTTCTCCATGTCCAAATCAGAAGAAATGTCCAATACAAAAAGAATGATGTGAGTTTGCAGTACTGACACTGACACGCTCAGGTCTCAATGAAACATTTAGAAGAATTATATCTTTGTTTGATGAAACATAAAGCAATTTAGTGTCGTTTGACACTTAGAAGGTAAATCTGAATGTTTTTTAAACCTCAATTTAACTTCAAACCAAATGCAGGAACACAGCTCTGTTTACACACATTGATAAGCGTTTGTGAGTTTGTGTTTGCATTGATAAAATGGTGAAACACTGCATATCCGGTGGTTGTAGCAACACTATCAGACCCAGAGAATGATGAAATCACTCACAGAGAAATAAAAAAGACTTCATCAGGACCAAATGTAGATGTTCTGACTCAGTTGGCTGGATTGTGATCAGTGGAAAGATTCATCTGCACAGGCACGCTTGAGTCCAACCCATTTTCACGCTTCAGAGTCACAAGTTAGATCAACAGGATCTTTTTTGTTGTGCAAAGTAACTTACTCACTTCATGAGATATTTCTCTGTGGATTTTCTTTCTCTCTTCTGCCTGATCTGGCTGTTTATCCATAAAGTTTGTTGAAATCCACAGTGACACCGAGTCTGACTGTGTTGAAGCAGCAGAACTTGAAGCCTGTTGAGTTGAGTCGGGGTCAAAAACATACAGAATCTGTTTTATTGCCTAGTATTTTTTGCATAGTGCGAGTAATTTGTCTGCGGACTTTTTTTGTTGATATTGTCTCTTCTACACGGCCATCAATTTCTCATTCAAAAAGAAACAAACCATCAGGAATGACTGATTCTTCTACTGATTCTTCATTATTCGACCATAATTTTTTAATTTCTTTGTTTGCGTTCCGGTTCTCTCATTTCGTCACTTCTAGTTTCTCGAAAATTTCTCAAAATTGGGCAGCGAGACTATAAATATGCATATTTGAGCCTTAACATTTGGAAATCTCTGCATCCTGATTTATGTGGAAATGGAGATACTGGGCATAAATGTCATATTGACTGATACGAAGTAGTAAAACAACACATCAAAATCGCATGTCAGAGACACTTTAAATGTTTATTACATATATTTCAGATGCATCATGCGTATTGTTTTACAATTTTTTTTTGCTTCTTACTTCAGTGAGGCTGAACTGGGTTTCAAGGGTCTGACTGGATCCAATAAAAAATGGAAAGACATTGAAGACATGAAAAAAATCTTATGGTCCAAAAAGACGACAATATCAGGTATAAAACATCATCTCGGTACCTTTTGTATGTTTCCTGCTGACTTGAAGGCAACATCTGTTTATGTGAATGGGTTTCTGTTTTAAATAAATTATTATAATTCCTGTGAAATGAGCTAATAAATCTGTGTCAATTCTGCAATATTATTTTTTGCTTCTTAACGTTAATGACTTCTTGTTTATTGCTGTTTGTATTGACCATGTGTTCTTATGCATTCTGAGACTGAAGGTAATTTCTGAGGAACTGGTTTGGATTTAACACAAACCTGTAATGGCTAAAGTCACATTTCAGATTTTTGCAGTTCTAGAAATTACAGCAGTTAAAAACTAACCTGTTGTCGCTAGCTATTTGAATGACCTCAGTTAGGAGAGATAAAGATTAGTTTAGCAGACTAATGAGCTAACTGTACTCAGACTGGGGCCAATAACAAAAGTGAATTGCTTCTAACCTAAAAACAAAACTAATCTAAAAAAAAATCATTTTTTTTTTATATAAACACTATTTACTAATCTATTCGATCTTACATTACACAATCGTTCAAGCAGAGATATTTTATTGCTCCCAGAAGTGCTGCATGCTGTAACAGAAATGCTAAAGCTAACTGCTTCTGCTAACAAATGATCATGTAATATTATGCCAAAAATTGATGGCAATAAAAAAGTTTAGAAAGTAGCATTTATACAAAAAACATTGAATTTCTGAGACAGTACTCTTTGGTTTTGGCCCTGCTTGGACTAGTTCAGTAAAAGCTAAACTCTATTTCTCCAAACTGAAGTTGCTCGTCGAGCGTTCAACAGCAGGTGCACTAAAAACTCGTTCATAACCTTCAACGCATTTTAAAAAATTGGAACTATTTTTTATGGACAGTGTTGTGATTTAGGTTTGGCTTTTGTACAATAAATGGAAGTTAAATCATAGTGTTTTTAAAAATTCACAATCAAACTTTCTAGAAATCACTAATCATTTATAATGGACAGCGTTTTGCTGAAAAAGTAACACTATATTTTTAACTGTTCTACTTACAGAGTATGTTTCAGAACACTGGAAGGAAGACGACTTTTTTGGATACCAATTTCTGAATGGAACAAACCCTAATGGGATCAAGCGCTGCTCAACACTTCCTCCAAACTTCCCGGTGACAGAAGAGATGGTCAAGCCTTTTCTGGAAGTTGGAAGCACTTTGAAAAAAGAGATGGAGGTTTGATTTTAATTTTTTTTTTATTTTCTCATATCAGATTTTATTTGTCAGCTTATATAAATTATCAAAGGTATTTTTCAAACATTTCTAACTACAAGTCTTTACATTTCTGTTCCAGAAAGGCAAAATATTCCTTGTTGATCAGAAGGTAATGGATGGAATACAAACCAGGGTGAAGGATGGAAATTCTTTATATATAAGTGCTGGATTTTGCTTGTTCTACATGAACCCTGAGAATAAACTGATGCCTCTTGCAATACAGGTATGTTACTGATGGATAAATAAGTTTAACTTGTGTATCCACAGAGAAATTCAACTTAATTTCCTCCAATTAAGGCCGAAGTTCTTATACAAGTTTCTTTATTAAAATTCCAGCTGCAACAACAGCCTTCTGAGCAGAACCCCATCTTTCTTCCCAGTGACCTGCAAACCGACTGGCTTCTGGCCAAGCTGTTTTTTAAAAGTGCGGATCAGTTGGAACATCAGGTGATCCATCACCTCATGAACACTCACTACCTGGCAGAAGTATTTGCTGTCGCTACCCTCCGTTGTTTCCCTACAATTCATCCTCTCTACAAGGTATTGTCTTGACACGATGAAGCTGGTGAACCATTAAAATACTTTCTGCATTTCTTTCAATTAGATTTTTCCCATATTTGTCTTTCCCCTGCGTAGCTGCTGATACCTCATTTCCGTTACACTCTGCATGTAAACATAATGGTTCGCGCCTTTCTTCTTGGACCCGGTGGGGCTTTGAGTGAGGTACGGGGCTTTAATGTGAATACTTATCTCTCTCGCATGTTTAAATCCTTTAATTTAATTGTTCAATAAATATAACTATGTTGGGATTTATGGCCACTAGAGTTCACTTGGAGTGGAAGGTCTGAAAGAGCTCATGAAAAGAGCTCTGCACAAAACGACCTACAGCTCCCTCTGTCTGCCTGAGAACATCACTGCACGAGGACTCCAGTCCATCCCCAACTTCTACTACAGAGACGATGCTTTGAAGCTGTGGAAGCACATCAACAAGTCATAATTTATTTAGAATGTAAAAAAATACAAGTTTAGAAACAGTTTTTTTTAGAATGTTGTTGTAAATCACATTTTATTATTTTTTTTTACCAGTTTCGTGAGCAGTATGGTGGAGTACTACTATCCGTCTGATAGTGACGTCTGCAGGGACACTGAGCTGCAGGACTGGATCAGTGAAATATTCACACATGGCTTCTTAGAAAATAAGCTCTCAGGTAAAATATGTTTTATAATAATACAGTGTTAAAGTCTTATGTCTTATAAAAATTATGTTTTATGAATTTAAGAGAGGACACGTTTTAGCAAGTTGCAATATTTATATATTCACTTACGTGCATGTCATTTTATTGTCCTTGATAGTGTTGAAGTGTCTCTGTAAATAAGCAACTGATGCAGACTTATGTTAGAGGATGATTCCTTGATTCCAGTTTGCAGTATTTTTTAACAGTGAGGACATAGTCAACAGCCCCCATCTGTCAGTGGCACCCTTTGAAAACCTTTTGGACACGCCCCTGCTCTGTATAACACTTTGAATAAATAGCTTGACTAGATGTTGCTCTTAAAAGGTTTCCCAGAACATTTCAGTACTGTGGATGAGGTGGTTAAGTTCATCACCATGGTGATCTTCACGGTGTCAGTGCAACATGCTGCTGTCAATAACGGACAGGTGGGACGTTTTATATAACAAAATGATACTTTGAATCAATCCGGTTTGTTGCTGACTTATTTTATAATATAAAACATTGAAATAATACTTTTTTATGGAAGAGGATTAGGGCCACTGAAGAAAAAGATAAAGAATTCTGACTTTAATCTCAGAATTTTGAGAAAAAAGTCAAAATTCTGACTTTAAATTCAGAATTCTGAGAAGAGATGGTCAAGCCTATTCTGGAAATGCGTCCTGTCTTAATTCTCAGAATTCTGGGAAAAAAGTCAGAATTCTGACTTTAATCTCAGAATTCTGATTAAAGTCAGAATTCTGAGATTAAAGTCAGAATTCTGATTAAAGTCAGAATTCTGAGATTAAAATCAGAATTCTGATTAAAGTCAGAATTCTGAGATTAAAATCAGAATTCTGAGATTAAAGTCAGTATTCTGAGAAAAAAGTCAGAATTCTTTTTTTTTTCCAGTGGCCCTAATCCTCTTCCGTACTTTTTATATAATGTAACATGTGATATCTAATTTAATTATTGTAATAATAATGTAATTATTATATAATTTATTATAATATAATTAATAATATATAATTATAATTTATAATAATTTAATTATTATATAATTTAATTATTGCTCATGTCTCCAAAAACATGTGATTGATAAGTTTTCTATTCCAGTTTGACTACAACTCCTGGTTACCTAACGGCTCTCACCTGCTGTGTAAACCACCTCCAACCACCAAGAGACAGTCCAGTATGAACACACTTCTGGATGTTCTCCCAAATGTTGGGGAGACTGTCAAGTTTGCAGCAATGACTTTCATTCTCTCAGACAAAAACACCGATATGGTACGTTCAGTGTTTCTAAACACACACACACGACTAAAGATCTGCAAAATCCAAATAAATCACTGCATCAGCTTGACTTTGTGTTTTTGCTGACACCAGGTTCCTTTAGGGGAATATCCTGAGGAGCGTTTCGATGAGCCTGCCACTAAGCAGATGATTAAGGAATTTCAAGCAGAGTTGTCTTACCTGACGGAAGAAATTAAAGACAGGAATTCTCAGCTGAAACTACCCTACACGTACCTAAACCCTGTAGACGTAGAAAACAGTGTGGCTATTTAGAAAAGATGAAGAAGGAAAGCAGAAACTTGATTCCGTTGATTCCTTAAACCTCTGAACACAAAAGACAAATATACAAAAAGTAGTGAGTTTTATTAAATTGCAGCATTTAGGTACAATATTAATAACTGGACATCCAGTTGTTGTGAATCCTGTTCAATCAGACAAATGACCTGTAATGGACTGAACCCTCGAGGGGGCGGGGTCAGAAACACTTCAGATCATATACACTGATCAGTTTGAAAAGGACGAGAAGACATTATAAAGTGCTGTAATAATTTCTGATGCACAGAAACGTAAATAGCCAACAATCCGTTGTCTTCCATGGCTAATAGTAAAAGGCAGAATAACATTTAATTTCAGCTTTATTACGTCACTCAGGATAATAAAAATCTAGTGTGCACATTTTTGTCAAAATATTTTATCTTACCAGAATAAAGGTGCATTTTCAGCACAAATCCATGCAAAGATAAATGCTGATTTTTTTTTTTTTTTCCTCCTTCACATCACTCACATCAGACCTGACTAGTTTTATTAAGGCTTGTTTATGATCTAAAATAAAACACGAAGTGTTGATTTATTCCAAAACAGGATTTCTTAAAAGGAATAATGACAAAACAACACAGTGAATCTCATGCAGCTCAGTCTCTGTTTAATCAATTGTGGACATGACGCAGGACGCGTCGGAGTGAGAGGCCGTCTCGTGCGGTGCACATGGCAGGAAGGGGGACGGGCTCAGTCTTCTGCTCTGCTATGTTGAAGTGGCACTTCTTAAGGTGAACGGACATGCTGGGGATATCAGTGAAACCCCATGAGGACACGGGGCTGAAGGCGGTGCTGAATCTCCACACCTGCATTTGTAAAATAAAAACATTAGTGTCGGGATTTTGTGTTTATTTTGACTGAAGTACAGAATTTGTTTAAAACTCACTTTGTTTTTTATCTGCCACGACACAGTGCCAGGGCCACTAGGACACTGTCTTTGTTCCCATTGCAGTTCTACGATGCCCCTGGTCTGGAGGAGACTGGCACACACTTCTCTCATGGTCCGCGACACCAGAGACAGCTGACACAAGCTAAAACTGTCCAGGAATCCAGCTATGTGCCACAGTATCTCAATCGGGAGTCCGCTAAACTGGTCAGACTGTGATTCACTCGACAGATGCAGCTTTGGGCAAAGCTGAACTCCAAACGACTTCAGGTGTCTATCATGAACCACCTTGGCCCCCTGGGTTGTTGGGTAAAACCGCCGCTGGGAAAATGTACAACCATAATATGCGAGGGGGCACCGGTGCTCCATCCAGCCATTGAGGCCCGCGTGAATGTCCCCGTGGACGTTTTGGAAATGAGAGGAAAACTGGTCCCGGCGAAAAGACTGACTACAGATGAAGGGGAATGTATGCTGGTAGCCAGGGTTAGGAGGGAGGTAACGGTTATACGGGACCACCTCAGCCTTCAAAGCTTCAAGGACCAAGCCGAGGCGGAGTGTTCGGAAAGGACTGGGATACGTGAGCTGTGGTGCAGCATGGTCGCAGGCGGATGCAGAGGCCATGTCACCCACTCTTGTATTGGTCACTAAGATTGCAGCAGGAAAAGTGAACGTCTGCGTGCCGAAGTTAACACGGTAACCATCAACATAGACGGTATCAGATATCCTTCTACACTCTCTGGACTCCTCTAGACAGAAGAGCAAGGCTGCTGTGATCAGATCGATCTCTCCTAGACCCATGGGATCATCATCCTGATCCAGGTCTGAAGTATCCACTGCCTTGTCCTCCATCTTGACTTGTAGTTTATATGGTGACCGATCTGCCAATAAACCTCTCTCTCCATTAGATAAGGAATTTTGGACCTGGGTACTAAAAACCTGGTTGTGGAATCTTCTTTTAGGACTTTCTGAAAGAACTCGCTCTCTGTCCTCCAGGACTATGTGACCAGCCACCTTTGCTGTGCCATCGCTGACATCAATTGGGGACACCATTTGAGAGGTTGCATGTTCCTGGGAAACATCTGCATTGTTATCTTGGATTCCAGCTGTGCAGTCGATATCAAGAACGACCTCCGTTGCTCCTGAAAAAACTCGGTTAGGCGTGTTTTTAAGGGCTCCATTTGCATTCAGGCAGCTCAGACAAGCACTTTCCACCTTAATGTCTCTTTGGTGCAAATGTTCATGGGTTGTGACTTTGAGCTCACTGCGAACGTCTTTATTATTGCTTGAGCTGGACTTTAAAAGTGCATCTCCATGATTTAAGCCCTCTGAACTGCTTTCAGAGACACTTGAACTGCTAACAAAGTCTAAAGCAGCAGCTAAGCTTCTTGCCGTCTCAACCGTGGCCTCGTACAGTTTACTGAAGTGTTCTTCGTTCAAGCCATTGATTCCTCTGACAATTTTCTCTTTCGCCAAGTCTCTTGATGTTGGTTGCGACTGATCGGTGGTAGAAGTGGGCACCTCCGTGGCAGGTGGTTGGAAAGCTTTGCTTTTTGCACTGTTCTCTTTATTAACAGGGGCGCAGGGCTCTTCTTGTGCAGAAGGTGCCATGGCGATGACTTTAAGAGACTCAAGGAGTGTACGCTGGTCCTGAAGGGCAAGAGCCATGTCTAACTGCTCCACTTCCTCCACCACACGACTTAGGCTCTCATAAGAAGTGTAGTCCAAGCAGCTAACAGGCCATCTGTTCCACTCCATCGTGCAGCAGACAACTCCAGCTGGACACACATCCAAGTGTGCAGAAATCTGGTTGCGGATCAGTGTGACCGGGCAGCCATAGCCACTGTTAAGGCATGGAACCCTCATCATCGGGCAAAGGAGCTGGTGCTCATCAGCTTTACAGGTGTGAAATACAGCCCCACACAGCAGTGGGCATGACATTAGATCACAAGATATCCCTGGTTCAGGTCTGACCATGCACCGCAGGTTAACACAGGACATACAATGGACATGGTCCTCCATCCTCAGAGCCGACGGGGTGGAAAAGGCTTCACGGGTCTGTCTGTGAAAAAACATCAGGACAAATGATATAGAACTCTGATAACAGCCACCTTTAAGGTCACTTTATGACTCCAGAAACATGATATAAACTGAGTCTTTATATTAAAAACACAATACTGATAAATGTTTTTGTGGCAGGGGATGATGGATTTACAGGTGGTCTCCACCTGATTCCAAACATGAATCTGGTTCTGTAACAAATGACTCTGTCCTGGTTCTTCAAGATCTTCAGCAAACATAATCAATAATAATAATAATAAATCAGTGCAAAACTTACAGCGTGATTAAGGGGTAAACTTACAGTAATTGAGATAAATGTTTCTAACAAAGTTTAGTTGCGACAAAAAACGGTGATGAACTAAGTGATTTCCGTACTTCCTGTAATGGTTGAGACGTCACCTACAAATTTTTTTATATCGATAGTAACTTTTCTACTAAAACAATTGTTTGGACAATTATAAGCTAACTTAGCCTGACCCCCCCGCCCCTCGGCTAATATTGTTGAATAAAAAAGAACAGGTCAGAAGTTAAACCGTTCACAACTTTATCGACATGTTGCGTTTAATCGGTTTCTCACCTGTTCGCCGGAAAAACGCGTAATAAGACGTGATTGTTAGTTTTACATGACTGTGACAAACCAGACTGTTAATAATAGTTACCTCTGAGGAGAAATTGCTAATTATAGCTAGCGAGACTCTTCGCTCGCAGCTTTTCTTCTTCTTCTTTCTCGTCTTCTTCGTCTTCTTCTTCTGTTTGTAAATCACCTCACGGCGTATTACCGCCACCAACTGGACTGCAACAACGTCCAAATTTCAAGTTTTCCTCCAAAATATGTCTTAAATATTTCTAATCTAACTATTTTCTTTCTGTTGGTCTTTTTTAAACTGAAGCATTATGTGTTCTACAGTTACAATTGTTACAATAATAATCATAATTTGAAAAATCCAGTCTATCTGCCTTGTGTCTCCCCATTTTATGAAGCATGAGTTTTCCAACTTTTCTATGAAATCATATCCATATTTTCTGTTCTTCAAAATATTTTCTGGCAATGTTTCCCTGTATTTGAACAACACAGTTTACATCTGATTTACCACAAACAATAGTAATTATTCATTTAATTTTAACTTTAATATGTGCTGGTGCCCATAAAATCACTATACATGGCATTATTTTAATTCCGTCCAAGATTTACAGAATTTTTATTAGAAATTCAGTCTTAAGATGCATTAACTTGAGTCAAACAGGAGATGTCCCTGTTGCGTTCTTTAAAAAATTGCTCTTCAGAATAATTTTTTCATCAGACCAGCATTTATAGATGTTGACAGAGAGAGACGCTACATTTTGAGGTCGGGGTCACCTACACAGCCCAAAGGCCCCCCAGGACAAAGAGGGACTGATTCATAAACACATCAGTGGGACAGTGCTTGGCAGTACTGAGCATTCTTGTCATTAAGTGTTGTAAAACAAAAACCAGCATTAGAACCATTTCTCATAACAGAACATAGAAAATTGCTGCAATAAAATAAAATGTAGGAAGAATTAAAATGTTAGTTTCTAAATTCCTCATAATTTACAGCTAAAATACCTAATTGAAAAACTCAGAGTCAGAGTTAAAATATCTGAATCAAAATAAGTCGCATTTTCAAACGAAGTTATTATAATTTTCATGATTGTAAGAGTTTGTTGAAATGCACAGAAACTGTGTTTTTTAAATGTTATGTGTCTAATGTGAATTATTTATTTGTGAACTACATTGTCACATGTGGTAGCCTACTTTAAACTCTAAACAACTAAAATATCCTGCACAAACTCAAGTGCAATTCAAAGTGCTTCACAGAACTTTGGTAAGACTTAAAAAATAATATGATGATAAAAGACAAGTCTTAAAAATATATATCATTTATTTCAAATAGCACAAAATAATGACATATAAGTCAAAATAAGATCAGAGGACAGACTGAGTGAAGAACAATACCATCTGTTAGATCTGACAGCTCGGTCATTAAAAAGCTTTAAACGTGAGAACAGGGATTAGAAATTCAGCTCTAATCTGTTCTAAAATAATAAAGAAGTCATAGAAATATGATCTCCTTGAACTGACTTGAAAGAATAAGTGATTTAGAAGCCAATAAAAGTGGTATTTAATTCCAGAAGTAGGGAGAACATGGTGGCGTTTTTAGAGACTGGTTGCCAAAGGACGCTCTTGATCTCTGTAAAGTAAAATAATGTTGAATTGATATCTATTTGGTTTACAAACGGAACAAGTCATGTTCAAAAAGGATTCTAAGGGTCATCCAGGGTTGTCATTTGGTTAAACTGTAAAATGTTTAAGTTTTGAAGGGCCAAAAAGCCTTTCACGCAATTTATTAGAATCTAAAAGTAGAAAATTTTAAAGTCTGACTATAATATAAGGGTGTCATCAATAAGTAATAAGGGGCTTTTGTCTGATAAAAAAGTACAGTTGAGATCAAAATTATAGCCCCCTTTTGAGATTAGACTCTTGATTTCTACATGAAAATTATCCAAGTGTTTTTGTTTGGGAAACAAATTACACAGTTAAAAAAATAAATGTCCACCCAATTTAATTGGGAATTTTATTGATACACTGAGTTGAAACAAGAAAGAGCAAAAATTAGACATCCCAAATTATTAGATCCCAGCCATGAATAGTCAGTAGTGTTCCCTCTCTGATAACTGACAACAATCTCTCTGAGTAGTTCTTTACTAGGTTGACACACGTCTACGGTACTGATGGATTTTGGCTCAGTCTTCCATTGCAGATTGTTCTTGTTGGTTCAAATTGCAGGTTTCTGAGTATAGATGTTCTACTTTGAGAACCTGCCACAGATTCTCAATTCCAGGATCTTGGTTTTCCTTTAAGAGCTGTTGGACTCATTTCGTTGTATGCTTTGGGTCATTGTCTTGTTGGAAGACCCAGTGACAACCTAAGCCTAGACTACGAGCAGATTTCTAAATATTCTCCCTCAAAATGTCAACTTTATTTTCTTCTTTACATGATGCCACCCGAACAAGGCTCCCTGTGCCCGAGGCTGCAAAACAACCCCACAGCATGATGCTCCCTCCACCATGTTTAACTGTGGGAACTGTGCTCCTGGGGTTGAATGTCTCTCCCTGAGTCCAAAGAGTTACAGTTTAGTCTCATCAAACCAAAACACAGACTTCCAAAAACTCATCTGTACCTTTTAAGTGTTTGCAGGCAAACCTGAGTCGGGTTGTGATGTGTCACTCTTTGGCCTGGTGAGTAACAATAAGTCCCTCTCATGTTCCTTGGAGTTTTTTATACTGACTGAATGTTGTTAGGAAACCAGTTGACTGCACAGGTGTGGTTTCAAAGCTGATTGGCTCATTACTGTAGGTGTGTCTCTAAAGCAAACATTCACATGTGGTTGATATTTTTGATAACCCCATTTTTTTTTTTACTATATTTGAAATAAAGCAAGTAAAAATGGATTTTACAATCCAAAATGTACCAAAAGCTACTAAATAAAACTGGTGAATGTTTGATTGTATCAAGTTTCATCAATTCTGCAAACATTAGGAAAAAGTAAAAAAAAAAAAAAAGTTCCATAATTCCTGGGAGGATAATAATTTTGGTCTCAATTGTATAGAGAAAACAAAAGATGCCCACATCGTTGTGGAACACCATCATTAATGTTGAGACAACAGAAGGTGATACCCGGGACACAGATCATGAAATATATTTAAAAATAAACTCTAATTAGAATTTAATTTAAATTCAGAATCTTTACTTATTGATTAAATCCTACTGATGCAAGGCACTCAAACTCCAGTCCTCGAGGGCCACTGTCCTTCATGTTAGAGATGTTTTTTCAGCTCCAACACACATGATTAAAATTATTTAATTACTTCCTCATCATATCAACACGTTCTACAAAAGTCTGTTAATGACCTGTTCATCCAAACCAGGTGTGTTGAAGCAGAGGAACATCTAAAACTTGCAGGTTAGCGGCCCTCGAGGCCTGGAGGTTGAGATCCGTGGGTTAAGAGCTTTACTTTTAAAAAGTGACTGTGTGTCCTTATTGTTCATTTCTGCTTTATTCAGGGACAAAAAAAAAAAAAAAGAAAGAAATCAAACATATTACATCACTGTTAGATAATATGAAAAAAATGTTTAACAGACCAGTAAGTTTGGTTTGGATTCAAATGTTTTTTTTTTTAATGCAAGTCAGGGCAAGCCTAAAACATAATAATAATTTAAAAAAAAAAAAATATATATATATATATATATAAATTGATAAGGTCTTCCGATCAGCCCATGTAGACATTCCAAGAATAGATTGAATCATGCCGTCACCCTTCACCCTGGAGAGTGGCTGCAGCATCCAGATATTCTCTCCTTCGCAAACATGTCACTTTTATTTAGGTTCAATAAAAGATGATTGCTCCCGAAGCCTTGGGCATGGGTGTCACAGAGACTCCTTCATAAGTTTATTTGTGATATGTACCGCCTGGCATGAGTCACGACACGATGCTACACATACAGGGCATTTCCCCTTCAGGAGGCAAACCTTATGGAGTAATGTTAAACCACACTCACTGACTGTCCTCATCACTTTAGATCAGAGAAGGATTCTAAATGTTGAGATTAGAATTTTTTTTTTTTTTTCTCCCAATAAAAGCCAACAAAAGTTTACATGCTGCTGATTTTGCAGACCAGACATGGTTTATCTTTTCTCTCAGATCTCACGGCTCCTTTCATCCAACTTGAAACAGGTGAGCTCTGATTAACGTCTTTGACCCCCGAACAAACGCCAGGTGGCGCAAAGGATGCAGTTAACCGCTGTCCGTGGTGCTGAAAACATCCTTGGCCCCCTTTCGAGTCAGAGGGCCCCAAGGAGAACTCAGTGTGGGAAAATATAACATGCAGCTTCTAGTCTTTAAATATTAGCAGACGTTACATTGATTTAGTTATTACGGCACCCAATGCACCAAAAATCTAAGATTTTCTTTTTATTTTAGACAAAACAGTGTCAATGTGTGAACTTTTATTCCTAGTTACAAACACAGCTGCAGCTGTGGGCTGCTAGAAGAATTTTTTGTGCTCTCACCTACCATTTTTATCTAAACTAAAGCGATCTGAAATGATTATGGACTTCTCATTATGTAATAATATGAAAAATGCTAAAGGTTTATGGCTGTCATAACATATTCAAATAAACGTATTCAAAACAAGCTTTAATCTAAGCATTGAGACTCGTGTGCATAATGGGGGATATATAACCATGAGTTGAGTGGAGGAGAGGATGGAGGTGTGTTGGGGGGTGGGGGGTGGTGGTGGGGGGGGTCTTATATTTTCGTTCTGAATTGGGAGGGAAAGAGCGAACGAGAGAGAGAGAGAAACTTAAGTAATACTGAGAAAGACCATGCGCCAAAGAAGACGGACAAGCACGAGGCATGATTTAAGGATTGAGGTAAGTTTTAATGCAACAGACTAATCTCTATGAAAGATTTAAATAGGACACTGCAAGAATTAGATAGATGGAAAGTGAGGATTAGAGCAGAAATGCTGGTGATTTGGGATGAAGGACATGAATGCTGTTATTTATTGTTGTAAATCGACGGCTGAGTGTCTGCACGACAGGGTGAGAAGACACGCCGTGGCAGATTCTGAGCAGGCGGTGGGAGTCTGCACCTTTTGTGTTGATATGAAAGAGGCATTTCATTTGGAGGGATTTCTTTTCGTTTCTCGGTCTGAAAAGGGATTATCTGAACTAAATCGTGAGGAATAGGAGCACGAGGGGATGATGAGAACAGTCTGAAAGACGTCCTTTGGAAAGCGCGCTGTCCGCGGTGCTGAAATTAGTTTCCTGCTTGATTTTCTCAATGGACATCACCCACTGGACCTGAAGCCTGTCCTGATTCACAGTGGGTCTCTAATTAGTTGAAATAACTGACTGGATTGTAGGTTAAGTGCCTTGCTCAAAGGCATCCAGACTGTAGTGGATAGGTTACTTAGCTATGAGTGAAACAGGGCGTGCAAAAGGAGCATGCGTGCTCAGTGAACTCTTAGCGTTTGGCACATTTCCTTCCCTCAGTATGTCTTGTTTCTTTCTGCAGGTGTCTGTGGATCCACCCCATGTGTCGCGCTCTCGTGTAATGGCTCAGATGAACGTGGAGGCACTGACAAACAGCGGATAATATGCCAGCGCATTTGGCGCGGCTCACGCTCTGTGGCACATTATGGCACGCGTAAAGATGTGTCTTTTCGCCCGCCTGTGTCTCCCCGCGTGTCTTTTTGGCGTTCTCGTGCTCTCTTACAGCAGCAGCATCAGTGAGAGGTCGGTGGTCCCCCGCGCCGCATCCCGCTCTGTAGCTCGAATGGACGGTGACGTTATCATCGGCGCGCTCTTCTCGGTCCACCACCAACCGTCCGCTGAGAAAGTGGCCGAACGGAAGTGCGGGGACGTCCGAGAGCAGTACGGCATCCAGAGGGTGGAGGCCATGTTTCACACGCTCGACCGGATAAACGCCGACCCGAACCTGCTCCCAAACATCAGCCTCGGCTGTGAGATCCGCGACTCCTGCTGGCACTCCTCTGTTGCCCTGGAGCAAAGCATCGAGTTCATTCGTGACTCCCTCATCTCGATCCGGGATGATAAGGACGGGTCCAAGTGGTGCATTGACGGTACCCCGTCCAACCAGCCACCGCCTTCCAAAAAACCTATTGCCGGAGTGATCGGTCCGGGATCCAGCTCTGTGGCTATTCAGGTTCAAAACCTTTTACAGCTGTTCAACATCCCGCAGATTGCTTACTCTGCTACAAGCATCGACCTGAGTGACAAGACCCTGTTCAAGTACTTCCTGAGGGTCGTTCCTTCAGACACCCTCCAGGCCCGGGCCATGCTGGATATTGTCAAGAGGTACAACTGGACCTACGTGTCTGCAGTCCACACTGAGGGTGAGAGTCCATCACACTGACCCTTTCACTGTAAAATCACCAGAAATCCACACTTATATCAGCAATCCTGTTATCTGAACAAAGTGGGCTTATAATGACCTACTTGTTATGGTATTTTTAATTAACCATAACATCAAAGAAACACTGTTATTAAAAGTGACACACTGCCTATTAGCTGTTATATTTATAGACAAACCATACACTTTGACATATCAGGATCACATGCAGCCAAGACTTTAAAGGTCCTCCAGAAATATTCTCTGACCTCTAAAATCCCATCATCATGTGCTTTTTACACGCGTGTTTTATGAGATATAGACCTTAAAGTTCCCGTTCCTGTGTCAGTGTGTCACAGCTCCATGCAGCAAAGAGTCACATCTGTGCCCATTCAAGACGTTTGCATGATTAAAATAATTAATGATAATAATAAGTATTGCAATTGTTTTCACAGTTTCACACCTAATGCGTGGTGTTATCTGGGAGAAGAGTGTGAGCTTCTTGGCTGTGCTATCTTGTTATTCTCAGCATGTTCGAAAAGTCTTGCAGAACACGCGAGGTGTCAGTTTTGGCAACAGAAATTTAGGGTGCTCATTTGAAAAGGAGAATTTGATTTGATGTAAAAATACTGTTTTTTTTTTTAATGTCATCAAAAATACACGAATAAAAAATGCATATCACACTTTCTTATGTATGAACTTTTTGCTAACTTTTCCTCATTTGTGCACAGCAACGTGTCACAGTGACGATAGGACATAAAAAGAAGAGACGGGTCAGGTAGACAAAGTAATTACTGTGAAATGAATCATGTCCGGGGCTTTTCATTAAAGTCTTGGCGAAACACAGTTAGTGATGTGCACGTAAATTGTGACTGACAGGCTACATTAAGCAGGATCCCCCCCTTAGGAGCTGCAGGCGCACTGGGAGTGTAAAACATCTTTGGAAAGTCTTATTATAGTCAGGTAAGGAAGGTGAGCACTGGTTGGCATCACATGGACGACAGAGGCCGTTAGGGAAGTGTAGTGCCTGGAGAAATATATAGGGGGGGTACCAGCAACCTGACCTTCCTCTGAGACTACAGCCATGTTTTAAGGGTAATGAGGGCAACGCTGAGTTTTTTTTCTCCAAAAGATAAACCCTAAAGTTGAAAACATTCAATTAAAATCCAAATTTTTTTTTTCATGCAGGTGTTTTAAGTCCTTGCAGTGGAAGCAAGTGCTCAACAGATGTTTCAAACAGTGGCTTGTAATTAAAGTTTAAACGATAAACACCTCACGTTGACCAACCCAAACTCATCTGTTTTCTCTTATTTTATCTTTATCGATCTCAGAATTTACGGGCATGACTGGCTTAAGTGTGTGAGTTTTTTTTTTTTTTACTCTCCGCCACCCTTGACAAGTTCTAAGTGCAGCTTGTTGCCCATGGCAACAGCTAGAGCTGGGAAATTGCATAAATTAACCTGTCTGGATAATCATCTGTGTGGTGGGACTGCTCCGAGCAGCCTTTTCGGTCATTGTCAAATGGGGTGTCAACTAATGCACCACCAGCACCACCGCCCACTTGTCTCTCAGGGAAGATGGAAAGAGTAAAATAATTAGATATCATTATTTTCATTTACCGGTGAGAAAATGAAAGGAAGCAATTGAAAATATCATCAAAGGCCTATTAGAAAGTCAACACACGGGACCATTGTGTGCCTGAATGCATCATGATGTCTATTTCGGCTGTTCTCCTTTTCACTCTAATAACGCCACGCCGTGCACAGAGAGAGTATTTGTCCTTCATCACTCATACAGGAGGATTGTGGCATAGAGCTGCCTTCAGGGACTCTGGCTTCTCATCAAGACAAATGGCACTTCAAATGTTTTCCCATATTTACAGCATCTGATTTCCATCCGATGACGGAGCACGTTCAAGAGCAAAGACATGTTCTAGCACACGCATCTGATTGGACTGTCTGCGTAATCCACCTCTCAGGCTGAGTAGCGATGGGTTTTATCAACTGTTCAGACACACGAGTTCAGCTTCTGTCAACGTGGAAGCCGAAGATTTAGATCTCGACAGCTTGGCTCTTGATTGGGACAGTTTGTAGTTAACCAAGGACGACGATGTCGCCTCCTCTGGCCGTGATTGCAATCAGCAGCCAGCAAGCTGTGACATTCATTATTAGCAGATCAGAGCTTCAAGTGGAAGCTCTGCTGAAGAATGTGATTCGTGCACATCTGTAAAATCTGTTGATCATGTATGGCTGAATGAATTTTCCCCCTTTATACTGAAGCAAAACACTTGACATCTTTTTTTTTTTTTGTTTCAACTTTAGGGAACTATGGTGAGAGTGGGATGGAGGCCTTCAAGGAGCTGGCATCACAGGAGGGTCTCTGCATTGCCCACTCAGACAAAATCTACAGCAACGCAGGCGAGAAACACTTCGACCGGCTATTAAGGAAATTACGAGAACGCCTCCCCAAAGCTCGCGTGGTGGTGTGTTTCTGCGAGGGCATGACCGTCCGCAGTCTCCTGATGGCCATGAGGCGACTCGGCGTCTACGGGGAATTCCTCCTTGTTGGAAGGTAAGGATTCACATCTGTGATTTTAATTTTTTAAAAAACCTTTAAACTCAGAGTTCAGAGCATCTTTCTGGATGGCAGGGACTCTGTTAACTAACTGCCAGACTGAGATGCTGTGTTGTCTTCCTAAGGCACTTGTCACCATGGCAACGGAGAAAGAACTAGACCACATACCCAATGAATAGAAATGTTCATAAGCAAAGAATAATTTCTGTTACAGACTCGCCAATAATCGGTATGTGTTGCGTTTCAGACATAGCAACCAGAACTGAGCTTGGACACATTCATTTATTCACATAAAGTTCCTTCCTCCGTTTGATGATTCCACCTCCTTAATGAATAATAACTTCATCTCTTTCTCCTTATAATTCTCCCCTGCCTCGTAGTCAGTGCAAAATTGGGATGAGAGACTTTCATTCATTAAAGATGGAGCGACTTGAGTCATCTCGAACACTTGAGCCGGATCATGACAAATCCTCGGCAAAGAACATTTGCAGGTGTCGAAATAAGTTGAAGCGCAGTTGATTCTATTTATCAGCTCTTTTATGCAGAATCTTTCTCTCACCGTAGCAGGCAGAGAGGATGTTTTCCAATCTCTCTATAAGCCAATAATCAGCATCATGCAAAGACTTGATATGGGGCATGCTTTTACCTGAAGGCTAAATTTGTGAGAATTTTTGGAAGTAGATGAAGAAATCAAAACAGATTTGTTGTTTTTTTTTTTTTGGTGTGTTGGGGAAACGAGATTGCTCAAGATGGCTGATTTTCCAATAGTGGAAATCCTTTTTGCTGGTTGTTGTTTGTGCTTCCTTGCTGCATCTGTGATTGCAAACCAGTACATGGTCATGCAGGCAGTCCTTGATTATGACTCTTGACGCCTAACTGAAGGAATTTGACTCTACGTGGGTCCAAGCATCACTTTGATTGCCGTAGAATTGAATCCTAGCTGTGCACTCATGACTGGATCACTCAAGTTTGAATGTTAATGCAAAATCGGTTTGTTAATTTTCAGGTTTCTTATATACACATCTTAATTTCAATCATTCTCTTCAAACACCTGGATAAAAGTGACTTCAAAGTCTCTGTGTTTTTCACATAAAGTACAAACTCTGATCCATCTGGTCAGGTCAGGTTTTTTTCTTTTAAAAGAAACGCCAATTCTTTAAAAGCTATTAATCATCGTTCAGATCCGTATCAGTGCCGGTGTTTGCATTGTCACATCTAATTATCGAACCTACTTACACGCATGTGGGGATTCTTTGATCAGATTCACACCTTTCATACAGGAGAGCATCGAGGAATAATATTCCTGCCGTTGCTTTTCCTCTTGAAGAAGCCTTTCCTTCTTCCTTGTTCTGTACAAAACCATGACAAGTGGTGCTCTCACCAGCAACCTGTTTATGCTGCTGAATTCAATGCTTCTGAGCAAGGGATGGGACCCTTTAGTTTCAAATGCCTTTTAAATTATCTATTGTAAGGACACCAACACTCCCATATGTCTCCTTTTCCTTCATAAGAGACGGGAAAATGTGTCTTTTTTTAGCTTTTGTGGAAATCTCCCTGGGCGGGAGGGAAAAGCTTCTTCTAGGTCACAGAGAAAAAGAAGGAGGTAGAAAGAGAGAGCGTGTAAAATGACGGAGCAAGTCTGGTCCAAGGCAGATGCTCTGCAGTGTGTGTGGCCAAATAAAGCTGGCAGGCAGATGTTAGCTCATCAAAGGGGAGCTTGTTTTCTTAATTTATGCTTTCACCTCTGAAGAGGCTTCTTGTTATGACGTTTGTGTGTCTATGCTCATAAAGATATGGAAAATATGTAAATTAATGACATGCAGGAGGTGAATAGTAGGGCTGTAACGATACACCGATGTATCAATGTATCGCAATATCGTATCACGAGGCCCTTTATCAATAATATCGATACAGTAAACGTGTTGTACCACCACAAGGTGGGACAACATGCGCTCTAACATTGTAAAAAAATATTTTTTTGCTGAAAAAAAGACTCTGAACTATGTGAAAGAGAATCAGTGGCTTTGTATCTGCACTATATTGCTGTCATGAGCAACTAACCTAAATAACTCTTATTACATATTTCTAACTAAGATTTTTATTTTGTGACATATTAGTTTTGATAATAAAATACTACAAACTAAATACAACAAAATAAAAATTATCCAGAGAGTTTTGTTTTGTTGAAAATGCAAAACAAAGAAAAGTTTCAATGTATTGTATAGTGTATCGTATCATGAACAATGCATCGATATACGTATCGTATCGCAAGATAATGTATGATTACAGCGCTAGTGGATAGAGAATAAGTCTGAATTTTGCAATTGAAGAGTTGCTCGTTTGTGATGTTGTGGCTTCTTGCAGTGTTAAATGGAATCATTTTCATTCTACAGATTTACAACCTGCAATTAGTTTGCTGTTTCATTTCAGTCTCACTGCTTCTGTCAGCTTTGTTTACAGTCATATCTGGCAGATGTTTCAGTAAAAAAAAAAGCCCCCAAATCCCATTTTGCACAATGTTACCAGTAGAAAGTGAGCAATTAGCCAGTGAACACCACAGAGAACACAAGAAATGATTAGCAACAGCACAATGTAAAACAGCTAGTGTAACAATTTGGTGAAGAAATACAGACAGAGATATTACACACACAGTGGGGTTTGAAACTTCTAACTATTTCATCATAAATTTGAATAAAACATTTTTCCCCCCATAAATCCTAAGGTTTAACACAATTCAACAAAGAGGGAGGATAATACTTGTGTTAATGGTTTTTTTTATTTCAAGCATTAACCAAGGGTAGATAAAGTAAATGAATCCCCAGGATGAGAAATCCAGTTGAAGGTAAAATTAGACATTTGCATTTGCAGTGAGGCAGAATAAATTCCCTTACATGCACAATTTCCCTCCAATTGACTCAGTTACAATCTAGTGTAACACCAGAGGGAACTCTGGGTCCTCACCTCAATTAATTTCAGTCCATATTAGTTGACTGAAACAGTGTCAAAAGTTCAAAGATGATATTAAAGAAACTGTTTTATGGAAAATTTATGAATAAATATGGTTTTACGTGTTGTGGATGGCTCTTTGGACAACCTTATTGTGAAAAAGATAATAGCTAGTCTGGCTAATTTTGCAATCCAGTCTTAAATATTTCATAGGGATTTGTGGAAACATTTTTTTTTTATAAACCTTTACATTGTATTTAGTCGGACATACATAATCATGTAAATTTTTGGTTATTTTTAAGCACAAGTGATGGTAGGAGCAGTTAAATGGAGTCCTATTATGCAACTTGTGGCACGTTCGATGCTGAATTAATAGCAGATTTATAAAACAACACTTATTAACATATTATATTTTATTCTGGTGGAAATATTATGATATTGTGTTTGGAAGTGCTACAAGTTACATTATAAGGAGGGATGCAGTGATACTGATACCATTCTAATGTACTCAGTATCGGTTAGTTAACCAATACCATGAACAGATACTTAAAATATGGAAACTCTGCAACAATTTCATTGAAAATTTTTATTTTTTGCTTGAAATTTTAGTTTTGTGCTAATTTGTATTAATATTTTATTTTTTTATTGAGTTCACCATCATTTGTTGTAACAAACAGAGAAGAAAATAAAACCTGTCTTTCAGTTCATTGCATTTTTTTGTGTGGTAGAAGTATCGGCATTAGTACTCGGTATCGGCAAGTACTCAGATCCAAGTATCAGTATAAAAAAGTGATACTGTTGCATCCTTAATCATAACTGTGGAAACAAATTCTTCTGCAAATAACCAAAGTAGTCCATGTAATTACTTGTGAAACTTAAGCTATTTAAAGATTTATAAAATGTCTTTATATACAGCTTTTATAAACTGCGGGGGAAATTTGTGGGACTGAACTAGTAGTGCGTTTTGATCTTGACCCTGCTTTAGGTGGTGAAAACTTGTCAGTGTGCTCAGAATTTAACCATATTTCTCTAAACTGAAATCATTCAAAGAGCTATCGACAACAGGAAAGATATTTTTCATTCATAACCTCAAGGTTTACTAAACAACAAGATATTTTGCTGAAAAAATTTGAAATTGTATTTATTTTACCATCAAAAATGTTATCAGGCCAAACAATGAATAACATTTAACACAATGATATGATGTTTCACAATAAATCTCCGCTTCATTTTAGGATGTTTTGTAAGATTAAGACAACTTTTGTGTTTAACACCAAAAAAATGTTACTTCTCTGTCTAAAACAGCATAAAAGCATGTGTATCAGACACTCTACAACATCTAGGATCATATGATGTTTTGTGTGTTTCATGTTTCACTCAGTAAGATCTTTCACCACAGCAGCAGACAAAAACCAGTGCAGCAGTGGGTACGTGCGAGCGGTTTGAATGTGAGAGCTTTTGTTGTTGCTGTTCAGCCAACCTGCTCTTCAGACGAGGGCCAGGTGTGGCATCGTGCTCGACCCTCTTCATCCTCTCACTGCAACACTTTACAGCCACTCCGCTCGGTTGCACCGTTCGTCAGAGAGTCTGTCTCTCTCTCTCCATGTTGTCAGTCTGGATTGCACCGAGCAGCTCCCACCATATGACTGCAAACAAAAAAAACCTCATATAAACCAGATGATAGTCATCCCGTTTGTACACCGGGCATGCAGGATGCAACACCGACTGTTCTATTCTGCAAGTGTTTTAATGAATGAAAAAAATACCTTACGGAGGCGTGAAACAGAAACCATTGTGTGTTAGCGATGGGAGACTGTCTCGGTTCTATAATTAACTGATAAGGAATAAAAACCTCACCAGAGTAACCAGTGAAATAAAGTTTCAGATTAAAAAAAAAACAAAACTAAAAACGAAAGATGTTGACAGAAGCAGTAACAGATTGGAAGGGGATCAGACAGCTGACAGTTGGGCTACTTTACAGACAGTAATCTGATTTCATTTTTTATTTTCTGCTCCTCAAAAGCCTGAAAACCTTTCTCAAAAAAGGGAAATGTTGATATTTGAACATTTTATTCCACCAGACAGCGATTAATTTTCAAATTAATAGTCTAGCATCTTGATAATCGCGATCATCTTTGAACTAGAATGATTTCTGTGTTTAATATTACTAACATGTAACATTATGAGAAAGATTTTATTTTGAAAAACAAATTTTTTAAGATGTCAAACCATTTATCATACCTTAAATGACCAATACGGACAAATTCCTGACTGTTTTTAGGTGTATGCTGCAAAAAGTCAAGTCTAAACACAATATTAACATGAGTTTGTTCTCCTCTCATGACTTCAAGCCTGAATTATTACACATCCAACATTATTCTGTTTCTGCTCTTTCTGAGCTTCGCCTTTAGCCAGTCCAACTTTGTTTTGCTGAGGCAGTTATTCTATTTTTAGATCATGTTGTCATGTCAAAGATTTTTATTCGTCTGATAAAATGGAAGCTCAAAACTATTCAGACGTGTAGAAACAACAAGTTTACGTGGGTTATTAAATTAATACTGACCTGAGAACAGTTGTCTGATGCAGATGGGGTTCTGGAGGTCAATGTTTGACTCACTTCTAACTCATGCTTAGCTCCAGAACGAGCTTTTTCATGACTGAATCCCTGCAGCATGTAAAAAAAGGAGTCATGTCTGAGACTTCTCTGAAATGTGCCGCACGTTACACCACAATCTATACATAGAGATTAAAAACAGACATTTAACAGATACTTTTCGGCGCCTATAGGGGATTTTATAATTTTCATAATATAAAATTATGAATGCAAAAGAAAAAAAAAGAAGGATATGTGAAATGAGGATGTCAAGAATGTATTTTCAAAATAGCAAAGTGTGTGTTTTTGCTATGATTTCCCTGGGGTTAACACCATTAAACTCTTTTTACAGTTGAAACTTCTAAAAGAAGCTCTGAATCTATTTCCACCCACTCAGTTGAAGAAAGAAATCGTCTTGCTATTCAATACAAGTTTGCTGAGCAGCAGTTTTTGCGGCAGATATATATATATATATATTCACTGTACAGTGTCCTTTGTTGTTGTTGTGATTCACACTGTTTCTTCCCCTACTTTCTGAATGGTGGCACACAGTGAATCCACCTACTCGTTTGCTCTTTTTTTGTAATTAGAAGTGCTCGTGTTCTCTCGCCCCTCTAACGCTGCTTGAATGCCCGTTATTGCCGAACGCAATTTGCATAAGCTGCTTTTCCGCATAGAACGCTCATTTCTGTCTCTTTCCTACAAATATGGCTTTTGGTCCAGGTCCAGTTTTGAATGCCCTCGTCTCATTTCTGGCAGGATGGACGCGAACGGCTCGACATCAGTCATTAACGGTGTGTGACTGTGTCTTTTGAGATTGTGGCACGGTGCAAAGAAAGCTGGAAATCAGAACTGTACGTGTCAAATAGCTCTTTGGATTTCACTCTCCCGTTACATTTTTTTTTTTTTTGTGAGGAGACTGAGGCTTTTCTCCAGGCTTGAATCAACATGTTTAGTGTAACAGAGAAAGAAAAGGGCTTTTGACAGGACGCATTTCCCTGCCTTTTTCCTGTCATCTCTACAGATATCATCTCCTCTCAGTCTCTGGAGGAAGAGCACACGGGATGTGCAATTCTGCCTGTTGACTTCTGAATACAAGTTATTTGGCAAATAGAGGCACATGAGCAAAGAAAGAGCTTTTCTCTGTCAATAGCAGGGGAAAATGAAGCCAAAATAAATTAGGCTCTTTTCCAACTAGAATTGTACATATACAAAGGTTTCAAAATTCATCCTCCTGAGGCTGCAGTCAGAAAAAAAAATATTCAAAATAAAATCAAAATAATGTCTCTATATTAGGTTTTTACAACACCAAATGTATCATGTTTGGTGTATTTATTTCTAAACGCTCTACCTTTTTACCCAATTATTCCTGTTCAGGGTCGCAGGAGCTGGTGCCTACCTTCAGAGGTCATTGGGTGGGGGCGGGGTTACACCTGCACAGGTTTTCAGTTCATCACAAGGCCATGTGTAGATATGAACAACGATTCACTCACACACTCACACCTAGGGCCAATTCTGGGGTTATTATATGTTATTATATGTGTACAGTATATACATATATACATACAGTATGTATATATGTATATGTATGTATGTACATACATATAAAGAGAGAGCGCTTGAGAATTACTTGTGTTTTTTTTTATTTTATACTGTCATTTTGGTTTATTGATTCCTTCAAAGTACAATGGCCTCAAATTGTTCCACATTTTTATTCAATCATAAATGTCATGAGCCACATTGAGTTGGGATGTAAAACAAGGAGGCAGCAGTCAGACAGATGTGATGCAGGTCTGAGCAGTTTATTATTAAATGTAAGTAAAATACGTAGAAGAAGAAATGTAAAAACACCTGAGGTGTATAAGCAAAGAGCCACGGCAATCCAGCAGAAACTATAATATAAACCAATAGATGCTTAAGGAACTAATCACTAACTGAAAAGCAGGTGTTATGATTAGAAAAAAAAACAACCTGGTGTTTAGATGAAAAGAACCAAAAATTGACAAAATTTTTACGAAAATCCAGATCAACTCAATTAAAAAAACAAATTAAAGAACAGAACCATTAGCCCTAATTCTACCTTCTGGCATGAAACATACCCAAAAACACAGTAAAAATTAAACCCAGAGAAGAAGCTGACTCACACCTGTTCATCAGCTCCAACATATTTGTCCTTTGAGTTTAATCGGGTTCTCCTCGTCTTTTCTGATTGGTGTAAGATTTTGACTGTGTGTCTTTTAAAGCACCTTTAAACTCCGTTAAAGTTTGGCGACTGTTTCCTGTGGTGTGCCACAGAAGAATCATTACAGTTTCTGTCAATTCGCAACGCAGTAAAAAAGACTCGCGCGTGTGTGTGAGTGTGCTGCTTGCACCACAGTCTCCATGGAGATTTTGTTTGACCTCATAAAATAAGTTGGTGCGATCGTCGCAGTGCAGATCTGTCACGCACTCTGTCAGCAAGACTCCGCACGACTCAACACAACAGCCTTTTGTTCGAAAATCTGGCTCCAATCTGAAAAACTCCTCCTAACAACAAAACACTAACCAAGATGACAATTAGAAGAAAGCAACGTACTGTAGATGTCGAGTTACTCTGCTGCATTTGAATCAGGATTTATGATCGTATCTTTAGGTTCCACAAAACAATAGAGCAAAATGCATATTTATAAGACGCCTCTGATGATAACTGAGACTAGAAATACATCCTCAAGGACGTCTCTGTCTTTCTAATTGATGCCCCGTGTTTCTAAGTATAAAGAGATGGGTGAACAACACTTGGAGGGATCAAAAATAGCACGCTGGCCTGACATCTGGACACAGTTGTCACATGCCGATTAGTAGAAGCTGTAAGGCTTTTTGTACCAACAGCTGGACCAAAGCATGTGAATATATATAATGGAAAAAAAAAAACACAAGAAATCACCAAAAAAAAAGAAAAAAAAAATCTACCAGCAATAAAAAAACAGTAATTTGTAACTAAATATTTGTTATTTACAACATGTTCCAGATTATTTTTGCTCTGTGTCAACGCAGAGTTTTGGGCAGATAAACAGCATTTTGAAAAGACGACAAGCTGCACAATGAGTTTTAAAAAATAATACTGTTTTTTTTTGTAGCAAAAAAAAAAAAAAAATAATTCTAAATGAGACCGACAAACTGATCCATGTTTTTTTATATTGCTAACACCTTCTCTTTCACACTATACTGATGTTTGTAAGAGGAAGGAAAAAAAAAAGGCTGTGAAAATGTTCCCGTCTCATACAAGTTTTACTCTGTAGCTAATTTTTCAAATTTAAAACTGGTAATCAACGGCAGAGAGAAATTTTTATCGTATGATGTTACAGTTTTGGGGGTTAGGTTGAAAAGGTGAGAACGATGAGTGAAGGTATAGAGCGGGCGAGGCAGTTCCAGTGCAGGTAGAATCATTTCTTTCCAGCAGGTGAGTTGAACATTGATTGATTTTCTTCAATGAAGAGGTAAGTAGAGGATTTACTTCACAGGTAAGAAGTTTCACTCACAAGGATTTTTGGGTTTATTCACCTGGAGGGTAACAGCTGATCAGACGCACTGGAGAACAAAGAGACGATTTTTTAAAAAAATGTAAATTACTTCATTTTAAGGATTAAAGTTCAAGGAATCTTCATTATCCTCATGCAGCAACAAGTAATCAGCACATTCGCTCTCTAAAATCAAAACAAAATGAAAAAGACAGAAAATAGAGCTTTTTATTTAACAGTGCGATGGCAGCAGGGACCAGAGAAAACTCCACAATCTGTTTGTCCTGCATTTTGGCAGAATGTATCTGCGTCCTGATGGTAGCAGCAGGATCTCAGGAGCCAAAGGGGGATCAGCTCCATCAGGACTGAACAGGCCTTACTGAGAACTCTGGTTTGGGCTGATAGAGCATTCAGTTCAATTCCTGCTATTTTGCTGCACAGTTTTAAAATCTCCTGCAATACGAATTTCATACACGTTTTAATCATTTTGACCAAACCTGTTGAAAAAGTGGCGTTGAGTGCTGTATACTGATGAATAGTCTGATTGCATGTGTGATCAGCTTTGACATTGTCTCTGCAGTGGGCGGAGCTTAGAGAGCAGCAAGGTCAATGATTCACCTGCAGGAAACGGAGATGGAAGAAATTCTAGAATTTATTTCCTGCAAGTCTAACTCACCATTTTAGTTGCTTTACAGTTTGTTATCGTCATGTCAGATTTTTCTGTTCATGATGCATCAGATAGTTGGAGGCGATGAAAACATTTTGGCCTTTTTCTTCATTGTTTTGCATCAGTCTCCAAAATATCAGTGCAAGCCAAAACTGGCTTTTTCATGTAGATAACAGCCATTATGGGGTTCTTCATCTCCAACACTGACATTTGGTTTGATTTTCTCTGTACAGTTCAAAGACCTAAAATCAATGTCAAATTCAGATTTTGCTTTTTTTTAATTTGACAGATCGATTTTTCAAACTTCTGACTAACTGAATTGAAATTGAAAATCACTGGAATTCGCTTCGAAACAGTTTCCAGGTGACACAACAGTGACGTCCAGCGACTGAGGTGAAAAAAATCGAGAGCTTTTGCGAGAATTTAGAAACTCTTTGGAAACTAAGTGTCCTTATTTGTCTTGAATTAATCTGTTTCTGCCAGAAAAATGACACTTATATGCACAGTTAAATCTATATATATTTAAACTCTTTTGTCTATTTTAGCTTCTCCAAAATTCAATTGTACTTGATTTGTAAAAAAAAGAGTGTAAGAGGAAAGTACACATTTAATTTTCTGTCGCAATTTGGAAATCATTTCAACAGTTTTAGATGTGTGATTTTTAAATAATTACCAGTTTCTGTGCACATGTGCAGACAGAAACCACACAGTGTTTTACAATCACTCTCAACACAAACCCGGAGCAGAGTTAGAAACATTGATAAATGATCACGCTGAGAGAAAGAAGCGTGTGAGATGTAGGTGTTAAAATCTAATGACAATTAGCTTAAATAACTCCTTAAATATAAGTGAGGTATCACTTATAAAAGTATTCCCAAAGCATTCTAGCATTTATTTTTGGTGAAATATAGTGGAGTTTTCGTCTTTGAGGATAAATTGTTGTAGCGGAATGTTTCTTACTGCGTCACTGCCAAGTGGCTCGTCGAAGTTATTAATATTGCATTTAAGTGCAACAAAAATAAAATTCCAAAATATGAATTAAATCAACATTTATTGACAGTTTTAAATCAAATTATAAACTTTTTTTTGCAAATAGTGACAAAAAACATTAAAGGAATTTGTCTGTAAACTTGCAGTTTGAAAGTGAATGAAAAATTCAAACTTCCAACAGTGTTTCTTGTTAATGTTGAAGACACTGATCTGCCTGCTCCAACTGGGACACGATGAATAAATAAAAGCACCCTGGAAAACTCCCACAGCCTCACGACATTTTAGGATTTGATCATTGATTTATGGGGAAAAAAAACAAGAAAAAAAACAGTGTTTTTCCCCTAATTTAATGTTAAATAAAATGCAACAACAAATATTTACAAAAATAACATAATGGTGCAATTTTGGGGGAAAATATTTACTTTCCTGGATAACTAAACTCAAAATTTCATTTAATTTTTCACATTGATGCAAAGCAACAGGAACTTTTTCCTCCCTTTTCTGCTCTTCTTCTTTTTAAAGTGACTCTTCTCATTCGTCCTCCAGGGAAAACGCTGCATGTGATTAAATCTCTGCCCTCCCAATTAATTTGTCACTTCATAAATATACAACTGTAATATCAAACTGAAACTGGATCATCCAGCAGAACCCTGTTAACTATTCTGTAAATGACTTACTTTGCCCCTCTGAATAATGCCAAACACAAAACAAGTCTCAGAAAACCATAAAAAAATGGACTTTAATAACGAATAAGATTATTTAATAGAATGCTTTATTTATTTGGAGTGTAGATTCAATAATTTTTACCCTGGATTTTGAAGTTTCTTGTGTTTCATTTTGTTTCTCAAGCTGGTGGCCTGATTCACAGAACTTGTTGTTCAAATGAAGATGTCCTCAGAAGAAAAAGTGGAAGTAGCATCTTGTTGCATAATACTGTTATATAATTTACTTGGCAAAAAAGCAATGAGGACAACCAGACCTCGTTTTATTGTTTAAAAATTACAGGATCCTTTTCATTAAAGAGGCCCTTCCATTAAAAATGGTTTTTCTGAGGTTTCTGTTGAATATTTCAGCTCCACAGGTGTTCTTACCTTCATAGTGGGTGTGAAAACAGGTCAACAACTTCTCTTTCAGTTTTAATCTCTCAAACTACGCAGGTGGCGATAACAACCGAGTTCTCCCGAGTCCGAACTGCCTGTATCTGTTTCGTCACAACTCCTTTGTTCGTTAGTTTTCAGTAGCTCCCGCAGTTGAAACCACGCCTAGCACGCGGCTCACTAAAAAGCTGTAGCATAAGACGTAACAAACAGGAAGGCACGACATCTGATGTTGCCATGCGCAGTGGGGCAGGAAACAGTATACCTTGCTCTCATAGGCTAGTTTGTTAGCCAATCAGAGTCCAGCAAATTTGACTAATGAATATAAACGAGCTGCTGATGAAGCAGCCTGACGGAAGGAGCCGGAACCACACGAATTTTAATGCAGACAGATTGAAAGGTCTGTTAATCAGTGTCTCCTAACGTTTTTTAGATATAAAATGTTTCATATTACTGGTTAATACTTAAGAAATAACCACAAAGTCCTGAAATGTGTATGAAATGGCCTCTTTAAGATTTACTGAAAGTTTAAAAGATACATTTCTCCATCTCATTTTAGTATTTGCCCTTTTTTGGAACTGGCAACCCAGCAGAACAATCAGGAAGGGGCTGAGAGCTGACAGTTTTGTTTTTCTACATGAACAATTTGACAGCAAGATCTAATTACGTATTGCACCTTTAAATCCGACAAATTTAACCTCGTCTTGGGACTTATTTAAAACCTATTAAAATAATTTAAATCACATGTCTCTGTCTGTGATTGGGCTTATTAAAAAACTGCTGAACACCTGTTTGTAAAGACTTTTTAATGAAAGAATTTACCTGTGGTCCAAGAAACTCCTTCAGATCTGATTCAGATCTTCCTGTGATGTAAAAAAGACGGGCACAAATAAGAACACAGGACAGAGCATGATGCTAGCTTCATTAGCTGGTCATGACTCTGCCATGCACTATCTGCTGTGTACTGAAGCTGCATCCTGATGCAGTCTGGGAAAGTCGTGCAGCACGGGTCCTGTGCAACAGTTTGCTGTGTTCTTTTGAAAAACAGTGAGGGTGCGCCAGAGAAAAAGAGCAGCAAAAAACTATTTAGAGACAGAGATCATTTTATTTTATTTTGTGTTTGTTCCAACTGTTTAAAAGTTGAAGGTTGAAATTAATGAGCATTACCGAACCATCTGCAAAAACTAATAACACACATGAACAGTGGCAAATCTTTGACCTCCTCAAACAGGTGTGGTACATATCAAGGCTCAGGTTATGTAATAAAGGATCTTCATATATGCAGCGTGAAGGCGTAGAACATTGAGGTGACATCAAATCAAAATTTCGGCATACCTCGTGAGGTCTATGAGCTTTGATAAGCTGTTTGGAGTTTTGCCAGACAGCACCATCCTGAGAGTGGAGTGTGTGAAGACAGAAATGTCATTTTACTTTATCACGAACCACAGTGTGAGACACAGTCAAGCATGTCTTCAGTGTGCTGTGAATTATTCATGCAGAGCATGAACAGCTCTCTTCCTGTCTCTCTTTCCCTTCTCTGTCTTTATTTAAAAAAACTGCTCGCTTCATTCTTTTCACCTAGAAAGAAACTAATTCTGAGTGGGTGTCATTACATGCATTTGTGTTTGCGATGTACACATTTTAAATCCTAAAACTGGAAACAGACGGGGGCGCAGAAGCAGTTTCCTTATTGAAGTCAAAGGGGGGACATGTGACCAGAGTCAGTGATGTTCATGTGAAGTCTTGACTCTGTTTAGTGAATTGTGAGAGTCACTTGGTTTTCTTGTGCTTGGGCAGGGAACAATTTTGTTACATAACAAGCAAATGGCTAACTGCATAAAACGTTCTGGTTTGGATGAGGAAATCTAAATGTATCATTTTGAGCTTTGAAATCAACTTAGATTATTTGATAATAATTAAATCTGTAAAATGCAATAGATATGTATAATTTAGATTATAAAAATCTATTGAGCAGCTGCAGGTAGTGTCCTGGTCTGAACACTGAAACCAACACTGCAAATAACTTGCATTCTTTCTAATAACCAGCAGGGGGCGCCTCCTCTTACTGTACTGAAAATAATTTCATGTTTTTGAGAAAGTGACTCAACTTCTAACTTGATTTGCTACTTTAGAAATCATTTTACTAACACGTTTATAGTCTTTATCTTTGATTCAGATTCCCATTAATGACAGAATGATGTTCTCTGACGTTGACATTTTGGTAAAGACTGGGTTTAATAGTATTTGTTTTGTTTTTAGTTTAGACAATTTGGTTGTTTAGTTATGTTCTTGGTTTTAGGTTCTACTATTATTCCCACTTGATGTAATTCTTAGGTCCTGTTTTCTGCTCTTTATATTCCAACTGCATTCCATTAGTGATCAGCACACCTGTTGTTATTCTGCAATCACTTCCCACAGTATATCTGGTCCCACGGTTTTGCTCAGTCATTTGTCAAATCTGCTGCGTACCTCATGTTTCTTGTCAGATAGCCAGGTCTGTTTTTGTCATTGTCACATCTTATATGCTGCCTTTGGATTCCTAAGTCAAGTAATAAATCTATTGCTGTCTTGTATTCTGTGCGCCTGCATTTGGGTCTCGCTACAACGACCACTTGCGACATTTGTAGTGATTTATGGGCTCATTTAGAGTAAAAAGACATACAAGGCTGGGGTTCTTTCAGAAAACTGATTGTAGTTATCACACGCACAGTGTCTTCAGCGTGTCACCTCGATCGTCTCTTCTCAAGGGTTTGTTTGATTTGAAAAGTACAGAACCAAAACCAGCCACAATTTCAAGAGAACCTTGAATAAAACAACAAGTTTATGATGGTAAAAATAATTTCAAATGAAAATTTGTAATCCTTGAATGCACAGGAAAGCAATCTATAATGAGATGATACAACCAGGTGCTTCAGACATTATCAGCTAACATTCAGGATGACTTGGACTTCCTTTTTAAGATGATTTTCATAATTTCCTATATTTTGGTTCCCAATTTGTGTGTGCCCTTTATCTTAAAAGAGGCTTGAATATCCAGGCTTTATATTGTGCTTCTTTTCTCTCTTGACTGGCTGTAATTGTAGACAAAAAGGTCAGAGAATTTGAGCTGCACTTGGAGACATGCACCCATCCCTACCCATCACCCAGACCCACATGTGTAAGGTAATTGGTACTGTGGTGAACAGACCTAATTGGTTTGTAGCTGTCAATACTGCAGGTGCATTAAGGCGAGCAGCCTTGAGTTCACAGAAAAAGACAGAAAGGCACAGAAAGGAAGCCAGTCAAAAACTTTCAACAGCTCAGACTGAGAGAAAAGTGAGCCCTAAGCAGCGCTGTTCATGTGCTAATTTGCTTTTCAGCTTCCCTTTCACCGATGTTTTCCATTTCTTGCTGAGCCCACTGGCCAGATATGTCCAAATTAGCTTGGTAGGGTAGACAACGTTCTGGCACATGGGATTACACAAACAAACAAATAAACTAGCTGGGGGGATTTTGTAAAGTGTACAATTACAGTTGAGGCCAAACCACAAAGATTTATATCCTCTTAAATGGAAGTCTGTAGCAGTAGACATGAGATAAGATGCCAAGAAGTGTTCTCACACTCTTTTAACTCTGTACAGAAATATAAAATACATATGTTGGCTGATGCAAAGAACTGAAGGTCAACTACAGGGATTCATATTTTCTTTTCGTGTTTGCTGGTTTAAAAAATAAAGCCTTTTCAAACATTTTTTTTTCAGAAGAAGATTTAAATGAGACAAAACAAATAAACAGTAAAAAAAAACTGAAATGGCAAAAGCATATAAACATGATTTTGCCGTAGTGATTATAAATAAACATCTCCAGTAAGTGATGATCAGTCCTACATATCAGGTCAGTGGGTGTTGATGGGTTATGTTAGATCAGCGCCACTTACACTTTAGCCTGTAGTGAAACATTTACACTATTTTCAGCTGTTTATACAATACCATTATATAAAATGTATGCAATTTATTGCTGTTGTTTTACAGCATGGTTCAATTTCTATTAAGTGTAATTTTCTTTTATTATGATGGTGGGGTGTTATGGCACAGCTAGTGCAAAACAGGCCCAAATTATCATGCTATCTACACCGTGTTTTAAAAAAGGATTGATGTCAAACTTCATGATTAGTGAACATGATATGAGATAAAATTTGTATAAGCATATTACATGAGTTCTAACCACTTTGTTAGAACATCAAGTTTAATTAGATTAGATTAGATTAGATTAGATTAGATTAGATTAGATTAGATTAGATTAGATTAGATTAGATTAGATTAGATTAGATTAGAGATCCAGTTTCAGATGGAAAATTAAGGTAAATGCTGCAAAGAGTCTTTATGATCAGCACCATAAAGTGTAAACAAAGATGGGTCACATGACTTCATCCATTTCCGTTGTTCAACAGTAAAACCATAATATCACATTTATTGTGGCTGTTATATTTCAGTTTTGGGACCAGATTTTGAAAAACCCACCTAGTCAGGCATGTAACCATGTCGTTTTCAAAAAACTAAAAAAAATTTAAAAAAAAATACAAATAAATATATTAAAAACATGAACATTTCAACATAGAACAGAAGGTAGGAACTATATGTGAATCAACAGAAGTCAACACCTGGAAACTATCTGAGGTGTATTTTTTATTCAAGAAATTCTGTTTGCATAGAAGGGGCGTGGCTTTAAATAAATCTAGAAAGATACAGTCTATTGCCACCAGTGCAAATACCTCAAAACATTTGGACTACAGAAACAAAGATGACAAAATTTGTCAGTTCAAAAATGTTATGTTTTTGGAGATGTACCAAAGTGTGGTCTAATGTCCAGCATGGCCATCTCATTACTGTAACAAGGACTTAGGATTCTCTTCTTTTTCTTTCCCTACAGTGATGGATGGGCTGACCGTTACGAAGTTGTGGAAGGTTACGAACAGGAAGCGGAGGGAGGAATTACCATGAAGCTTCAGTCAGAGGTGGTCAAGTCCTTTGATGACTATTACCTAAAGCTGCGTCTGGACACCAACACCAGGAATCCCTGGTTCGCAGAGTTCTGGCAGTATCGATTTCAGTGTCGCCTTCGTGGTCATCCAAATGAAAACAAGAACTTCAAAAAATTCTGTTCCGGTAGGTAGTATTACTGCCTGTAACCAGTCAGGGATGCACCAATTAGATATGTGCAGGTGATAATTAAGGGGTGACGTGAGCTTTGTTGTGACATTAGAACCTGAACAACTATCTATTTTCTCTGTAGATTTTTCTCTTCTCTGAACACTCTCTGTACTTATTCCTAAAACATGGTCACGATAAATTCTATTCTTGACCAAGTCCATCTTTACTGAAGCTACATGATCAGCATGCATCTAGTAACACTCTAAAAATGGTTCTATATTAGCCAGATTATTTTTATATTAGTCAGATTAGTCATCGGCTGCTTTTCTGCTTTGTTTGTGTCCCTTTTTATCGTTTTGTACTCCAAAGATCTTCAAAGTGGTGAGTTTATCATTGAAGTCAGTTTCGCTAGTTTTTGTTACTTTGTCACCTGCACTTTGCATGTGCTTTTGAAAATCACAACACTGGATAACTTTACAAGAAATAACCACCTCAGATGAATGATGAATTGGCCTGAAATTAGCATCAGTCAAACTCTAATGTGACGCACTACTTTGTTTTATTTCAATAGTCTCAGGTTAAATGCGTAAAGATATTTTCCACATAAACATCTAGAAATACCTGAAAATATGCTATGTTGAAGGAGATCGCCCTCCTTTGTGATTGAATGTGCATGTAAGTCACAAGTACACAGATATTATTTTATCTAAGGAGGCACAAAGAAATACAACTTTGTTTTCATAGTTTGGGGAAATGTGTTATGGTGCGTTCACACCAGCCCAGCCGTCAATGTCAGAAGCGTCAAGTTTACGTGTGAAGTCTATGGTGGAGTGCGTCAGACAGACGTCAACGGCTCTGCGGCGCTTTGTGAGCGTTATGACCGTCAACTTTTCAAGCTTTTCGAGTGTTTCAGGCGTTGAGCTTGAAACAGCTAGCTGAACTTTTGACGCTCTTAACGCTCTTGAAGCGGCATGTCAACCAATCAGAGCGTCTAATCGTAGTGACGTACCTGAATGAAGCAGGAAGTCTTCAAACAGGGCGCGGGACAGAGGGAAGTAGCACTGGAAGCGAACCTCATCCATATGGAGCTCCTGGAGCAAATGGTTTAACTCCTCAAACTCAGAACGCATCTGAAGAATGGGGTGTATCCACAAACGGAGTAAATAAAGCCAAGCCACTCTCTATACAGTGGGGCAAAAAAGTATTTAGTCAGCCACCAATTGTGTAAGTTCTCCCACTTAAAAAGATCAGAGAGGCCTGTAATTTTCATCATAGGTATACCTCAACTATGAGAGACAAAATGAGGAAAAAAAATCCAGAAAATCACATTGTCTGATTTTTAAAGAATTTATTTGCAAATTATGGTGGAAAATAAGTATTTGGTCAATAACAAAAGTTAATCTCAATACTTTGTTATATAGCCTTTGTTGGCAATGACAGAGGTCAAACGTTTTCTGTAAGTCTTCACAAGGTTTTCACACACTGTTGCTGGTATTTTGGCCCATTCCTCCATGCAGATCTCCTCTAGAACAGTGATGTTTTGGGGCTGACGCTGGGCAACACGGACTTTCAACTCCCTCCAGAGATTTTCTATGGGGTTGAGATCTGGAGACTGGCTAGGCCACTCCAGGACCTTGAAATGCTTCTTACGAAGCCACTCCTTCGTTGCCCGGGCGGTGTGTTTGGGATCATTGTCATGCTGAAAGACCCAGCCACGTCTCATTTTCAATGCCCTTGCTGATGGAAGGAGGTTTTCACTCAAAATCTTACGATACATGGCCCCATTCATTCTTTCCTTTACACGGATCAGTCGTCCTGGTCCCCTTGCAGAAAAACAGCCCCAAAGCATGATGTTTCCACCCCCATGCTTTACAGTAGGTATGGTGTTCTTTGGATCCAACTCAGCATTCTTTCCCCACGACAAGTTGAGTTTCTACCAAAAAGTTCTATTTTGGTTTCATCTGACCATATGATGTTCTCCCAATCCTCTTCTGGATCATCCAAATGCTCATTAGCAAACCGCAGACGGGCCTGGACGTGTCCTGGCTTCAGCAGGGGGACACGTCTGGCACTGCAGGATTTGAGTCCCTGGCGGCGTAGTGTGTTACTGATGGTAGCCTTTGTTACTTTGGTCCCAGCTCTCTGCAGGTCATTCACTAGGTCCCTCCGTGTGGTTCTGGGATTTTTGCTCACCGTTCTTGTGATCATTTTGACCCCACGGGGTGAGATCTTGCGTGGAGCCCCAGATCGAGGGAGATTATCAGTGGTCTTGTATGTCTTCCATTTTCTAATAATT